>MU388768.1:286129-329845 GCA_022578815.1 Xylariaceae sp. FL0016
CTGTAACTACTCTATTTTAAATTTTTTTTTTTTTTTTTGTTTTGTTTTTTTTTTTTTTTGGTTTTTTTTTTTTTTTGGTTTTTTTTCCCCCCCCCCCCCCCCCCCCCTGAACGTGTAAGACTTTGAGGATGTGCATATGCAGCGCGTGCTGCGTTCATGTACCTTGTGCAGCAGGCTGAATCAGGGTGATGCGCGGGGATCGTGCGCCGACCAGGACGGCCCTGCCCTGTTGTTTCGTGACCGTCTGAACCCGACCCTGCTGCCCTACGCACCCGTTCATACATACGACTTTGGATTTTTAAGACTCTTGTTGGTCTTGGTATCTCGGAGGAAATCGTCAGGTCGCGTTTCGGAATAACACGTTGTTGAGGCTCAAAGACACCGCTACATGCCCGATTTGGAAGTACTTTACAGCCCTGGGTATGGAGTGGACTTATGTGCATATGTATATTACACCCACTGATTACTGTTATTATTGTTGTTGACGTTGTTGTTCGACACTTGTATAATTGTAACATGGAAACCCATAAGATCGCGACTATTACACGATCTACATACTGAGGCACCTTACCATGCGGTCTTCCCCTCTATCGCCGTGGCCATTCTCCCCACTGAATGAACCACGACCTGTGACTTGGCACGTATACGCATCTGTGAGTTCGCTCGCTGGGTCGAATCCTTCGCGCCGCCATGGCACCACATAGTACAGGGCAGGCGGTGACGCAGCGGGCAGGGTCTTGGTAAAGGGGGGCAGGGGAGGGTTACAACTCGCAAAAGGGCGATCTTCTTTGGCTTGGTTCATCGGGATATGCAGACCGGTGGCATGTACAAAGTAACTGCGTGGAAGGAATCCTTCGAAGGGACGCCGCCCGCCCGCGTGTTTTGCACCATTTCGCCAGCATGTAGGTATGTAAGTATGTACAGTACCAATCTCTACACAAAGTTCTCAGCCATCTTCCTTACCCGTTACTCCCGAACAGCAAAGAAAAAAGAGTCATCATCTTCGTCGCTACGTCTCACCGTACTTGGAACCCCCGTTCTCCCGGGAGCCCTTCGATAAGCAACGTGGAAGCCTGCATCGAAGCATTTCTCTTGTTCGAGACCCGGCTTGTGGCTAACGGTTGCGTACTATGTGAACGCCAAGCGGATTTATTAGTGCTCATTGCGATGCTGCACTCTCTATCGCTCATCCACACGACGTGTGGGTATGTAGATGGAACGAGGGTCTCAGAACAAGGACCTGACTTTGAAAAGTCCCAGCTCTTCGTGATGGTAAGACAGGCATGTCGCATTTGCTGTATCCTGTAAGCATACTTCTGAGGAGCGAAATCGCAAAGCCCAGAGAGGAAGCACTGCGATGCAGCACCTCATCTGACTCAAAACGACTTGACATACACCTGGCTCACGTAAAGAACGGCTCGACCGCAAAAACCCGACCATTGCCTCTCTACTGTACCTGGACACCGTAATGCAGTGTGGCCTCAGTCCCGGTATACGGGTCACAAAGGCTAACGTTATGTCTCTCAAGCGCAATCTCATGACCTTGTCTGAGTTATCTGACTGCGACAGACAAATGGGCAAGAATCCAATCTGATCTCCTGCGCCGTGTATCGCGATGCTGGTATGTATGTACACGTTTGTAAGCGGACGACTGCAGCGCATTCTATTTATAGCCACGCGCATTTACACACACACACACACCACCACCACCTTCAGCACTACCACCATGCCACCACACCACATTGCACTCGCACCATACTCACCCGCGTGAGACCGCGTCCACCCAGGACGAGGTGCGTATAGAACTTATTACTGTGCATGCATACTTACATACATACATACGTACGGCGAGCGGGTATTTAATGGGTTTCAGGATGGGAGGTGCGGGACCTTGGTATGCTGGTTCAGTGGAAGCGTCCAATTGTGCCTGGTCCTTCAAGCCCGCCACACGCATCTCAACGAACCCCTCTTGTTGGGTTCGGGACCCGCTAGGGGTTGCCTGCCTGCAATAAGTATGTACGTCTATGTGTCTGCCTACAGTATCTTGTTCGAGAAAGCCGGCGTAATGTATTGGAAGGCAATGCATGGTATGTACTTCTCAGCAGTGCCCACATGCATTGAACTGCCAGCCTTGACTACCTCTAGGGGTACCCCCATAGCTGCAGTATGGCACAGGTCCGGATTTCGACCTCGAAGTTCTGGAATGCCGAGTCGTCCTGCCCAAGTCCTGATGCATTTCTCACAGAGTACGTCGCCCACCTCGGGATGCGGGATCTTCCCCGACGGCTCCAGCCTTCGAACCCATGGAGTCTGGACGAGTTGGCAGGCCAGGGACGGAGATGATCTGTTACATGGTTGGCTAGTCACACGACTCCTGCCCGGGATGCATCTCCAGACTCCGGCTACGCTAAGTCAGCGACATACTAGATACAGTATCCCTCCTCGTGCCTGCTCGTGGTGCCTGCCTCGTAGCGTTACGGCGCGAAGGAAGGGACAAGGTGACAGAGCCTGGGATGCTGTGGAGTGCAGGTACGTGATGGCAAGTGCGATGGACACAACTTTGCAATTACTTCGGAACGCAGACGCCCCGTTACGCGCTGCCTTCAATTTTCCTCCATGTATTCCTTCATCGCCGAGACTTTTCCTGAAACTCGAAACTGGTCTTCCAATGACTCATCGTCATTCTGTGCAAAGCGTACTGGGAAGTAGAATGAAGAGGCCTCTGCGCTCCTAACTAGGCAACTCCTCAGCGACGAAGGAAGCGGTCTGTCGACTTCCGCCAGCATAGCATGTTCCCTCCGCTCCACACGAGGCCGACGACGATCTTGAAAGGTCAGAAGTGAGCTGAGCAATAATTAGGCGGAGACTGCTTGCGCCAACCTTTCCTCGTGACGCCTCAGCGAACATCGGAAACAGGCCATCAGATGACGCCGTCGCGACGATGGCATTGGCCGCGGGCTCGGCTTCTTACTCACGCCTCCCGTCGGATCTCGTGCGCCTCCTGATCCAACACGCCTACGCCAAATGAGACGCCGTGAAGAATCCGTCCCAATACGGCGGTTCTGGCAGGCCCCTAGTCGAAATAGCCCTATCCCAAGCGTCGCAGGTCATGGACATATGTGCCTAGCGTTAGGTACGTTTTCGGCGGACAACGTTGACGCCTCTCGGACCAGGTTTTGACCGCTTTGCTTGCGGCATGCCATCTTGAAAGTTTCTTGCGGATTTACGGCGCGTTCCCGACTGTGGCTGGGCGCTGATCGGCCTGACCGACCAACGGGGTCAAATGATGCGGTGGGCACGGTGAGTTTGGCGGTCTGATTAGTATCCGTGAATGCTTGGTCCTTTTTGGATGACACGGACAAGGTACTTCTTCTCCTTCTCTTTCGTTGGTGTTTGTCAGAAAATGTAGGCCATACCCACAGACACCCTGACAGGTCTGGGCTAGGCTAGACAATATTCCTGAGCTTGGACGCGGGATGGCGGATTTTGGTGTTTGACACTTTGTCCTTGCGGATGAGGCTGAGTCCCAAAATAGAAGCAAACCGAAATGACCAACTTGGGCTAAACAAAGTTTTCCAAATACCCGGGCTCGTGGCATTCCGTGGCAGTCCGTGGCGCATGTCATCAACATCATCACCAAAAGGTATGCAAGGATCATGGAATGGAAGCTCTTCGTAGATCCGGGGTAGTGTTACGACTGTGTCGGCTTGGCTACATACAAAGTACAGTCAGAGCCGCAATTGTGTATCATGCAGCGGAGACGGAACGGGGAGAACCAGGATTTCATTCTCGACTGACATCACATTAAATACGCTCCGTCTGATGGAGGAATTGATCATTGCCGGGTCTGATGGGATAACTACGCCTCCTCCCCGATTGGTCAGTAAACGCGTGGCAACGAAACGTTTCGAGTCCTACTGAGCCTCACGTTGTCATGCTGCCATTTCTGCTACCGAGATTTTTTTTTCGTACGCCAAAGGGTCACGGAAGGAGGCGTGAATGCGGCACTGATTAAGAACTTTTTCATTTTCTCTCGCAGGCACTGGGCATCCAACGCTGATTATCAAGGTAAGATGGTCCTTCAGCTGATCTGAGCAAGGGTCACCAAACGCGAAACTTGTACTAGGTACCTGCGAACCAACGCAATGGCCCACGAGGCCCTCACAGCCTCACTGTCGGTGTTTGATGAGACGGATCTGCCATTACACCATATGATAAGTCGATGGGCATGTTTGCTTTGACCTTCAGTCCCTGGGTCGTCCCTCGTCCCTCGTCCCTCCTGTCCCCACAGCCCGTTTGATCCTACTCGTATAACAGGTGATGGCGACGCTCACCTACCCGAATCACCATAGTGTTCATGGACATGGACGCAAACGTAGACAGGTGCCAACGTTGACCGCAAGAGCAAGCGAAGACGAAGTCCCAGAGACTTTTATGAACCTTGGAGTAGGTACACAGTCAGGAAATACCTGTAAGTAAGCGGCAGGTTGTTCTGCACCCTGTCGTAGAGTCGGTGAACGAAAATAAACTGATCCCTTGAAGTCGGAGGTCCCAACTAACAGAGTTTTGTTCGGCCACCGTGCCGATCAGTCGGGTTGCCGTTGCATCGGTAGCCAACCGAACTAGGTACGGGCGAGGCGCGAAAAGGAGAGCAAGGACAGACAAAAAACAGCAGTAAACATGTTGGCTGCACGAGATCATGCGACTCGGAGGCGCGCAATCACCTGACGCCGGTAGATCAAAAGGGATCAAGGGCCTTCCTTCCCTACCTCGCTACCCCGATGTCAGTATGCAGAGAAGACTGCAACAGAGACACGTTTCTTGAGGCACAGCAATGGTGGGCAGGTAAGCGTGGTGGATGGATGTGGTGGTGAATTACGTGCATGCGTCTTATTGCAACCCAATGCGGGCGCGCGAACCCTCAATGGGGACCTATACTCCGCGTATATTACAACGAGTCAGTTTCGAATTGAAAGTGTAAAAAGGCAATTTCTGCAGCGCAACGTCGGTGGCCCGCCCTATAGGGCTTCACGTCACGAAGTATCGCATGTACGTCGTTGGACGCACGTGTTATGATAGGTACAGCGTTCATCACGCACGTTTCGTCAACAACATACCCTATCCAGACATACGCATACACGAGAATATCATACTTTCCGCTGTGGTTGGCCCTTCCGAGTGAACCAATCCGTTCCGGTGTTTCCAGTTGGTGGTAGTATAGTGACAGAAAACCTGATATGTCAGCGTCCCCCACCCCGCCATTTCGGTTATGCTTGACGGAAGCCGAGGGAAGCGATCGGTGCTCATAATGGACGGAGGATCCGGCGCACAATCGTCTCGGTCCCTGCTCTGCTATGAGTCTGTGATCCCGTCGCTATACGAAAAAGCCTCGCGACAAGTAGGTAACTGATCACGTAGAAAGACCTAGATTCAAGACCACTGGGCCGAATTTCTTACTATCCGGCTCTCACGTACCTACCTATACGCATATCACATGTCACCTGCATACCAAATAACTACCACATACCTTCAGTTGAAAAGAGTGGGAATCATATGACTCTTGATTACCCCAGCAGATGCTTGTGCTTGACTATACCTCACCAGGATGTTTTGCAAGAGAGTCTTAGGCAAGAGTTACCGAATGCTGCCCACGTGCTAGCCTTATGCACAACTCGGAGTAAAGTTGATGGGTCTCGGTATAGGGCACTTGCCGACTCAGTATAGTGCTTTCTCACGCTGCACCATCCGAGGCCATGTCGCCCCTGATCGGCATGCATGCCTTATCGCCAGCAGTGAGCTGAGGAAAAGCAGATGCGAGTCTTTCCGGCTGCGGGGAAACAGCGCCGTTCTGACGTACGGCCAGACCTCGCTCGATGCCTCTGCATCCAGGCGGAGTCTTCCCTCTGTGCGCGAACAAGTAGCCGCTTTGGCTCACCGACAGAGGATCTGAAACCTGGGAAAGAATATGCGGGCCTGTATCATCAGACAGATATGTACTATTATTGACGTTCCGCCCGTCAGTCGGACGAGTGGAGAAAGTCTAGTGCAGCCAAAGTAGGGCGATTCTGCGTGTGTACAGTAGAGCGGTGGAGGATCAAAACATAGTATAGCCTCGTAAAGCACAAAGCTTAGAGTTGGGTATCTCGCACCGCCTTTGCCATGAAGTTTAGCGAACCTTTCCACAATATACACGTTCTGGCTCTTCATGTGCCGGCCTTCCATAGCTCCAAGTAGTAATTCCATGCCAAAAGTCCCGTGTCGTTCAAGTCGTGTCTCGTATGCGTCAATCTCCCATTTTCCTTGATTTTGTTACCTCCCTTGTCATTTTCGCCCCAACTCCATTGAGTTTTACCAATCGAAATATTACCAGAAAGTGACTTTTGCGTCCCGCTTCAATTGCTTCGCTTCTGACAAGCTTGCACTAGTAAGGAGAAGACTCAATCCACTCGGACGACAACTTTCCAACCCAACGCCCCCGCCTCCCGTATCGCGCATGAGAGACAGCCCCTCCTCTTGCGGCTTATGATCGTGTTCCAGCCCCTCTCAGCGCAGACGGCTCGTACGAGGACCTCGAGATCGGAACCGAACTGTCGGCGCCGCGTACCCAACTTCATCGTGGTCTCGGCGGCTGGCGGATCGATCCGCTCGACCCTGCTGTTCGACGAGGCCGCGGTGCTGGGCCGGCGCTCGAACTCTGGTGACCCGGCTGCGACGGCGGGGCTGGGCATCTGCATCTGGGGTACGTTGGCTGGCTCCAGGCCAAACGAGGACGAGAGGGAGGAGACGCGTGAGAGCGAGAACATGCTGGGGGAGCGTGCGGGCGCGAAGCCTGTAATACAGTCGATTACAAGCACGCGTGGCAGATGATTGGGGACTGAGGAGGCGAACGAGGTATTGCTGCCAGGATTAGGAACGCCTTGGCCAACGAGATCCTCGAGCGAGGCGCCGGGCTGTCTAAGAAGTTCCGTAAGATGAATCGCAGTGTAAGTATAGAACTTGTGAAGAGGGTGACCTAGTAAAGTTAGCTCTTCCTGGGTGGGCGAGCGCGCGCTTGAGATTGAACACATACCCGTGATATGAGCTGAGCTCGAAGACTTGCCCAGAAAGCCATGCCCACCAACATCAATCTGTTGAATTGTAGGGCTCGTTGGCGATTTCATGTACTTCACATAGCTGGAAGCAACACACGGATGCGCCGTAACGAAGTTCACATCGTTCGACAAGGCGACATCAAGATCCACATCTTGGTCCAGACCATCATGGGACATGATGAAAGCCACTGAAGCTGGATACGTGTTGATTTCGCGAACACTGATCTCGTCGGAGAAAGGAGTAAACTGCTTCTCCACCGTGGGTGTCGTTTGTACACTATCGACAGGCGCGAAAAGATTCAACGACTTGAGTTCGATCCGTATATTTGAAGGTGGTTTGGCGGCATATGTTGCCTCATGTGGGATAATGAAGTCGGCAGGTAGCACCCCAGAGGGGTCGGCATCACCAAGCACGCTGGACTCCTTTTCAATGGCCACTTTTCCCCATATGCGGGCTTTTCTCCCAACCTTGGTCACGTCATCTGGACACTGTAAGTAGTTGATCACTCAATTGAACTTTCCTCGACCTACCAAATATATCACCGGCGGTGATGTTCACCCAGCCGTCTGCCAGGCCCTGTGGCAACACATCGCTCGATATCCATCCCATACACTCGGCTGATCCTGCTCCAGCGGCCAATACGCGGCCAACAATGCAAGCCGTACTCCAGAAGCTCTTACCACTATAGACAAAACCCCCGCACAGGTTGGCCATAGGACCTAAGCTTTCTATAGCGTCTTCGTCGTTTTCCAGAAGAGACGACATAAGGTAATGGGACAGCGTTTCCCCAGGTAACACAAGCCCAGAAACATATGACTTAGAAAGCCACCCTGATGCATGAAGAGCTGCCTCTACCTTCCGTCTCCGGACTGGTTGCTTCTTGATATCAACAGATGCTCTATCGCCACCAAAATATGACGAGCGTCGTGAATCGGTGGTAGGCAGTGGGGTATTGATTGGTGTTGCTTCACCGAGTGCAGATGCCTTGGTGGACACCTTTGCAACTGATGCTTGAATATCTGGCCAACGTAGCTTGCGAGCAAAATGCACCAAACCGAACACTTGCCTCTCGGGATACCTACCCTGAATTGCGTATACGTGGTCGGCATGGGGATTATGGCGATGTTGAGTATGATCGGCAAAGTGTTGGCCATGCATATGCTCGTGCTTAAGTGTCATCTTTTCGGTCAAACTGGTAAGCCATCCCTTTGGCGTTGACGGTTCCGGGGAGGCCGAGCTTGACTTGGTTATCGTGATATTCTCTAGCCACGAGCGAGCAAGAATCAAGGACCACTTGACCGACATATTGGCCTCTCTATCGAATCGATGGATTTCAGACGCTCTCAGGTTCTCTGTCCCTTGCTCGTTTCCGTCCGTAATGGCATCTAACCTCAGGAGGAGCTCACAGGATAAGAGGATTTGAAGAAGGAGCCAATAACGTTCTTCACTGCGGTCTTGCACGTTATTGCCCTCATTGATGGAAGAGCCATCCGTGAGCTCATCATCCAACGGGAAGCCCCAGAGAATCTGGCCTAAACGAATCCTCCATTCGACACGTGAGAAGTCAATCCACGCATTTGAGGCCGCGAGTACTTTCACAAGGGCATGTATCTGTACTGCCAGGCTGTATGGGTCTCTGTGATCGATCACCCTGGTCGGAGGGTGCAACACCTTGCGGAACAACTCATTGTATAGCTCAATTGGTTTGGTCTTGGCCAAGCCGTGTTCCGCATGGTACCTCTCTTCAAGCTTTCGAAGCTGTTCCATGATGCTTGCGTCATCTAGGTGTCGCAGTCCATCTTTAGAGGTTATCAGCCTCTGACGTTGCTCGATAATCACGTGAGCCTTGGAGCCCAGGCTGTCAAAGCCGTACTGTTCCTCCTGCAAAGCATCAGCGACGCCAATCTCCAGGGCTGCTTGATACCCCATCGTTCCCTTCTCCAAGCCCTGCAGGCTCAACATGTTGGGCCTCTCGCGACATCTGGAATTGAAGTGGGGTCGCCTGCGGACCGAAGGAGACTTGGCGGACAGAGGATCCCGCTGTATGAGCCGAGGATAGGCGGTGACACAACCCCAAGCATCGTCGCCAATTTGGACGTGGTCTGCCAAGTCTCGGATGGCCAAATCCTCATCATAAGGGAATGCAACGGAGGGGTGAGGGGCTCCGGTGCCGCGACCCAGAGACCGGGCAAAGAATTGCGGAGCTCCGGAGAACAGCTTTTCGATTTCCGAGTCACTCAGGGTAGCCATAATTCGGTTCAATTTCAGAACAGGCTTGGGAGGTTTGCCATCGACTTTGTCGATGGTGCCTGGTGGAGGCGGCGACGGCAGTGGCTTATTCGAGTTCACCTCTGACCTTGTCGAGCGTGGAGAGAGCACTGTCTCCGAGGATGGCGGAGTGCTTGAGAACTGCGAGGACCAGGAAATGGTGTTAGTATGAATTGGAACGGGTGAAACTTGCAACAAAATGCACCAAGCCAGTACAACGCTATACAGGGTGAAAAAGAGTGAAGAATTCAGCAGATCAAGTCAATCTCCTTGGAAGAAACAAAAGACGAATGCTGCAATTTACTCATGCAGGAACGAAGGAACTGAATCAGCTGAGATCATATGAGAAACCAAACCACCACCTTCTTTTGGGGACCGTCCCGTCTCCCCTCACGCGAGATGAGGGACCAGCAACCCCCTTGACCAGCTGCCATATGCTCGACTCAGGGCACCGCAGTTGATCGGCAGCTGGTACATACATATGCAGTGGAGGTGATCGGGGCATCGGGGTTATCGGGGCTATTGATGTGGTGGATAGAAGAAACAATCGGGGGGTAATGTAGCATGAGAAGATGGAAGGTGGGATCGTCCTACTGTGCTGCTGCCCTGTGTCTTTTCCGCATCGTTCTTGTCTTTCCGTCGAGTCCGCCGTGCATTCAGCGATGTCCTATCCTTCGGATTCGTCATGAGATCCCGCAAAAAAGCCCTCGGTGACGTGGTGGACCGCGGGCTGCCAAAGCTATCGTGCTGGCCTGCTAACGAGGCATTGCGGTCCCTAACGTCGCTAATCAACTCTCGTGCCGAACGCCTCAGCGATGTAAGCGAGGGCATCTTGTTGACAGACTTCTCGAGTCGTCTCCGCCCGTCCCGGGCGTCGAACGGGACGCCGCACGCAACTTGCATCGGTGTCGTAGAGCAGTGAGCTGACACGCACTGCTGTGAGTCCAAGTCTGGCAGACGCCGACCAGACGTGGGACAGGGCACCTTAAAAGAGAGGCAAGGCCAAGACCAGTATAAGATAGGAAAACAGATGAAGAGAATAGGAATGAGAATGAGCCGTCTCTAGTGAGACCCGCTGCGTGCGAATAATATCAGAGGTGCCCCCGAGACAGCCCGAATTAATCAACCATATCATCAGCTCCGATATACCCAAGATGACGGGTGGACGCAAAGCTGCATGGTGAATTTCGATCGCGCAACGAAGGCAAGGGACGGCAGGGTCTGCTATTAAAAGCAGGTTTATACCTAGGTACCGGCCTCAGTACCGGCTTGGGTACCGATAGTAGAGTACCTGGCTTGCCAGCTGCTTCACGCTATCGGCCTTGATCTAGAATGACCCAGCCAAGAGCGAGGGTTCGCCGCGGACTTGTTCGCCAAACCATCTCACAACACCATTGTGTGCAGAGGTCGAGTCTCCCGAGTTGAATCGGGTATCGGGCCCGAAAGCACTCTTGGCTTCTACAAGGAGATCCTGGGGCAAGTGCCTAACTACGGCACCGATGCGCAAATTGCAAGTATACACCTTGCACTGTTTCGAATGGCGCTCGTCGTGCGCGGCTTGTCGGGGACTAATGGTCCAGGCCGCCGATGGCCCCAAGAGCCTGAAATCTGCCCTTCCCCGTCAGATGCGATGACTGTGTTTTGTTCGACGACACCCTCTCAGGCTCCGAGTAGTCGTTTCAGGCGCGGGCCTGTACAGTGGCGGCATGTAGACTGGTGCGGATCTCTCGACGTGGCGTGGTCGACGTCTATTGTACCACACTTCAATTAGCGGCTGAAGAACCGGTTTTCCGTGCGGAATTATCATGCAAGAGACAACTTTCAGGCAATCTGCCACATAGTGTGTACTGGGTGGTAGCTTATTAGCTTAGCTCGACTCTGTTCGTGCTGTACAACATCTCGCTACACCATCGCATTTGCGCCAACGTGGTAATCTTCTCACAGCGTCACTATCCAAGGGCTCCTACAAAGGTTATGCGACAATAAAATTGTTTTTCTTCAAGCTTTCGCACAGGCTCCCGTCCGCCCGCCCGTCCGTCTTCCCTTCCGTCCATCGAGAAGAACAGGTGGCCGCACTGGGGCAAGGGTTCGCGGAAATTTGATCCTTGCTTTCCTAGTTGGGGTTCTTTTCGTAAGCAATGCTCTTTCGAGACCAGCGTTATGTCTCAACGGACGCTAGTTGTTCGAGAAGCGATACGGCATCGCTCCAGAAGACCCAGTAGAGGGGAATGTCTCATTTCGTTGTTCGATGGGATGTTCCCCGTGATGATCATGAGAGATGGGGCGTGCTCTACATTCCACAGTGTCGAGCCTCTACGTTGCAGTGCGGTCCCCATTTTCAGGATCGCCAGACGGGAGTCTCCATTCTTCAATCTACGTGATGACAGGCTGAAGGGTGGACATGCCGTAAGGGACCCCTGAAATCTGCTGAAACACGCCATGCTCTCGGAAGATAAAATACCCATGCCCATGCCTGCCCATGCCCACATCGACGGGCAATCATTGTGGGGGTAAAGCGCTCTCTGGGATCTTTTGGGGTCGCATCAGGTCGAGTCGTCCCGAATGCCGTTCTTAACATTCCTCCAAAAATGGGCGCAGGGACGCGTCTAGCAAACTTCACAGTCCATTACAACTGAGGGAGCTCCTGCAGGTTTAAGGAGACGAACTCTGGCACTGATGTGGTGCCTTGGTGTTTCAAGTTCTGCTGACGTCGACGTGAGTACACAGGATACGACAGGCAGAACGTGGTATCGTAGGGCTCATGATTGCATGGCGAGCCCTGCAGGGATCCGACGAAAAAGCAACCAGGCAGCCAGGTTTGGGATGAGAGATCACGTACAGAGGACGTATCAACTTTTGTACCAGACCACCACGAGATACTACATACGTATGCAAATTGGTCATCTTGGCGTTGCAACCGGCTTGGAGATCACTTCCAGGGACAAGCCACCTTCAATACAAGTCACCCTTCTGCAATTCGACCATTGAAGTGCGTCGGACTTTTCAAAATGGTACATGGCGATCGCGTCATGCTACATACCAGAATCGGCTCGCCCTGCGAACAGACGTCGCGCTAAACATCGATACTGAGCCCACAGACGGGACCGACCGCCTTTCTAGAATGGATGGATAAGTAACTAGTACACAAAACCAATGCGGGCGCGAATGGTGTCGAGCACTCGCCAACTCGCATTTCATCAAAGTAAAACCACCGTCTCAATACCGTGGTAGAACCTCATGAGTCATGTTAGTACGGCTGATCTTAGATCTTGACAGGCTCCGGCAGCGAGGTCATTCATATTATGAGATGGCGGTCAAGTGACAAAGCCTACTATCAGGTACGGCCGTGATACTTCTTCCTGGGCAAATAGCGACATCGTCAATCTCTACCTTTGTGGCTCCAGCAACGAACATTTGGATCGCGACCGTTGTTTGACAGCCCTTTCGCCCTGACGATCACTTCTCACGCGTGTTGGTTCAGATTACAGTAGTCATTCCATGGAATTGATTTGAGCAAGCCCATGCAAATGATTGTTTGTGGTGACGTGTAGTCCTTCAGAGGGATATGAAAACACATATCACCGGCAGGCATATTTGTTATCCCTGGCCGTGGTCCAGGTGAGCTTGATGGACCACTTGAATAGAAATGGAAATGGCGTCCCTCGCCGGGTCTGGAGATTCAGCATAAGTGACAGGGAGCAGTAGGCGTTGCTACCATCGAGCTTTGCTATGTTTCTCATGATCCAGGAACCATGCCATGGGTTCCCAGGCACTAATACATTCATTGATGTTATCTGCTCGTGAGTTGTCTGGACGCCAATGATCCATCCACCTCGGATGGTTATCTACAATCACGCCACAGGTTTCATTTCATAGTTCCTAGCTCCGCGCCCAAGTCTCTGGTTGCGCTTCATCTACACTACTGACATCTTTTTGGAGTTTGCATCAGAGTAAAGACTTCAAAGATGGATTGATCATCAGGCAGCGCGTGGCTCAGCAGCCTATGAAATGGCTTTCAACAAGACTTATGTACACTGTGGCAAGGTGCAAATGATTATCTCCTACTAGAGTACTTCATAGGGGATCGAGTGACAGGAGTCGCGCGAAGGCGGACATGCTACTCACAGATTGTTGCCTGCCGCCTCTGAGCGCTTTATAGGAAGAGTTTCAAGAGCAGTCTCATTGGATGCGAATTGTGTGACTCGCAGCCTGATCTGATCCTCATATATTCTGCCTCGGAAGCGGGTTTGTAATTGAGATGACCCTTTTCCGCTAGAATCAATACGCTGGCGCTCTGTAGATATGACGCCAGTCACAGTTCCAATTTGGATAACCTTTAGCTCCATGCTCTCATTCATCTCAAACATTCGCAATCTCTAGCCCTTTCAGCATAACGTTTTTGGACAGTACCAGCAGTTCATCAAGTTCCGCGTCTGAATACCAAGTCTGATTCGAAGAGACAGAGAACTCTATCTGGCCTTTCCAAGAAGTGCAGAAAACCAGAAGCCAAGGTCCTGTGTGTGTCAGCCCCACCCAGAGATCTCCTACCTGAATTTCGGCGTTTGGCCCATACTCATGACGCACGTAGTTGTCTGCGACCCCTATACTTGAGTACATAAGCACCGATGTCTTCGCGTTTCGGAGAGATATCCGGATGACCTCCAGAATAGACGGTAGGGCTTGAATTGTGTCCCGTGAGGGCTCCCGATCGAAGAACTCTTTGAATGACTGAGATATCTCTTCGAAAGAGGCTAGAGCTGGTACAGAAACAGGGAGAGCGCTGAAGTAGCAACTGGTGCTATGTTCACGTGGCTGATACAAGTTTTGACCATCATCCTCGTTCTCTTTGAGTAGATAGTTTCGCAGATCGAACATTGTCACTAGCAATTAGAGTGTCAGTGAGCGCTTCTTTGCAATAAGCTTGGCTACTTGAAATAGCCTCAAGTTCCATTTCCTGCGCAGCGACTCTGGTGGATAGATGAATCCGTACCATGAGAAGCCAGGCTGAAAAGAATGTTCAATTTACTTACTGGTGTGGGCGCCGTTGCCTACACGGAACCCTGGCCTTGCCGCCTGAAATTGGGCGACTGTCATGACCTGCGAAGCCATCCAAGCGGCAGAGACAGTTATGTCCCGTTTCCGGCAGGCTTGAAGGACGGCGGCCGACGTCTCTTTGGATAAAGTCTTCTTGATGCGTAGATATGGCCCCGCATCTTTCTGAAGCTTCTGATCGCTCACCGGCATGCGGACTGGATATGGGTCGTCTTCGAAACCAGCGTACATTTCCTTGGCATGTTACATATTGCTTTGAGTCTGGGGATGTTCAATACCCAGCATCGTATCCAGCGGAGGGGAGAGACGAGTCCACTCATCCCCAAAACAGATATTTTCACGCATCTTCTTATTGCCAAGGATATCGTAAAACCGATCCAGTAGGTTACATCCTCCCCGTCCATCTAGAATGAAATGATTTCCCTGGAAAAGAATTTGGTGTCTGGAATCGTCCCCTTCTGGGGGGATATAATATAGAAGCAACGAAAGTGTCTCGCGTATCTCCAGGTAGACTTGTTCAACCCACTTGTTTTGATGGATTTTAAATGTCTCATTACACCAAGACATGATATCCTCTTGTTCTGTGAGAACCCGATAGACTTTCTTGGTCTGAGACGAATCGGGAACAACCATCAAATTTGGGCAATAGTACCAAAGGGCGATCCAGCTCTCTCGCACTGAGCGTTCGATCTCATCAACGCTTCTGCAGTCAAAGGTAAAATCGGACGTTACAATGATACCCAAGGTTGCTGGCTGTCCTTCCGGAGCCTTGAATGTAACGAAGAATTTGTCGACGAAGCCTAGGTTTTGCTCGTACACATTTTTCGATGTTTGAGTCCGTGATGAGTGAAGCATTGCGATTGTGTAATTCGAGAACCTCTGCCGCCACAAGAGTGATAGTGTTCCAATCTGATCCAGAGGGGATTCATTATGTCAGGCATTTCTCTGATCCTACGAGACACGACTTCCGGATCAACCCCACACTCGAAGCGGTCATCACTGCGAGTAACGCCACCTACGATCTGAAAGCCCGGGTGAGCAGGAAGAAGGTGAACTACTGGAATGGCCTATTCGGCATCATGATTACCTCTCAAAGCTTAAAAGCGCGATGGAGCGGGGTGCAAGTTGCCCAGTTGCACTGGTTGGGCTGTTGAGTTCGTGGTTGATGCAATCAAAAACGAAGCCACCATCACCATCGAATGCGCCACGACTTGCCTAATCGAGCCATTCACCAGCCACAGGACCCTGAAATTGGGTTATGGAGTCGCGCCCAGCGCGGCTTCGCGATCATGCCACCATTTTTGCTAGAGCAGCTTGTTTGAACACCGCTCATGCTAGTGATCTTGCTTCTACCATGGTAGCAAAGCTCGTCATGAATTCTTTGTTACGTCAATGATCTGAGTTGCTGAATCAGATCGTCCGCGCATCAAGTCTGGAGCCTCAATTGCACTGAAATTCGCCACAAAGATGGGTATTGAAGATCTTGAAGCTTGGCTGGAGCAGTGCAAAGCTCTGTGGGATCACTCACAACAAGTCATACGAGCGTTCCCGTAGGTTACCTGCACGTTTGCCACCAGGTATAGCAGCTAATCGCGTAAATAACCAGTATCAGTATCAATGACCTCGGATCCTTGAAACTTCCTATTCTCGTTGTCGTCCTCGGCAGCATACTCCTATACTATACTCATGTCGACTATTGGGATAAGCCGAAACGATACACAGTCCCAGCCCCGCGCAAGCCCGAAGAGACGACGATAGTCGATAATCCCACTGTCAAAATTCCTGGTACTACTGCAATCCAGTGCTATGCTCCTGCAACCGGCCAGTTCCTCGGTTTTGTCAACCCGTCCACCCCCGCCGGCCTTGACCGCGCGATCGCACAAGCCGCCACCGCCCAAGAGAAATGGGCACAGACTAGCTTTGATGATAGGCGGAAGGTGTTGCGGAGCATGCTGCAATATGTCCTAGAAAACCAGGAACAAATTTGCCGAGTGAGCAGCCTGGATTCTGGCAAGACTATGGTTGATGCCCAGCTGGGCGAGATTATGGTCACGGTCGAGAAGTTACAATGGACGATCAAGCACGGAGAGAAGGCCTTGCAGCCCTCGAGACGGCCGACCAACCTGCTGATGAGCTACAAGAAAAATACAGTGATATATGAGCCCCTTGGTGTCGTGGCCGCGCTCGTAAGCTGGAACTACCCCTTCCACAATCTCATGGGCCCTATCATAAGCAGTATCTTCGCTGGTAACGGTGTCGTGGTCAAGGTATCAGAGCAAACATGCTGGAGCGCAGCATACTACACGAGCATTGCGCGAGGTGCCCTCGTCGCTCACGGCCACGATCCTCAGCTCGTCCAAAGTGCGGTCTGCTGGCCGCAGACAGCAGAGCATCTCACGAGCCACCCTGGTATCAGCCACATAACATTCATCGGCAGCCGTCCAGTTTGTCATTATGTCGCCGCCAGCGCGGCCAAGAGCCTGACGCCTGTCGTCGCCGAGCTGGGCGGCAAAGACGCAGCTATAATCCTCGACTCCGCGAAGGGCGATTTGAAGCGCATCGCCGACATCATGATGCGAGGTACTTTCCAAGCGTCGGGGCAGAACTGCATTGGTATCGAACGCATCATCTGCACGCCTGAAGTATACGACAAGCTGGTCTCGATGCTCGAGCCTAAAGTCGCGGCTCTGCGCATGGGCCTTGACAAGGATGTTGGCGCCATGGTCTCAGATAATTCGTTCTCGCGACTCGAAGGCCTAGTGGAAGACGCTGTGTCGCGTGGTGCTCGTCTGCTCGCAGGTGGGAAACGGTACCGACACCCCGATCACCCCAGCGGCTTCTACTTCACGCCTACACTACTTGTCGACGTAACGCCCGACATGGCCATCGCCAACGAAGAGTGTTTCGGCCCGATCATGACCATCCTCCGCGCTCCCTCCAATTCCGCCTCTGCCGCCTTGGAGCTCGCTAACGCCCCCAATTTTGGTCTTGGGTCCTCCGTCTACGGCGCGGACTCGGACCCGGTGCTGCAAGCCGTCGTACGGGGCGTCCGCGCCGGTGGTGTAGCTGTCAACGACTTCGCGGTGTACTATGCGGTACAGCTACCATTTGGCGGCGTAGGAGGTAGCGGGTACGGCCGATTCGCGGGCGAGGAGGGACTGCGCGGGCTCTGCAACATCAAGAGCATATGCGCGGATCGGTTAGGCTGGCTCGGTGTGCGTACGAGTATACCGCCGGCGGCACAGTATCCTGTGAAAAGCCAGGAGAAGGGCTGGAGGTTTACGAAGGGTGTGGTGGGACTGGGCTATGCGATTACAATATGGGAGAAGGTGAAGGCTATCGGGGATATACTGAGAAATATGTAATGGAACGCGAACGCATACCAGTGGAGGCCTGTGGGATGAGAGAGAAGAAAGGATGTGAGTAGATCTGTACATACAGAGATGGCGTCATGTATACAATAGATACCCAGTGCATAATTTAATAATATCTATCCAGACGGATAAGTCTTGATGGCATGGCTCCATTGCCTGGTATTTGTTTCGAAGTAAAATTCACGAGACAGTAGCCCGGAGGAATTTTGTATCAATTGAAATTACATACGGTGTACCAAGGTAGACAGATCTCCTCTGGGCAGTGATGCCTCTCATCTGATTCGTATTTTCCTATCTCACCAACTCCATGGACTGCCCCGTCCTGACTCCCGATCCACATACATTATAAAGTAGAGCAGCTGGCCTCCCAACAACGCCGAAGAACTCAAGCCGAAGGAAGCGCGAATATACTTTACAAGAAGACATAGAGCTCGTCATACAAAGCCCGGTCTACGATCGGAAACTGAGCGAAAGGCTGCTAGGCCGCGGCCCCAATGGCCCGGCGGATCTGGACAAGCTTCTTGAAGTCGAGCTTGCGGCCCTCGGCGGGCATGTGGTGGCCGGAGGCGATGCACAGGACGCGCATGCGGGGGTCGTAGCGCAGGCCCGTCAGCAGCTTGGGCGTGATGAGGAAGTACTGGCTCGTGTGCTCGCGGCAGGCGATCTCGACCATGCGCTCGTGCACCATGCGCTCGTTGCGCGGGTCCATGCCCTGGTTGATCTCGTCGACGACGCGGAACGGCGCCTGCGCCATCGACTGCAGCGCCATCAGGTAGAAGATGGTCGACACGGCGCGCTCGCCGCCCGATTGCCGGTGCTGGTTGAGCTGCTGCAAGGTTTCGTTGGGGCTATGAGGTGTGTCAGTAAGTATATAGTGGCTTCGGACTCGACACCCACGCAGGGAAGATGCGATAGACAGTTTAGACAAGAGGAACCTACCGGAACTTGACTTTGATCTCAATGGCCCATTGCTCGAAGTCTTCGTCTTTGTGAATACCCACCTCGCCAGCACAGCTGATCTGCTCGAAGTTATACGCGAATGCATCATTGATTCTGGAGATGATCTCTTCAACTTTCGGTTCCCATTTCTGCTTCAGCTCATCGATCTTGCGAGTGAGCGACTCAAGCTTGGCAGTGTATGCCTCTTTCTTTCTGTTGAGGTCCTCAATTTTCTGGGCCCGCGACTTGAATTGCTCTAACACGTTCTTATCAACAGCATGCACGAAATGAAGCTTGTTTTCTTCGGCGGCGATCTCGTTCTGCAAGTCTTCAGGTGTCTTGCCTTCCGCAAGAGCGGTCAGTGTCGGAAGCCTGTCCGGGTCTCGTGCCATCGCTTCAACTACTTTCAATTTGGCCTTTTCTGCGGCTTTCCTCATCGCATCTGTCTCTGACTTCAGTGCCTCAATATCGGCTTTCGCCTGGTCAAGACGATTCTTGATATCCTCATTCTGCGCCTCGAGACCTTTCACGTCCGAATTGGCCTCGATCAGGCGAATTTGGACGTTAAGTAGAGCCTGGTGGGCATCGCGTATATTCAGAAGCGACTCTCGATGCTGAAGAACCGCGCGCGTTTTTTCCAGTGTGAGATTGTCTTCCTCGAGGTTCTTCTCCAATATTCTGCTTCTACACTCAAGGATGTCGCCCTGCGTATGCTCCAGATTTCTTCTCTCTGTGTCTGTGAGATGTAAGTTTGTTGTTTCGGACCATACCTCCTTTCGTACTCACTGATTTTGTCCCCTAGAGTTGAGTATGAGGTAGCAGCCCGCTGCAGCTCACTCTTCTGAGCCTTGAGTTCCTCCTGCAAGGAATCAGCCATTGGCTTACTAATAATTCAGTTTGGACGTACCATTTTTTCTTTTATAGTGTCAAACTCCGCTACTGTCTGACTCAAATTCTGTCTCGTTTCTCTGCCCTCTTGCTCGATACTCTGCTTGTCAGCTTTAAGTTCGTTCTCCTGACGTGACAAATTGACTCGCTCAGAGTCATCTACTGGCTCATCGGTCCAGAAGCGTCCAGGCATAACCCTTCTTGTCGATGTCGAAACAGCACCGGAACCGTACTCTCTGCGACGTGTTACTCTGTACATAGTTTGACCAGTGGCCCAGCTAGAAATTCTTTCGGCATGCATAATCTGTTCGAATTGGCTGTTGCTGACATCGTGAAGCGCTACGCCGGATGCATGGAGCCTCTTCTCGGCGCACAGCATGGCTAGAACCGGTTCTGGGCCTTCCATATGCTCGATGGCATATCCGTCAAGCCCCATCTGGCGAGCCTGATCGCTGGGAATAGGAGGCCGAAAAGACGAGAAATCGCTTCCGCAAGTCCTGATTGTAACCGAAAGCTTCATCTTGCCGTAGAACTGTTCGCTGAGCCTCTTGTGATCCTCAGTCGTCTGTGAAATGAAGCATGTGAAGTCCTCTTGGCCCAACAGCGACTGTATCGCATTCGAATATCGTTTGTCTTTCACAGAACATGTAAGCATAGGGGGACCGAAGACCTCTTTCACAAATTGACCCCTGTTTTCCTGGAGCCAATCCCACCCTGTAGCGGCATCCGGGTGGATTTTCTTCAAGTGTAGCAGCTTCTGGCCCTCTTGCGAGTTGAGGTCCTCTTTCTTTTTTGCAAGGGCATCGATAGCCTCTTTCTTATCGTGAACAAGCTTCTTGAGCTCCTGGAAATGTGCGTTGAGCTCGCGCTCATGCGCCTTGTTGGCTTGTAGTTCAGTCTCTTTTTGACGCTGTGATATGTCAATAAGTCAAGAGGAAATATGCAGGAACGGTTAGACAACTTACAATCTTGACGTTCCAGTCAGAGGCCACGAACTCAGGAGGCTTTGACTTTAACTTCGCTTCCAAATCCGTGATAGTCTTGCGTATCTTGGAGAGCTGCCCCCTCTTTACTCCAAGTGAGCGGTCCTCGGCATCACGGACATCCTGCGCATTTTTTATTTTCTCTTCGTAGATTTCTATTTTTTGCACAAGCTGGTCAGCAACCTGCTCAGCATTAGCGAGATCCTTCTTGCGCTCCGCAACCACGGGCTCGATTTGATCTCTGTATTCCATTTTACGATTCACAGCTTCCAGGGCAGGGCCGCAGGCGGTTTCCAATTCCCTCAACCTCCCTGTAGCTTCCTTTGATCTCTCCTTAGATTTTTTATGAGCCTCCCGTGCGACGCTGTATTCCGCCACGCCACAGGCAGACCTGAGATCCTGCACCTTCTCCTCAATGACTTCCCTTTCGTGGAGTCTGTCGACATCAGCTTGCAATGCCTGTTGACGACGTTCATATCCACTCAGATTCTCAGCACACGATTCAAATTCAGTCCATATAGTCTTTTGGTCTTTGTGGAGGTCTATGAGAGCGTCTTGCCAAGCTATCATGTGAGCAGGCGCAGCGGCTCGAAGTGTATGGTGAAGGAGTTGGACAGGAGTGAGGCCAGCAAACTCCGCTACCTTGTCTTGCGGCAAGAACTGACACAGGTTGTCGATTTGGATGTGAAGGTTTCGGACCAATTCTTGCACAGCCTTATGAGAACTTTCCTTGCCATTCAGCCACCATTTGCGACCATTGTCTTCTCGGCTGATTTGTACGCGGATGATATGGTTGATCCATTCGGTGGGTCGCTTTTGCAGCTCAATCTCAATCGTGGCGACGTCCTTGCCGTGCTTCACAAATTCGCCGACATGACCTGCTCGGCCAAGATGCTTGGGGTGGTATCCCATACCCAAGCAGATAGCGCAAACCAGAGAACTCTTGCCCGTGCCATTTGGCCCTATGACCATGTTTAAATTCGGGCCGGGAAGAAACTCTGCGTGCTCGTAGGTTACGAAATTGCGTACGACAACTCGAACTATGGCCCCGGGTTGATATTCGCCCTCGTTGTCTGCATGCCCGTTTGTGTGCCGACCTGGGCTCGGTCCATTTGATGCGGCAAGCTCCCTGTCGCTTTGCTCTTCTTCGCCATCCTCGAATACGTCCATATCATATCGCTGTCGTTTCGGATTTGAAGTATCGGAGGCAGGAGATTGTTCGGCATCGTCTTCTTCGAATCGCGCCCGCGACCGACGGCGAGGCTCTAGTGAAGGCATCTTGGGATTTGGGGGCGTGGTATTGGCGTAAGTCGGGCCGAAGGGCTTCAAGAGGGTACAAGTTGCCCATCTGCTGTGACTTACGGCGCAATAGGTGGTTGCCGCCTGCTATGCGCTCTGCGGATACTCACGGTAGTGAAACATCGGATACATAGACGAAACCGATTTGTGATGCCTGGAATATTTCACGGGTTCCAACGCGTCCAGCGCGTCTTTCAATCTAAGTCTTGGTGGGGTCGATTGCGAAGGTGACGCGATAATTAAATATCATGGCTAAGGTGCTAGGTGGTGTGCAGCTAATGGAAGGTCCACCAACCAACCCACTAAACCCAGACTACCTCTTGAACCACTTACCCACCAGGTACGAGGTAGGTAGCCTCAGGTACTAGATACCTAGATATGTACCTAGACGCCTTAGTGCCCTGCGATACATGCACCAATCAAGAAAGACGAAGCTACGACGACATCCGGTCTACTATATCCCGTCAACAACACATTTTTGAGGCACCATATCTTGATATTTTAAATCCAGGACTGGAAACTTCAATAAGTTCTGATCCTCATAGTCTTTTAAATTCGCTAGCCATGTGTCTTGTGTACATCTTCATCACTTTGTCTCACCTCTAGACCAAAAAGGCCAGACTAAAAAGAGGGAAGAAGCAAGTACTTAATAATAGAAGATGATTCACATGCATCTCATTCAAGACCGGACCCGATCAGATACAGCATTACTCGAAAACATCCGAGCTCTACTGTTCAAATTGGTAACTTAGGTACTCGAACCAGGTCCAGACATGGACAGTTACTTTGGGCAGGTGGGTTGGTTTAAGAGTGATGTCTAGGGGATGTGCCTTCAACTTCCTCAATGGAAGACGATGATGATGCTGGCAGGGCAAGCGCAGTCCTGTCGAGCCTCGACTAAGTTCTCAAACCCCATAGCACTTTAAGCTTTATGACTGATTATACTGGGAGATTTAGATAGGTAGATAAGAGTTAGGCAATTCGATATCTACCCTCTGAGAGCTGCCTCGGCAACCCGTGTAGTGTCGTGTTGGCAGGCTTCCATGGAAGACTTCAGATTGGGCGTCTGGCGGATTGGTGTCTCAGAGCTCGACCGCCACATTGTAAACATAACATTCCACCCACACCAGCTTCACTCGTCTACCTACCTGCCCAGTCGCATTTTCTGCGCTTCCAGTCCCTTTTCGTTTTTCGTCTTTCGTCCTAACAAGCCTGTTCGCCGCGCATATCAGGCCTGTTCCATCCGCTCTTGTGATATCTAGGTCTCCTTTTGGCACGCGCTTCCCTTGCTGCCACCACCCTCTATTCTTGTCCTTCGCTGCAATACGCATCTCTTTCCACCCATCACGCGCATCACCACCCTAATTCCCTTTTCCATTCTCTCTCCATTAGCCATCCTCCTACTCTGTCTGTCCCCCTCTTCGCGTCCCTCTGTCTCCCGTGTCTGCTCCTGTCTGGCATTTTGGCGATTATACCAGCATCGCCATAATTGCACAGACCGGACATGTTGTAAAAGATTCCATTCGCTACTTGGTCACGGAGATGGCTGATCGAAGGGTTGCTATGACGGCAGCCCAGCCCCGACGCGCTCCCCTCGGAGACGCAACCGAGCGCCTTATCAATGCCTCACCACAGAAACCCAACAAACGTCGCCAGCATAGGCACGAACCTGAGCCTGTTGAACCTAACCCGCTGCGTGCCCATCCGACGAAAGTGCAACATGCACCTCCTGCCCAATCCAGATCCGCCTCTCGAGCCGGCAGCTCTGTATCCAAACCGAATCCCAATGGCTCCAGAGCCCCCTCCAACCACTGCCTGTCCACTATCTCCCAGGGGGAGCGCAATGAGAGCAAGCGGAGCTCTCAAGTATCTACCTCCAGCGCTGCTACCACGGCATCCGGTGGCAAGAGGAAAACCCACATTGGACCATGGGAATTAGGCAAGACTTTGGGCAAAGGCTCGGCCGGTCGGGTCCGCTTGGCCAGGCACCGCACTTCTAGAGACCTTGTAGCTGTCAAGATACTCGCCAGAAATACGGCCGTCATGACACAATCGGGCAGTCTTGCTGAGCTGGACAAGTGGGATCGTACCCGAGCCGAGTTCGTTTCGGAAAGGCAGATGCCTCTGTCTATTGAACGTGAGGTTGCTTTGCTTAAGCTCATCGATCACCCGAACATTGTGAAGTTGTACGATATATGGGAAAACCGCGCTGAAATGTAAGTTCGAGTACTACTTCGATCCCGTCACTGTTACTAACACACGTGTAGTTACTTGGTAATGGAGTACATGGACATGGGTGACATGTTCACCTACATCAACCAGAATGGCCGTCTAGAAGAGTGGGAAACGATGGTGTATTTCCGCCAGATTCTGAGTGCCTTGGAATACGTGCATTCCTTCAACATTTGTCATCGGGATCTGAAGCCTGAGAATATTCTCATGCAGCAGGGAGGTGTGGTCAAGATAGCCGACTTCGGCATGGCGGCGCTGCAGCAAGGTCCGAATCATTCACTACGAACGTCCTGCGGGAGTCCTCATTATGCAGCCCCCGAGCTGATCTACAAAGGCCCCTATCGCGGAGACAGAGTCGATATTTGGAGTCTCGGCATCATTCTCTATGCTTGCTTATGTGCACAGCTCCCCTTTGACGACCCTCAAGGCGACGTCACCCGGTTGCTTGGGCGAGCGGCAACGGGCGAGTACTATACACCATCTTATCTCAGTAGGGAATCGGGGGATCTGATTGCGAGGATGCTCACAGTTGATCCGAGAAAACGCATTACTATCAGCAAGATATGGAAGCATGTCCTCGTTCAAAAGTATGCCGACATGGATCACCAGCATGACCGTGACTGGTCAGCACAAGCTGAGCTCTTGAAATTGGGCCAGCGCGAGCCCATTCTCCTAGAGAACATTGACACGCAAACTTTGAGGCAGTTGAAAGCCATGTATCACACTTTCTCTGAGAAACACCTGGCAATGCAGTTAATGGCGCCAGAGTAAGTCGATGCCATGCCAACATAACCGCCAGCATCTCATTCAGCAGCTAACCTGTAAATCTAGACCCAATGATCAGAAGCTGTTCTACTGGCTTCTCTACAATTATCGTGAGAAGCGGCTGGAGAACTATGGTACAGAACTCACGCACTCGGCCAGCGACTACCATCATCTTCAACCACCTAACTGGAAGAAGAAATACACAACAGCAGAGTTTCCTTCTAAGTATGGAAGGACGCCTTCTCGATTTACTGTTATTTCGAATGTTCCCACCGAGGGCAGCGATGATAATCTGGATGCTGTGACGGATGGAGGAACGACCGTTAAAAGCTATGATCCCTACAAGTCTTCGATTGTCCTGAATGGTGGTGTGGCTAGTCACGCGAATATTATTGTTCATCGGAATACCAGCTCAGCTAGAACTTCGACACATACCTCAAGCCGTCGCGGTAAGCGTAGTGCATCGTGCAAAAGTAGCTCGACATTTGCCAAACCAAATAAAGGGGGCCGCCAGATTATGGCCCCTGCGGCACTTCGGGCCTCACGTCGCTCCCTTTCATCCATCAGAAGCAATGAGTCGGTATCTTACGTACGGCCTGCTTCCAGACATAAACGAGGAGTGGACTTCTCGCACATTCGAAAACGACCCATGAGCCCTGGATCCCCTGCTAGCATAGCTGGCGATGATGCCACCTACGATCGGGAACGCACATCTCCAAATACTTCAACGAAATGGATAAGACCTTCGAAGCGGACTGGAGGCAGAGCAAATTCGAGCATACAGACAATGGCTGATGTCTCTCAGGTAGCAGAGAAGGGCCTGGCGTGGAACGAAGAAATGCGGGAATTCACTCACAGCATCGCCAAGGACTGTGATGCTGCATTCAATAGCTCCATACTGAGCCCCGATTCTTATCTAGGTGAAACAACATTCGAGCCATACACCGCAGACGACACGAGGTCGCTATCTATCGCAATGTCTACACCGACTCCTGCGGTGCGAGGCGAGAGGGGTGTGAAGGTTCAGTCACGACCTTGGGACGCTCGTCCACTGCCGCCCGCACCACCGCCATCTGATTCGGTCTTGCGCGAGATCATGACGACGAAAAAGAGAACTGAGCAATACAAGAGCCATTCCGTCGAGACATCGCGGCATAATGATCGTATAGCCTCTCATTTGAGAAAAGCTTCTCAAGCGGGTAGAATGACAGACAAGATGGAGTCAGAGCGGCGACTGGTCTCTGCGCCGATTTACTCGGAGTATAGTACTCAATGGGGCAGAGATTCAGTTCCCTTGCCTTCGATATACGAGAAACCTAGGGACGACGCTCGCTGGGGAGGAGAGGATAATTTCCGCCGCGCATCTGCTCCAGCTGGTTCGAAGCCCCTGACTGCTGCGACAGATGAATATGCTGGACAGGAATACTTGTCACAGATGACGGAATCGATACGTGTAGTGACCTCGCCCTCGGCCCAGCCGAATATAGCTGATATTCCGGCGCCCTTGAACATACGCAAGAAGCCGTCAGTGGGCAGTACAGTTCCGCATCCGCCTTCAAAGCAACCGCTCAGCCTCCGTCAGCAGTATATCAATGGCGAGATGATGGCGCCAATGCCGGAAGAAAGCTCTATTACACCACAAGAGAAGACTCAGGCAGCGAAGAAAAAGTCATCTTGGTTCAAACGCAACTCGAAGGACAAAGATGATGTCTTTAACTCTCGCAATGGGTCAAGCTCAAGTTGGACGGATCGTCTCACTCTCACCGAGACTGAAGTGTCTGCTAGACCTCTTCCACCGGCCAAGAAGAAGAGCGGATTCAATATTGCCTTCTGGCGTAATAGTAGAGACGAGCCTCAAATGAAGCTTTCACTTGCAGGTAAGACAATTGCAAAAGAACACGTCCATGCGATACCAGTGCTGAACAAATTTGCAGATCAGGATTTCGAAGACTCACCAAGCCCTGACGGTGGCAGCGGCGCCAAACGCTCTTCTCGCCAGCGCAATGAGAAACGCCCTAGTTCGGGGCCACGCAATATTGAGCCTCACCAGAACTGGCTCGCCCGTTTCTTCCGAGTCAAGCCCATGACCAAGTGTCTTTGCTTCTCACTTTCTAAACGTCGCGCCCGAAACGAGTTGTATCGTGTGCTCAGGGGCTGGACGGACTCAGGTATCAGAGATTTGGAGGTTGACAAGGAACGAAATATCATATTTGCCCGTGTGAGCAAATCCAATAGTAGGTTACATAGAATTTCGGGGGTATTTGTTGCGGACGCTGACATCGATGCTACAGTACTTCGCGTGAAGGAAGTCTCATTTGCCATCGAGATTATGACAGTAATCGAACATGGAAAACGTAACCAGCTCTGCATTGCTCGATTCACACAAGAACGCGGAGCAGCCAGCAGCTTCCACCAAGTGGTCGATTATTTGCATGTTATGTTCAGCGAGCGAAACTTGCTCGTGTCGGACAAGCGAAAGATCAAGATGATGATCAAGACGCTGAATTCTTAGGGAATCTTACTGGGACCCAGGTCCTCCTCCGATAATTGGGGCCATGCACATCCTGAGAGGCACTGCCATGCCGAGGCCATGACAGACTGCCCGTGGTTTGGGTGTTGCTAGACCACTCTTTCTTTTATTTTGGGTCTTTTGCATGCTCGATCAGGAATTCTGGTTGTCCCCTGATTGTTGATCTCTCGTTCTTTGGTAATATACCAACAGACGGCGAGATTCTTGTACAAACCAGCCAGAGAGTGCTGGATACAAACCCATTGTCACATGTTGGACTAGGCTTCTTGACGGACGTTGGCACACTTGATTGCACGTCTTTCTGTATGTAGACGACGAGTAATTACACGGGACACGAGAAATGTGAATTGAATGCGCTGGGCTCGTACGACATGTCTCTAGCACAGGGAATGAAACGACAGGAAAGAGGAAGGGTGATGGTACCTAGAGTGGGATGCTCTGTTAGTAGGTAGCTCATACAGTAATAAGAGATCACTGTCAGCCATAAGAGAAGGCCCTTAGTCAAAAATGACGTTCTCAGACAGCCTATGGATTGAAGGACAGGTGAGGCTCTTGAAATGGGTATATATCGTGTAAGCCGGGGCCGGTTCCTGAGATGAACAATGAAGGAGAACAGCTTGATCGGGAAAACCCGGTCCGATAACCCGCGACTGGGCCCGGACCAAGCTCATGGACTTCTTTGCGCTTTATGGAGGAGAGCTTTGCAGGTGGGCGGGAAGAATTATTGACATTGTTACTGTAACAGCATTGAGCTTTACCTGTTTCATCAAGCCGGGTCATTTCGCAACTAATATTGGGGATCCTCAAGCTCGAATTTAGGTTTTTTTTGTTTTGGTTTTGTTTTTTTCCCTCCAAGCTTTCTTCGAGAATCTCGTTCTTTGTCTCACAATCTAGCATAAACAAGAGCTTTGCGACACGGCATTGACACAGTAAGCCAGAAAGCACCTCGACGCTGTCAATCGTCTAGCTAGCTGGGCGAGTTTAGGCATTCCCCCATACCGCTCCGATTCGGCACAGGTCCTCCCTGCATTGTTAAACACGATCGCCTGACCCGGGAAGCTACAATCCATCATGCTTCGGTCGGCACGAGCTACAGCGACAGCGGCGGGCCCAGGCAGGATCCTGTCTGGGCCGAGGACAGCGGCACCACTGCTTAACACATGCAACTACTCCTTGACCTCCTCCGCCTTCTCCGCATCGTCATACCGCACACGAGCCTCTATTCCCTCCTCTATCGCCTCCAGCATTGCTAGGAAACCTGCCCATTACCTACCCTCCCAATTGAGAAACTTCCACGCTTCCTCTGTCAGAATGGCCGCCAACACGAGAACTGAGAGCGACGCCTTCGGCGAGGTCCAGGTCCCCGCCGACAAGTACTGGGGAGCTCAGACCGAACGATCTCTCGAGAACTTCCGCATCAACCAGCCTCAGGACCGCATGCCTCCCCCAATTGTCAGGGCATTCGGTATTCTGAAGGGAGCTGCCGCAACAGTGAACATGCGATATGGACTTGGTATGGAGCCCTGAACTTCAGTCCCCTCCCGCCCTCTGGCTCGGACGGAGCGACATCACTTTGAATTGAGATAGCTTACGATTGCGACTGCTGTGCAGACGAGAAGATCGGCAAGGCGATCCAGCAGGCTGCTGCTGAGGTGGCCGAGCTCAAGCTGCTCGACCACTTCCCCCTTGTCGTTTGGCAGACCGGCTCCGGCACCCAGTCCAACATGAACGCCAACGAAGTCATCTCGAACCGCGCCATCGAAATCCTGGGCGGTACCATGGGCAGCAAGAAGCCCGTCCACCCCAACGACCACGTCAACCGATCTGCCTCCTCCAACGACACCTTCCCTACTGTCATGCACATCGCTGCCGTTCTCGAGGTGGAGGAATCGCTGTTGCCGTCGCTCAAGAGCCTGCGGGACGCCCTGCAGGCCAAGGTTGACGACTTCGAGGCCAAGAACATCATCAAGATCGGACGTACGCATCTTCAGGACGCTACGCCATTGACGCTGGCGCAAGAGTTCTCGGGCTATGTCGCGCAATTGGACTTTGGCATTAAGAGAGTGGAGAGCTCCCTGCCCGACCTGAGACTACTTGCGCAGGGTGGCACGGCCGTTGGAACTGGAATCAACACCTTCGAAGGCTTTGCGGAGGGCATCGCCAAGGAGGTCAGCAAGATGACCGGTACCGAGTTCAAGACTGCGCCCAACAAGTTCGAGTCCCTGGCCGCCCACGATGCCATCGTTCAAGCCCATGGCTCTCTCAACACACTCGCCGCCTCCCTCACCAAGATCGCTCAGGACATCCGCTACCTTGGCAGTGGACCTCGCTGTGGCCTTGGTGAGCTGGTGCTGCCCGAAAACGAGCCTGGCTCCAGTATCATGCCTGGCAAAGTCAACCCCACGCAGTGTGAGGCCTTGACTATGGTTTGCGCCCAGGTCATGGGTAACCACGTCGCTACAACGATCGGCGGCATGAACGGCCAATTTGAACTCAACGTCTACAAGCCCCTTGTCATCCGCAACCTGTTGCACAGTATTCGCATCCTGTCAGACGGCATGCGCTCGTTTGAGAAGAATTTGGTAGCTGGCCTGCAGGCCAACGAGGAGAAGATTGCCAGCATCATGAAGGAATCGTGAGTTACTCTAATCTCTGTTTCTACAAACCTACATTCCGTATTTTACAAGGCTAACCAGAAACTGCACAGTCTCATGTTGGTCACCTGCCTCAACCCCAAGATCGGGTACGACATGGCGTCCAAGGTGGCCAAGAACGCACACAAGAAGGGTCTGACGCTGAAGGAGAGTGCCATGGAGCTCAAGGCTCTCAGCTCAGAGGAGTTTGACCAGCTGGTCAAGCCAGAGCTCATGATCGGGCCCAAGCCTTACAAGGGCTAGGTGCATGGCTTGGCAGAGCCCGTCGTGGCTTTTCTCAAGACCGAGATCGAGCACGCCGAGTCGAAGCTGAACGAGGTCTGTATGAGCTCTCACTCGAAGGAGCACGAGCACGAGCACCGTAGAATTTTGGAACACAAGACTTCTCATCACTCAGCAGCTGAGGAATAGAGGACGGTGCTTCTGACTAAGTCGACTGTACAGCATTACACAATACGTTTAGGCCCTGTATATATTCGTGTAGCCCTCAGCAGTAGAACAAAATGTAAATTTCTGATGTTCACATTATTTCTCATGTGCACGGCACCAAGTACTAGACAGCAGCAGCAGCAGCGCGCGTCTCGGGATGTCGGTGACTTGGGCGGATGGGTCTCGTATCTCTCGTGTGCGGGCAGCTCCATGATCGGACAAATGGTGTTTGTGTTGAATCATAACCTCCATTATCGGAGGATCTATTGCTCAGAACTAGGTGAGATCTCTCTTTTGAAAGCTCACGATGTGGCACAGAGCTACTGCTATCAAGGCCTCGGCGCCTTTCGTTGGCTTGGAGGGGGGCCGGAGGATCCCGGGATCTTGTCGGTAAGGCGAGGTCAAGACGTCAGGTACCTGGTCTGCAAGTCTGGGTATGATGTATCAGGTAGCTAGCCGACCTCGGCTCAGAGGGGACCTGTAGCCGCTGCAGATCATCTTTTGGTTGGGCTGGAGTTTGCTCGGTACTTCGGAGGTTAGCAGTGCTTCTTTTTTTGTTCAAGTTATTTGTTTGTTTCATTACGCATATCTACGCTTCATGGTTTTGTGATTCATGTAGGTTAATCTACTGAGCTGGGAGTTTGGGAGCCTTCGGTGCATTTGTGGACTCTGCGATTGCGCCTGTATGGGGGAGGGGGGGTTTGGTGAGTACGGTCGGTATCCAGGGCCTGAGCCGATACAGATGACGGGGAGCGCCGCGGATTCCTGGGAGAAGCAAGCGGTACCCTATGAATATGGTAAGAGCGGTGGAATATGGGATGTCGCTTTACATTCAGGACTAGGCATGGACGGCAGGTAATTATACAGAATATTGCGAGCTTTGAAGACAGCATTGTTGACGAAAGAAGTCGAGGGCACCTATAAAAATGGTATGTGCAGGTGCGATATTGTATCAATGCCGTCATCAATTGGCTGCAATGGTCCATACCCATGGGTTCCGTACGTGCGGCGACAAGCCGGGACCCCGCAATGGCAACTGTCGCTGCTACTTTTGGGGGCAGACCTGACCTGGGGAATGCTGGAGTGCTGGAGCTGTGCGCTGAATCAGTGAGTTATTAGGTGGGCGAGCTGGGTTGTAAACCGACGACGTAAGAGCCGACAGGGGTGTGCAATACCTCAGCGTCGTCCACTGTGGGTGTCTCGAACTTACATGTGAGATGGAGCTCCGAGCAGCTCGGATGGCGATGCAAACATGTATACCTTGCACTGGTAAAAAAAAATGAAAAAATAAAACGTAGACTTCGGTATTGAATTCTACAGACTATCCGGACGAGAAGTGCACGCCAACGTCGACAAGACAGTGGTCTGGATAGCATACCGACACAAGGACATTGACAGCCACGGATCCATAGACGTTGGAATTGAAGCTTCAACCAGTAATTACATACATAGATAAGGTACTTACTTCCCCACACTTTCACAAGCTTCAGGAACCCCCCTTCATCCACGACAAGCAAGCATCGCTTTGCGCCGGCTACGCATAGCTTCCACGGCCACTCAGCTATCCTCCTTCCAGCCGAGCCAGCGAGCCCATCACACCTAGGTATGCCAAGGTACTCAGCTAGCGCATGTCTATCTTTCTATCTGTCTCATGCCTTGTGAGAAAAAAAAAAGCCGAGCTTGGAGCGTTGACAAGGCCTGGTGTACCGTCGGGTCTGGGGAACTACCTACTTGAGCAGACCTCCTTGTAGGTTGTAGTCATACATCGTCGGTACCTGAGGGCAAGAAGTAAGGTATATATAGTCCTCTGGTACCCCTCTCGAAAGTCTCGAGGCAGATTGGTCGTCTTCTTGATTATTCTAGTTCCATTGAGGATTTGTTCTACATACCTCTATCTCCTACAGTTACATATCATATCACTTATACCCTTATACCCTGACACATTGTACCGACTTGCCTACGTACATCCTCGGCAATTGTCGCCCACATCTGACTTACACGCATCATAGCTACGCACGTACTCATCCTCTACCACGGGACTCGTAGTACAGACAGAGCATCTTGTCGTCTGTAGGACTGATACGAATAGCCTCAATCACCTGTAGCCTCTCCCGGCCTTACGTGCTCTCACACCACGCAACGACCACACATACACACAGTCGCACACACACATACATCATGGCCGCAACAACTGACACGATCCTCCAAGGCGTCACCGTCTCGGGCGCCGTGGGGCCCGAGCACAAGAAGATCCTGACGCCGCCGGCCCTGGCCTTCCTGGCCCTGCTGCACCGGTCCTTCAACGGCACGCGCAAGGCCCTGCTGGAGCGCCGCGTCATCCGCCAGGCAGAGCTCGACAAGGGCGTGCTGCCGGACTTCCTGCCCGAGACCAAGCACATCCGCGACAATGCCACCTGGAAGGGCGCGCCGCCCGCGCCCGGCCTCGTCGATAGGCGGGTCGAGATCACGGGCCCGACGGATCGGAAGATGGTCGTGAATGCGCTGAACAGCGATGTCTGGACTTATATGGCGGATTTCGAAGGTACGTCCTGTATTTTGTTGATACTTCACTTGGCTTGCTATGGCTCGTCGTTGCGGCCAAGTAAAGAATCAAAGACGGTGTGCATGCTTTGGTAGATGGCATCTAGGTGTTATTTGGCAAGCGAGTATGAGGAGAGTAGCGGCTAACATGTTCCAGACTCGAGCGCGCCAACCTGGGATAACATGATCAACGGTCAGGTGAACCTGTACGACGCCGTACGGCGGAAGGTCGACTTCAAGCAAGGGCCCAAGGAATACAAGCTACGGACAGACCGTAAGCTTCCCACCCTGATCGTGCGTCCCCGCGGCTGGCACCTCGAGGAGAAGCACGTCACCATCGACGGAGAGCCGATCAGCGGCTCCCTCTTCGACTTCGGCCTGTACTTCTTCCACAACGCCTTCGAGTACCAGAAGGCTGGCTACGGGCCCTACTTCTACTTGCCCAAGATGGAGAGCCACCTGGAGGCGCGGCTGTGGAACGACGCCTTCAACCTGGGCCAGGACTACATCGGCATGCCGCGGGGCACGATCCGCGGCACGGTGCTGATCGAGACCATCCTGGCCGCCTTTGAGATGGACGAGATCATCTACGAGCTGCGCGACCACAGCTCCGGGCTCAACTGCGGCCGCTGGGACTACATCTTCAGCACCATCAAGAAGTTTCGCCAGAACAGCAACTTCGTGCTGCCCGACCGCAGCGCCGTCACCATGACCGTACCCTTCATGGACGCCTACGTCAAGCTGCTGATCCAGACCTGCCACAAGCGCGGCGTCCACGCCATGGGCGGCATGGCGGCCCAAATCCCGATCAAGGACGACAAGGCCGCCAACGACAAGGCGATGGACGGTGTGCGGGCGGACAAGCTGCGTGAGGTGCGCGCGGGACACGACGGGTAAGGACCTCCAATGGGCCCCCTCCTCATGATCACACTATCCAGCGAGGGTAGAAGTTCGTACTAATGATCTCACAGCACATGGGTTGCCCACCCGGCGCTCGCGTCCATCGCGACCGAGATCTTCAACAAGCACATGCCGACGCCGAACCAGCTCTTCGTTCGCCGCGAGGACGTCAAGATCGGACAGAACGACCTGCTCAACATGAACGTGCCCGGCAAGATCACGGAGGGCGGCATCCGCCAGAACCTCAACATCGGCCTCGGCTATATGGAAGCGTGGATCCGGGGTATCGGATGCGTACCGATCAATTACCTAATGTACGTCCAATTCCGTCCCCCCCTCCCTCTCTCCCTCTCCCTCCCTCCGTTTCCCTTGGCCTACCTCCCGCTCCTCGAGCCCATCTACCCGCAATATCCTCCCCCAAGAACATAAAACACTGACTCGAAGCAGGGAGGATGCCGCCACGGCCGAGGTATCGCGCTCACAGCTGTGGCAGTGGGTCCGCCACGGCGTGACGACAGCCGAGAACAAGCGCGTCGACAAGGCCTACGCCCTCAAGCTGCTGCAGGAGCAGACGGAGGCCCTGGCCGCCAAGGCGCCCCAGGGCAACAAGTTCCGCCTCGCGGCCCAGTACTTCGCCGGCCAGGTCACCGGCGAGGACTACGCCGACTTCCTCACCACCTTGCTGTACAACGAGATCACCGCCGTCGGTGCCGCGGCGCCGGCCAGTAAGCTGTGAGTGTAGAAGGGAATGCGAGGAGAGGGTGGGACAGTGGTCAATGGGGGAAAATATTCGTTACGGGGATATACTTGCAATGGAGATTTTGATGGTTATTAAGTCATGCCTGGTGTGTATAGTAAATGACGAAGCCAGACTGGACTGCAAATATTCACCTTCGATTACATGTCCGTGTTGCTGTATTGTGGATGTCAAGTCACGACAGGCCGATGTAGGTGCGCCGAAAAGTCCACCGTGGCACAAGTTACCCAATCTATTGCCAAAGCTCGACTTCGCCTTTCGGGAGATGTCTTGCTTCGTTTGTCTGCACTTTAAGCCAAAGCTTGGGCTGGGCGTTCTCTGCCCAGCCAGAGCACATGAAAGATTAGAACTTGGGGGAGGAGTCAGATATATGCTTTATTTTGGCTATTGCAATGCAGGGCCCTGAAGAGGCATTACACGCAGCTCTGGTCGTGAACACAGTGTTGCTGGACTCTGATGCGGGTGTAGATATGGAGATTACCACGATCATGGCGCCGAGATCCTGCGAAAAGGCTTGGGGCGATACCTGAGGTGCTGTGGTAAAACTCTTCGCTGTTGGGTCGTCGTCAGGATTTGCCATTTTCGTGGAGGTACTTGGCGTGTCGAAAATGGTGAGAGGTGTGTGAAAAGATAGAATCGGCATCTTTAATTTTGGACCGGTCAAAACACCTACGAGGGTGTACAGGCTGATGGCCAAGACACCTCTATAATTTTGGGGGCTTCCTGCCATCGCTGGACTCCCACTATCGTTCACATGGGTGCCGAACGGCCAAACGAATCAACGCCTGACAGCAGCGACTTTTACCATCAATGGGCCCTTCTCCCAGGTCAGATAGCTCTTCTGATCCGTCCACCTCTCACTCTCTGGACATAACTCCAAATCATAATGCCAGAGCGTCTTTGTTAGGAGGAGCCGAAGCTCAAGCCAGGCGAGGCTGCGTAGAGAGTCAGCAAAGTGTAGTACCTAGACGTCACTTGAGTAAGTCCCCCAATTACTTACTTCTTGCCAATACAATTCCTCGGCCCGTAGCTGAATGGCTCATGGACTTCCCTCCGATCTCCAGAAAATCTAGGATCAGATGTTTGAATCCACCGTTCCGGTATGAACTCAAGGGGATTTGAGAAGTTGGCTTCATGCCGGTATGCAACATAATGGTTCATTGTGACATACGTTCCTCCAGACACAAATCTCCCGCAAATATCGGCTCCCTCTGGCGGGACAATTCTTGTCATTCCCCCTCCACCAGGTATGTAGATCCGTAAGCCCTCGTGCAGGACCGCATTCAAGTACTGCATCTCGCCTAGTGGACCTAAAGTAATCTCGTCGCTCCTCTTAAACGTCGTTCGTATCTCATCCACAAGCTTGTGATACACGCGCGGGTTTTTGCATAGGTAATAAATGACGCCGCTGAGATTCGTCGCTGTCGTCTCCGTACCAGCCACCATGAACGTGGCAGCGTTCCCATGCATTTCGGGCAACGTCAAACCTTTCCCATCGTCGTTATGCGCAAGCACGAAACTCCAAAGGTCGGGCTTGTCGGTCTCTGTCCATGCTAAGCGGCGATCGACAAGATCCGCGGCAAATTGCAGGTGCTCCTCGCTCTTCTGCTTCAACGTGCTTGCCGTCAAAGTCTCCAGCAGTGGCCCCAGAACCGGGACATCTAGAAGCACTGCACGGAAGACGACGAACTTTAGCCCGTCAAAGATCACTCGAACCCAAGGGATATAGTCCGTCGTTTCCAGCATACGCAGCGGCTCACCAAAAGCTAATTCCGCCATAATGTCAAACGTGCAGAAGTTGAACAAATCCACAATATTCACTTTACCGGCGCTCTTGTTGCTGACCTCTCCAATCTTATTCACCATTTGGTCCACATACTTTACGAGTAGCGGTTCCTGCGCTTTCAGGGCGGTATTACTGAAAGCGTGCGTGAATAGCCTACGCATTCGAGCATGATCGTCATGAGGGGCAGTAACCAAGTTCCACGCGCCCTTGACCTTCATTCCAAAGAATTGCTGATCCTTGATCATCTCTTTCTTCCCGGGACGACCGAAGATGTCCTTCCAAGCTTGAGGCTGGATATAGCTGAGTTCGTCAGGTGCAAGTCGCACCACCTCGCCGTACTTTCTGTGCAGCTCTTCGGTCTTAGAGCCCAGTGCTCCCCTGAGAAGGATGACCTGCTTTGGTATCTTGGTGGCACGATGCAGCAAAGGCCCTGGATAGTCGCGCAGCGGGTGGAAAAACAGATTGTAAATGATGGACCCAGCAAATCGCAATAAAAGGAGGCCAGCCAGAGCCAGCAACGCAGTTAAGAAAAAGAACGCCATCGTGAATGTCGATCCCCAGTTGCTCTCATCAAAATTGATGACGAAGAGCAAAAGCCAACTATATGGGGTTGGATCTTGGACATCTAACCGACCGAGAACCCCAAAGGGGATATATATGGTAGGTAAAAGTCTCCATTAATTATGCCAACCCGGATACGGATACGGATGAGAGCATGGTGGAGCCGACATGGTGCTTGCTAAGGCTGAGGCAGGTACAGTGAAGTCGGGCGCGTACTTACCTTCTCTTAATAAGTTATTATGTTCCTAATATATCCAAGGGGCAAAGCAGCCGTCCCAGCAAAGTAAAGAAATCAGAATCTTGCCAAGAGGCGCATCGAATGTTCAGATCCATTGAGGTGGAAAGCGCCAAAATGATGGGCGTTGTTGGTGCGTCACAGCACAGCGCTGTGCACGTGCTAAAGGTATGTACTGTTGTCACCAGCTTGTCTGGGAATATTCCCTCCCCTCAAGACAAACGTCGCTTATTTGGCTGCAGTGACTCTTAGATAAAGCGAGTAGGTGACACAATAGCGGCTAGGATGTCTATTCAATCCTATATCTTATTCAGTGACTGAAGGTAAAAAGAGGCTCGCCCTGAGCTTGTATCTACCTTAATAGAATACGACAGTACAATATCTCGGTATTCGCAATTGGCGTTACTTGGAACGGACACGGTTTAGAACTATACTACATACCTGTTTTCTGAGTGCATCCCTAATTATCTCCTACGTACTTTAGGTAAGCAAACAGTCTCGGATAAAGCCCTATAGGTACCTAATGCAGAAACAACTAGCCATGCATTATGGAATCGCAAGAGGAAGCATCGATTCTTAGGAGTATGCGAGTATAGCGAAGGAAGAGATTAGCACCTACCAACCTTTTACCGAACCTGTAAGGTGTGACTAACTGATACTGTGGTAAGGTAAGGTAACAGCAAACAAACAGACAACATGGACGGACCAGATGCCCCGCCGTGCATTTGTGACATCATGTCACCATCAGTCATCGTGCATATCTGACGGTATCCGACCAGTGACCAGGCGTCTCAAACCTTCAGTTCACCGGTCACTTCTGTTCTGATCGCCTACTTCCATGTAAAGGCTATCTATTATCTAATCTGTCTACCCGAGAGAACTTGGAGAGAGCAATTTAAGTTGTACCAACTTGCCTGCTATTAAACTCGGTTCAGCATGCCCAACATCCTGGTTGTTGGCGGAACTAGAGGTCTGGGGGGCTCACTGGTGAAGCAATATGCAGCTGACCCTTCCAATATCGTCTACGCTACAGCTCGAACAAAATCCGCACCTGGTGCCTCCTTTCCAGAGCTCACCCGATGGCTCTCTGATTTAGATCTCATGCAGTCCACCATTGGTGAGGACATTGCAGCCCAGCTGAAGGGAAAAGGGCCGTTGGATGTTGTGGTATGCCCAAGCTTGTGATAACAGAAGTGACACATGTAATTTTCAGCTGGACTGATACGCCATTCTCATGCATAGGTCATCAGCGCTGGGCGTTTCATGACGGAGGACTTCAGCAAGGAGAAGGGACCCAACTGGCTTGACGAGGTCACCATGTACACCACAAGCTCCATCGCCCCTGTCTTCATCATCCACAACCTGGCTCACACAGGTCTATTCAAATCGGGAACGAAGGTGGTCTTGGTGTCGAGCGAGGCTGGCAGCATCGCCCTGCGCCACGAGAAGGAAGGTGGAGGGAACTATGCCCACCACGCTAGCAAAGCAGCTCTCAACATGGCAGGGAAGCTTCTCAGTCTCGACCTCAAGGAGAAGGGAGTCGTTATCAGCATCGTCCACCCGGGGTTTATGCGCACGGAGATGACCAAGGACGTTGGTTTCGATGCGCATTGGGACGAGGGCGGCGGTAAGCCTGACCCATAGATCTAAGGACGATCATCGACGAAAATGACTCTAATATTCTTTTCCAGCCATCACCCCAGATGAAGCCGCTGAGAGTCTCCGCGAGTGGATTGAGAAGCTGGACATGAGCAAATCCGGCGAGTACTGGGCTCCCCGGGGTCCAAGTAGGTTTTTTACGTCTGCGATATGAACGAGTAAGTGCTGACTGTGAGCTTTAGGGGACATCGGCATGGCAGAGACGGTGATGGGCAAAGACCTTGAGACTCCTTTGCAGCTGCCGTGGTAAATGGTCACGATTGTATCGCGTTACTGGATGCTTTATCGATGAGAGAGTGAAGCATATCATGCATGCCTAGATTGAGGATTGGCACGGTGACAAGTACTGTCCGTATGCATATGTACCGATCAACGGGTATATAAGCCGACGTAGAATAGATACGTTCGTGACACCACCTCGACACCTGTTCGCTCTCATCTCTAGTTTTGTCAAATGCGAACATCGGACTCTGACTAGTCAGCCGAAGTCGCCGAAAAGGGGACCGACTCTTCGTCTCTGATTTTTGGCTGGACTACCCCACAAAAAGCCAAGACCCGTAGGAATGGTCACCGCGATGGCGCAAGGCCCGAAAAGGGGCGCGCGCACACGTTCTGGCGGCTCTGGTCCCAATGCTCCAGCAAGGTTAGTCACGGCTCCTCGTTTGCTACATGCATCCCGAGACTTGCTATTCCACTTGACCGATAGAATCCTCAACGCCATGCTGTTCAGGAGACTAGCTTGGAGGCGGTCTGAGGGCGATTCGCAGATCTAAATCAGGGTTCCAGTCATCGGCCCTGCGGCCGCGCTACAGGTATGGAGAAACTCGGACGGTTTGGCCGGGCTCTGTTCAAGGGCTGCTCAAGGCTCTTGGATGGGTTGTCTTTCAAGTTTGTTTGTGGCCTGTCCCGTTTTGGGTCCAACATTCCTTACCTCGGAGCCACCAACTGCGGTTTGTTATTAGCCTCAGGGAAAGGCATGTTTGCAGCTTTCTGTGTCCAGTACCACGAACATGCAATCCAATAGACATCTGTCTAGTATCACAGAGTTTACGAATGCCCAAGGAACCATCACATTTACTGCTGCGCAGGAATGCGACGTCAGGGGCATTGAAACTGGGCAGGCCCCGTCGCAACTCGTATTACCAGCTAAACAATCAAAAGAGCACATAATTGCAGGCCAGGAAAACCGTGCTTTTCCACTTAGGTGTATCTCGGCACCCGAGGATGCCAGTATCTGGTACCTGTCGCTCCATACTGCTAGATCGGGTATGATGATGGATTTGATTATGACCCGACTTGGCCGCGCATGTCACGCAGACAGGTCATGGGATGAATTCGAGACCGAGTCAGCAACGCCGCAACGACTATTGGCTTTTGGTGTAGAAGTTGCGATGCTGGGCAAGCGTTCAAGTGACTGGCCGAAAATGGTCAGTTCGCTGCTCATCGCACCCAAGTCCTAAGCCACTCTGCGCCCTCAGGGCTGCACCTCGAGAAGGCACACAAGCAAGTGCACGTGTGAGCGGGAACAGCCATGTCGCAAGATGCGTTCAGCCAGCCCGGTGAAGCTGTTTATGCTCAGCGCGAGAGCAATGCGTAACAAGGAGCCCTATCTCTATATGCAGTTGGAAGACAAGCCATCCAAGACTCAGCACCAACACCAGCCTACCAAGGGCTGCTAAAGTAGGTACTAACGATGTAGAGGCCCTGCCGGTAACTCGACTCGCGGATGTACCTGACACGATGGCTTGAACCTTTCAGCTCTACCACCTGCTTTTGATGCATTCGAAGCACAAAAACCTGAACAAGTTCCGTTGATTGGCCAGTCTATTACTGTGGCGGACTGCAGGTCATGCACGCGCAAGCAGTCTTCAGTTCCCCCTCTTCTCCCTCCTCGCCCTCCTCACGCTCCTCACTTTTAGACGTTATCCCTCGGCCCGCAATGGGTGACGCCCCCAAACTGGCAAGGTAGTATGGCCTAGTGGACATGAGGGTGTAGACGTCTGTTGTCTTGACTGCTCAGGGCCGAGGAGGAGGAGGAGGAGGAGGAGGAGGAGGAGGAGGAGGAGGAGGAGGAGGAGGAGGAGGAGGAGGAGGAGGAGGAGGAGGAGGAGGTGGATGTCCGGATGGTTGGACCCAGGTAACCAGGTGGTAAGGTAGGGATCATGGGATGGATCCATTTCGACCATCTCCGCAAAAGGCTATTCTCAACCCAGGTGCTGCCCGAGTTGCGGTAGAGCCTTTGGGGAGTGTACGGTAGCACCGTTGCTACGATAGTACGCCAAGGCAGCTTAAACCGTTCCACCAGGAATCTAGACGGCGCTGCCCCAGCGCTCGTTGAAGCCTGTCTTGCCTCTTGAGCCTTGTCTGTATTCCCAATTTACCTGTTTGCCCGCGTACCGGACCTCTGAACAGCATTTTACATATGATGTTCTCTGGTCTTATTATTGTCCATGACCTACTGGCTTGGGTATGGTTACATGGTAGACATGGTTAGGTAGTAGGAATATCAGATGTAAACAGATCAGCTCGATCTGGGTTAACAGGACCGGGACGTACATGAAGCCAGCTTGTCCCGGAGATAAGTTGCATACAAGTAGCAATTTGATGACTTGTTGTTCTTGTTGTTTGTCATTTTGGTTTATTGTTGACGGATCCATTGATCATTGTCCCATGCACCTGGATCATCGGTGCCACGGCATCTCTTCTTTTCCCACCCTTTGTCTTCCACCTTCATACCCATTCCAGACACAGACCAGAGACCTGCAGCACTAAGATTTGAGCAGGCCGCATCCCAGTACCTCAGGTACCTACATTAGGTACATGATTAGGTTTCTTACCGAGAGCAAAGACTTGGGAATTGCCTTCGCCATTCGTTGTCCATTTTGCTGTCACCGCAAGCCGTCCTACTCCACTGCAGAACCTCGTTAAGAGAATTACCTAAATATCACAATACCAAGCGAATACAGGCCTAGTGGTGAGCAGCAAGTCACATTACAGACAGGCGGCGCGTGACCAGCCGGCGCCATTTCCGTACTACGCCTCTAGACAATCATGACAATAGGGGTCCACGTCTAATAAACTGCTTTACGCGACGATCGCCAGCTCTGTCCAGTCTGCAGCTCAGAGTCAGTCAGTCTAGGTACTCGGCCCAGAGCCCAGTCCAGCAAGCACGCACCAGTTGCCCAAGTTACCCAAGCCGTGTGCGAGGAGAGAAGAAGGGAAAAAAAATTACAAACCACTCGAATTACTTTGGACAGAACCCAAGGAACATCCCACCACCCGATCCAGACGGTCCCTGACTCTGGCTCCGACACCAACTTCACACCTCACCAACTGTTCCCCAAGTTTCTTTCTTCTCCTGTTGCTGGCTTTTCCACTTCTCGCCTCTTCTGCACCCCCTCACGGTCTCAAATCTCAATCACTCATTCCAAGCCAAGCCTGTCCGAAGCAGTGATTTCCTTGTTGCTGGCAGAACTCGCACGCCTCTTTGGGCCCTCACTTTCGTTCATCCTACTTGACTTTCCGCCCACTACTGCAAAGACCCGAAGGCCTGTCGTCCCTTGCATTGGAGTCACAAACTACCTCCGCGCATTGCCGTCACTGCCTACCTAATAATTCCACTCATTCAGTTTAGCAGTCTACCGTACCCTACAGACCAACAAAAATCGTACATATCTGCCCATTCCGGCCCTGCCGACAGTGACAGTATACAGGGCGATTGCAGTATTTCCTAGAGTGAACTACCTACCAACTTGATCTCTGGTTTCGAACGCGGCTTAACGACTTACCTATGCCCACGACCGAATACACGACATTCAACCGTTGAGGTTCAATTGCCATCGTTCTGCGGCCGAGAGAACTAGCTCAGTGAACGTCATCAGTGGCCACGCCGGGGTCTCTCCTAAAAACAAGCTGTTAAATATTAAACTCGCAACAAAAACCCGCTTATCAACGATCACCGCTTTTCTGCGACACCATCCAGCCAGCCGGGCCAACTGATTTGCCAGACGACCGATCAATCTAAGACCAGTCCACGCGCGTACGAACCTACCTTTCTCCGTCACATGCGATTTCCATATTGTGTTCGGCCTCGAGTGCACCCCTGCCGAAAAGTGAATAGAGTACAAGCAATCCAAACACAAGGTTCCAGAATCTGAAGTTGGGCAAAAGCAAGGAGTCCGTGTTCATCGAGAGACCTACACCCAACACCAGCCATTCGTCATTCCTTGCGCAGACGAAAATCGGGGTATCGGTTCTTCCCTGCGACAGACAGTACGTAGTATCAGCAAACGCTACAGAGAGCCAAGAGTTGGTGACCAGGCGCATTGCGGATAATTGAGAGAAGGCGCAAGAGGTAGCAATCATAATCATGTCGGCACGGTCTGGGGATTTACTAGGCCTTGGTTCGCCCAATCTATCAGGTACGTGAGAGACAACTTTTTCTTCTGGGCCCCCACACTCGGAACCCACGGTTCGGGGAGCAGAGGACAGAAGCGGCGTTGATGTAGCACTCCCGTTTGTTCGATTTCGTACTGGCATCTACATGTGCATCCAGATGTGCACGTTGAGACCTTGCAGGTGGGCAGTCCTGGTGTGGATAAGGTCGCTATACACGCGGATGATATTGGATGGCATCCAACTCGGAAAGCTTCGGGGGGGGGGGGGGGGGGGGGGGGGGGGGGGGGGGGGGGGGGGGGGGGGGGGGGGGGGGGGGGGGGGGGGCGCGCGGGGCGGGGGGGGGCGGGGGGGGCGGGGCGGGGGGCGGCCGCGGG
>MU388769.1:0-326593 GCA_022578815.1 Xylariaceae sp. FL0016
ATTATTATTATTATTATTATTATTATTATTATTATTATTATTATTATTATTATTATTATTATTATTATTATTATTATTATTATTATTATTATTATAAAATTTTATTTACTAACTATTTAAAGGTATAACAATACGATTAACTCGGGTTTAAGCCATTTTTTTGACGAGTTAAATTAATTTTTTATAAATTAGATAAGAATAATTCTGATTTTAATTTCGATTCTGGCTTCGATGCAGAATTTTATATAAGTTTTATATAAGTAATATCGAAAAAGAATCTACCGTTTATTAAAAAAAAAGACGGTTGCTAGCCGAAAAGTAAGTGTTCTTAATACTAATATTTTTTTTATAATTTACTTTTAACTAATAATTTAATAGGTAAATCTTCTTGAATATTAGAAATTCAATTGCAACCAATTTCTAATTTTATCAATTTTTGCTCGAAAATATTTTGGTATTCCGGCTACTTCAGCTTCAATTAAACGGATTTTTTCTATTTCAAGTAATATTATTACTAAAAATAAATAAGGCTAAGCTCATAAACGGGTAAAGTTTTGGTTTTATTAAAAAAGTAGAAAACAAATAATTCAACGGAATTAAATACAGAGGAAATGAAAGAAATTAACGAAAAAAACGAGGAAAATTAAAATAAATATTCAAGTTATATATATTTTTATAATATTTATTTTTGATTTTTTAAATTACTATATTTTTAAACGTGCATGAATAAAAATAATACATAATAAAATAATAAGCTTTTAATGTTATTGGTACTAATTAGTACTTTTAGTAATACTAATTTTAGTATTTGTATCAAAAAAACTAATACTAAAAGCTTTAGAATTTGTTGTACGAATACCGCTATATTTGAAGTTTACCCTGTACAATAGGGTAACTACACCGTACAGCCCTTAGAATAGGATGGATTATCCTGTAACTACAGGGTAAGCCAGGTGGAATTTCATGGAACCACATGGAATTACTTATACTCTGGAACCGTTGCTTATAAATCAACTGGTTATAACTCAGTATTATTACTTTAGTTATACTTGATTTATAAGCAGGATTAATAATATGGAAACATATGGAATTAAGTGGAATTACGGGAAATTGTATATATAAAGGAGGATTTCTTCTCTTTTTTCCTTTTAGAAAATCAAGCAGAAAATAACCAAGTTATAACCCCATATAACTTCATACGCTTCACCTTATGATTTAAACGAGCACTTATGCACTTTAGTTGCATAATCCCACACTATCTTTTTAAAATTTAGTATCCGTGCAAAATTTTTAAAAGACATATATAAAAGTTAAGTTATCTTAATGCATGCATATTAAACGCAAAATAAAAACTAATTTAAAAATAATAAAAATATACTATTATATATAGCGAAAAGTTTAATAATTACTTATTATTATATTACTTTATTTTATTTTATTTTGCACTATACTTATTATAGTAGATAATTTAATAACAAGTAATGTTAAAGCCTTAAATATAGTTATTTGCAAGTGAACCGTCTCTTATTAAAAGCCCCCTGCCCTCACAAAGCATCCGCCACATGCGGCCAGCCACTATGGCTGCAGCCTACTATGCAACACCGGGGCAGGTACTTAAAACACCTACTCAATCCCTGATCGCCATGCCGTCTCGGGAGATTAACCGCTTTCCCCATCTGACGTCACTCACATGTTCAGCATGAACCCGTCCAAGCCACCTGATGGGAATGAGCAAGACCTCATCGGTGCTGTCTGCATACCTGAGCCCAGGAATTCCTAGACGTCTTGTATTAGCACTGACGACCTGTGCATATCCGTAAGCCCAAGCCATTTTCATGACACTACTGTCATCTCACTGAATGCCGTGGTGCGTCGCCTCTGACGGTGGTCTGGCAATCCTCCTGCCGCGCACGAGTTGTGTAAAGTACATATAACGCGCAAACTCGTGACGAATACGTGGGCGGCTCAGTTCTGGCGCGGGTTTTGTTTCCAGTCCGCCGTTGTCCGTCAAGCCCGTACATCCCGTCATTGGAAGAGGCTGAAGCTAGCGACAAAGACGACCCGCATCTATTTAGTCAATTGTCCAAGGAAAATCACCCAGCCCACTTGGATCGTGGGATCGGGCCTTGTGGTCCAGTAGTCTTGGCTGTGAGATCATACATGGCCAGGACACCAAGTGCGTCGCAGTCGCCCTTTCTCTTAACTTGGGACGCCATCCAACTGTTTTTCGCTGCGCATGTTTTCCTCGTCGCACACCTCCATCCATAATCCCCTTCAGGCGCAAACGCAACACTACACTCTTGCTTCCACGGCGGACACATTATCGTTATAGAATCATCTATATTGGACTGAAGGATCTTCATCCATCGCACACCTCAACCATGTGGCTCCTCTCGTATTGGGTGAGTTTACTCCTAGAAGAAGCCAAACGAAGTAGGCGAGCACGCGACTAACCATGATGCCGCCCACGTCCAGGTCTTACCCATCATTTCCGGCCTCGTGTGGCTGTCTACGCTGCTTGGCCTCCTCCTCCACTGGATCATCGACACGCATCGCCAAAGGTACTCTTCCATGGAACCAGACCAAAACATTGCCTACATTTCCGACGTTGGCGCATCCAACCTGAAGCCGCTCTTCGTCGCTGGCTGTATCATCACCACCATCTTCCTTGACTTGTCCTTTGCCGCCGACCGCATACTCCGACACAAGGGTCGTCTCGCGCCCAACACATCCACCGGCGAGAAGGTCCTTAGCGGGTTGACGATCGCCTTTGCCGTCATTGGAACCATCGGCCTGACCTGTCTCTCCGGCTTCGACACAGCTCACTACCCGCGCCTACATGACGTATTTCTGTTGCTGTTTATTGCCGGCTATCTATTATCCGCCATTTTCATTTGCTGGGAGTACCAACGCCTCGGCAAGAGTGAGTTTTCCATTCCCATCTCGATCTCTTTGGGGAGACCCAATCGCTAACCTCGATTCCCCGAATCTAGAATTCCGACAACACCGCGTCCTCCGCGCCTCCTTCTGGGTCAAGCTCATCTTTGTGCTCGTCGAGCTCGTCCTCGCCATCGCCTTCGCCGTATGTAACTTCCGCAAGATGTATAACCCGGCCGCCGTGCTCGAGTGGGTCATCGCCTTCATCTTCAGCTTCTACGTCTTCTCCTTCATCATCGACCTCTACCCGGCCGTTGCCACTCGCCACGGTGTTAGTGGCCACGACCTCCGCCCCATGAACACCCGCGAGGCCGAGGAGGCCCGCCACGCCCACGCCAACGACCGGAACACGCACGATAGCGACCGCACTTTGACCAACGGCAACGCGAACGCCTACGCCCCCACGAACGGCCGGCACAAGCCGGCACACGCTGCTTTTTAATGGGCTTCGTGGAGCCGATAAATATCGGGGGCAGAGGGCTCCAGGAATACAAGCGACGAAGTTATGAGACTTGGAAAGCGAATAATCAGGTAATTAACCATGAGAACGAACGCAATTGGCGTTCTTCTCTCCTTTCGGGCGTATGACAGACTACAGCTACGTCCATACTTAAGCGAACGGCAGCATTTGTGGCGTTTTGGGTGTTGTATATCCATCCCGTATTCACGACCAATGCCTATAGATTGTACAGAGCAGTCATTGTTGATGTTTAAACCATTTAGAATATGAGAAATAATGTTGACGTTGATACCAAGTAAATCAACAATGCTACCAAGAAGGAATATTTTCATACGCTTATTGCGTTAAAGCTCCATTACTTTTATACTAGCTTCGAGCATGCTGAAATTCGGTATTAATGATAAAATACCTCCCAAGTCACCAGCGAAGTGTTGCGTATACATGTTAACTAATCTTGGAGGATAGTAGACTTCCAGCCTGCAAATAGACCAATCAGTGATGCACTGCTTAGCGAACCGTACATTGATGTTACAATATGGCAGTATATCACCAGTAGGAGCCCACAATGTGAAAGATTGCCAAAGAAAAAGGGGTATATAATTGTTACATCCGAGTGAAGCTGATAAACCCTGCTGAGCATGTCCTGTATGTGCCTTGAAAAACCTCACCTCCCAACCTTCGCGATGGTCCTTTGTTCCTCAGCCAATGAATGTCGTTTTGCATCTCACGTTCCAAGTGTCATCCATGTGCGTTCATATTCTTCGTATCCTTTCGCATTGGGTGGAGCAGCTAGAGAAAAGCCTCTTAGACTGCTAAGCATCAAGTTCCACTCCTCAAATAATTTCGTGGAAGCGCGAGTCACGGACTGGGCTCTGGGACTTCGCCGAAGAGAAATCTCTGATCGCCCTCGGAGGGGTTAAGGGTTTGCCCAACTGGTCTCTCGCCTCGTCACGGAAGTACTCCTCCTCGCTCTCGCTACTCATGGGGGACACGGCCTCGGGATCACCTCGTCGTGATGATCGATCCTCTGATATGGCTCGTCTTGCGCCCGAGTTGCGTCCGGCCATGGCCACGGCCCGCACACTTGCACTGCGATTATCGAGGCTCGTCAAGCTCTGATTTCCCTCCATACCGGTCACTACAAGGTTAGCTATCAGTCATTTTTCTTGAAACCACTACACGATGTCGCGGAAGCAAACGGTCCCATCACCATTAAATGCAAAGACCCAATGGACGAAGTTAATACTTACACGCAGCTCCTCCGACGAAGCTTTTGCGGATGGACTTGCGCTTCGGCTTGTCCTCGTCTGGTGACTTGGGTCCTCGGGAGAATTTTGACTTGAACCATGTCTTGACCCGAACACCAGGCGGTGACCTCTCATCAGATGACCTGGACTGTTCTTCGGGCATATCCAAGTCAGTGGTCTTGATTTTCTCGACTGTGGCTGGGATTGTGACTGGTTGCCCCATGCTGTTCAGTGCGATGGTATTGGTAGTTTGTTCACGTTGTGGCAAGTCATCATCATCTTGCTGGCCACTGTCGTGGTGAACCGGTAGCGATTTATGTTTATCGGACCGAGCCAGCCTTTTCTGCTTGTCTTTTGCTGCTTTTTCTTCTTCTCTCTTGAGCTTCGCTTCGTGCTTCTCTTCAGCTCGCTTCTCTTTCTGCTCCTGTCTTTCTTCTTCTATTAAGTAGGTAAGTGTCCGAAGTCGTATCCCTTGGCCAAGTCCGCACTCACCTTTGAGTTTCTTGTTGATATCATCGATCTCCTTCTGCCGCGCCTTCTCGGTTTCTTGCTCCTCCTTCTTCTTTTCCATTTCCAGGCGAAGTTCGGTTTGACGAGCATGTTCTTTTTCGGCCTTCTCGTTGATCTCATCCAAAACAGGCTGGACTACCACGTAACATTCGACGATCAGCGGTTGATTTCCAGGCAACTCATGTGTTCGCCACTCACCTCTGCGCGCAGCGATCGCATCGATCTCTTGCTGGTCCATGTATTTCCCAGCGCCTATATCGATCCGTCCTTGCTGTTGGTTCGCTCGCTCATTGCTTCTGTCCTGAGCAGCGGCATGCGCCTTCAGTTCCCACTGTGTCAGAGTCGAAGGAGGTACCATGCCCGTCTCGGCGGAGATTTTTTCATCCATGCCCTTGAGGCGCATATGCACATTTCGCTGGGCAGCTGCCAGCAAAGCCTCCTGGTCACGTTGTCGCTTCTGATCGTCGACCTCGGAGAGCTTATTCGAAAATAATGACATCTGGTTCCTGATTTGTTGCGAGCGTTTTCGATCTTCGATGGCGGCGCCGTCGCTAGAAGACCTCCTTCGTAATTTCCCCTTGACCGAAAAGCGACGAGATGGCGTTGAAGCGCCGTAGTACTCTTTGTACTGCCGGCCTTTGGCATTCTCCTGGTCCATCTTGGCAAGACGAGCCTGTGCTTGCTTGTAGGCGGCGTCCTGCAAATTTGTGATCTGTATAGGCTGTGGATCATCACTCACAGTGCTCGATGCATCCAGCTGACCACGGGTGGATGTGGTCTCTGTGTGTGACTTTCTCGCATCGATCATTTTCTGCTGCTGGGTAAACATTTTCTTGGCCATGGCCACAGCCGAAGCGTGCAACACGTCAGCTCTCTTTTGCTCGTCCACCTCAGGCTTGACTGGTGGTCGTGAGGTAAACATCTGTCTGTTCACTGGCAATGAGTGTCAGTAGGTGTCTCAGCTAGGATAATTACTGGTCATAGGAAAATATCCTGGTCCATTTCGACAAATGACATTATCGTGACTGTGTCATGCGCTCATCTTGGTATGACCGACAACAACAACAACAGCGATGGGGAGGTCTCGCTCACTTGTTGTATACGGTACAGCCCCGGCATCATCGGATACCAAGGGCTGGGCTGGGCGATGCGCACGCGTGGCGGCCCTCAACGCATTTGCGGCAGCATTGGACTCATCTGGGTATGATTCTCTCGGGACTGGAGCTGAGCCTGATCTCCTACGATTGGCCATGGCGCCCTTAGCCGCCATCAATGATTTCTGGCGCCCAAGGGTGTTGGCGGTGCCAGCTGGACTGCGTGGTGCATTACGTTCGGTGTCGGTCCTGAAAGCAAGGTTGGCAGCGGAAAAGCCATGATCTTTGTTACCGGCGACCAATGTTGAAGGATTCGCGGTCGCACTGCCTTTGTTCGACATGGACTGCGAAGCGAGCAGAGCAGCCTTTGCGCCGTGGCTACTAGCCGCAGGTTGCCATGCAGGCGTGAGTTTATAATCTTTGGCCATGACGGCGGCCGTCGAAGCATCAGCCGACATGCTGGGTCTCCAGGGTTCAGGCGACTTCTTATTCGCCCAACCCAGACTCGCGGCAGCGCCTGCGGCAGAGCCTTTGTCCGAGAGACCTAGAGATGGAAAACTCGGAAGATCTTGAGGTTTGGCGTAAATGAGGCGACCTGAGTGCACTTGAATGAGGGTGAGCCGAGATTTGCGCCAGAGAGAACAATGGTAGAAACACGGAGGTCACAGTAATCAGCTATGTAAGCTCACCTGTAGGCTGGGAGAGCGTGTCGTCATGGGGTCGCTGTCGCGGTGAGGTCCCCTGTGCGCCATTGGTTCGCGGGACGCGCAGGTCGGTGAGCTGAGGGTGAGTGCTCGGTTGGGGGAAGGATGCAGACTGCATTTTGGGTTTCTATGTTCCCTTATTCCCTTGTTCCCTGTCCATAGGATGGATGATCGGCGCAGAGAGAAACCGGGGTAAGGACGTGAGCCGCGACGTTGGCCTCGCCTGGTCTCGTATGTGCGACTAGGAAGATACCGAGGTACCTAAGGTAGGAAGGAAGCAAGAGACGGAAAGCCGGCAACGATAATCCTGATGATAGTCCTAGTGATACTGTATAGGAGATAGGTATAATGGTGGGAAGACGAAAGCAAGAGGCAGCGAGATGAACATGTCGATGGACATGACATGGTCTATGTATCAATCAATATTGTGCTGGGGGGCTCTCGGGTTCAAATATGGGTTCTGCGAATAGCAAAGGGTAGGGTAGTCCAGTGAACCATGGGCAGGTATGGCTGGGACTACGGCCAGAACTATGGCGTGTATAGCATGGTCGCAAACGACGGTGCGGTCTAGGTTGGAGTCTGGCGACTAGCTTAGACTCGAGGTCCAGAGCGGGCACAGGTGAGAGCTGTCGGCATTCCTCACTAAATCACTGTTACCAACGGGCGATCATCATCACCGTACCGCATAGCCACCAACATCTGCTAACCCTCTCAGTCTTTTCAGCCAATACTATGACGTCAGTATCTGACGAAACTACTACCATGTACCACTAAGAGGACGGCCCCGCCAACAACAGTAACGGCCTGAGGTTTCCATCCGCTAATCTAAGTACTCTGTTCAATTGGTTTCAGTGAGCTTGGATTATGAGAGTTTAAGATGTTACGATGTTGAATCAAAAATTGAGATGAACTTCCCTGGGGTTGATGTTCATTTCAGTGGCTGTCAGATTGTCCAAGTCAGGGTGCACCTTATCGTGACAGATCTGGACAGGGGGCCCATCCCAAAGCGGAACGCTGTATGGGCCAAGCCTGGTTACACACATATGTATCGCCGTCTGTGCATGTGTGGAGCGCCACGGCCTAGAACCGTAAGTACCCCTAGAGTACCGTGGCACCTTCCGTCTTTCGCGGCCCACTGCCAAGAGCCTTCTAAGCTGAGGCATTCGTTCATTCCCCTCGGTGCGCTGTTAGTGCACGACCTGATTGATCATGCTTGGTGGACAGGCTCCCCTCTAACAACAAGCACAGCATCACAGCGGTCAAACTGTGTTCCTTTGAACCCTGTATACAGTAGATTTCCATATCTGCCTCCTACCATGTATTCCTCCAACAAAATATCATAGTCCTTTCTCACACAGGTTGCGACTCTAGCAGGCCCACTCATACAAGACTGTGACGCGAGCGAGTGTCCATTATCGCTGTTGATAATGGGCGTAGGTAGGCTTCGTACATTACTCACTCGACCTCGGCGGTATCTAAATCACCCTTGCGGACACCAATGTTGCGTTTACTGACCATATCAAGGTCCTAGGCCTCGACCTGCTCATTTGTAGACCTTTGCTAGGGATCTTCAAGTTCTCGTAGCTCATCATCTACGCCCCCAGCGCTTCAACGAGCCTCTTCCTCTCCATGCTCGCAAAGCCAATACTATCCAAGTATGCGTTAATGCCGCCATACCGCTCATCCACATACTCCTTCACACTCTCCACGAAGCCCTCCGCACAATCTCCCCACTCCGCCGTGAGCCCCATCTCCTGCATCTCCGCCACCCGCTCTGCGCGCTCCCCCTCGAGCTCGGCCTGCGACAGCATGTAGTCATGCGCCACCGCCTCCACGGGAACATCAAGAGCCAACAGCACCAGGGCCACGATGAGACCGGTTCGGTCCTTGCCCTGCGTGCAATGCACGAGGAGTGGCAGGGACGACGGCGCGGACAGGGCACGCAGGGCCGTTGCTAGTTCGGGGCCTGAGTGATCAAGTGTCGTATGCGCCATGCCGGTGAGGCCGCGTGGTAGCATGACAGTTCGTGTAAGGATCGCAATGGCACGGAGGCGGAGGCCGCATATGTAGAACAATATCAATTTGCTGGAATAGGTCAGTCTGTGAACGGTCTATATCGTGTCATGTTGTGAAAGGATAGAAGATGACGAGTTGACGCACAGGTAATTCCACCATGTCAGTTGACTCAGCAAGAACTTTTCAAACCGGCCGCCCGTCACCTTGATCTCAAGGTATCGTAGCCGAGGGATCTGCATCGGTTCGGCGAGGGCCGCGTTAGACTCCAGCAGGGTAGGCACCTTGAGATCAGCTTGCCGCTTCTCGGCTTGCTTGATATGCTCAGTTCTTGGCGACGTATTAGCAGGGTGTTGCGGGAAAGGGGCCGAGGTTCGGAGCGAAAAAAATCAACTCTGAGGGCCGCTTCATACTTCGTTCGCAGGTCGATCACCGTCTTGATGCCCAGCTCGTCTACCAGACGTTTCCTATCGGGCAGTGTGGCATCGTCTGGGTGGAATGTTAGCCACTGTATCGTGGGCTTTGGTGCATCATCACAGTGCAACGTCTCTTACCTGGTCGTGCAGAGCGGTACAGCACCCCTTCCTGGACATATCTGTCGTGTCTCGCTCAGCATATGTTGAATTCATAAAATAAGAAGGCATTACCTCTGGCCAAGAAGGTCGTTGACTGTCTTTCCCACATCCCGAAAGTTCAGTATGTTCTCAAATGTAACGCTCATGACTAGGAATTGCAGTATTGCTGTTCAAGGTGGGGTCGACAGGTTGATAATGATGAAACGCGGGAACCAGTCACAAGAGAGCAGCACTCAGGCTCTGTGGCGGACAGCAAATTATGGGTCTGATATATCGCTGGGTCAAACGTATAGAAAATACTGCCCGTGTGTATGGAACATATGCGTATATAAATGGATTCGTGCAGAAGCAAATAAACCCTTGCGTAAGGACACTTCAGACAGCGAACCCACATGCCTCATTGGGCAAGTGCCTGGCAACTGCTGACAGAATTACAACGACCAACAGTTTCAGCAAGTCGAGAGAAGCTTCAAGGAGCCACCCACCGCCGGTGAGTTCAGATGGCCAGAGAAGCACAAATCAATCGAAATGCCTCGGCTCAACAACATCTTTGTCGGGAATCAATCCGTCAGCAGAGTTGTCTAGGAAGAGCAATGGGGATGCGAGTCGATCTAGACAATCCTCCAGGAATGACTGTTTAGGTCCCAGAGGTTTACCACTGGCATTTAGGAGCATCGCTGACTGCAAAAGGCCGGTACCCGGGGCTCATCAGCGTACGTTCGATTTGTCTTTTCAATACCCGATATCCGAACCTCCGTCATAGTCGAGGGATTTCCGGGCCGCACATGCCAGACAGAATTTGAAATGAGTCGTGGGCATATGTACCAGGCTTGTTGAGGCAACCTTGGTGAATCGTATCAGACACTACCTCAGTACCACCGGTTCCATGATGGGGGCTGGGAGCGACAACCAGGAACTTATCGAAGCGTCAATCTACACACGATAAAGTAATCCGCAGTCTAGAACGTTCGTGGCAGGTATAGTGCAGTCAGTCTTACGCAACTATGTACCTGCGACAAATAATTACCTGTAAAGAAGGGATGTAGGTGTTTCGAGACGTCCGCAAGATAAATTCAAACGTTCTCAAGCTCTAGCTGGGCTTAACGCTTCGATAACTTCCAGTAGTCGATGCCATATAACACACATATCCTAATTCATTGTGAATAATAGGTTCGGCGAGCTCCAGACACGTAACACCCCACGAGTGAATGAACTGCTGGAATCGATATCCCAGAATACGAGAGGCCTTCCCCCCCAGACTCAGCCCCTCCTTCGATTAATGCTGAGAGGTTTGACACATAAACATATGCTCCAGGATCACCACGAACGGCTCAATGAAATATGACGAACCATGATGACCTCCCCTGAAGCGTGCATGAGAGCTCGGGCGTGGAATGTCCATCCCGCGCCTCATACTCTTTCAGATCATAAGAGCTTGCGATAACTTATCTAGTCTTCTATGTTGTGCTGGCCGATCCAGGAAAAGACTCACAAGCCATAGAAACCCCAATTCGGCCAGTGTCCGACAAGGTACGCGTCCGTCCCTGTGCAAGGCATATAGTAAAAAAATAACTGGTTCATGTCGTGGGCTCCATGACCTGTCCTTGCCCCCATTGCGGCCGTCAGGTCGTAAGTAGGAGACGCCTTCAAGGTCATGCCAGCTAGCAGGTTCAGGATTGACTATAATAGGTCCTATGTTGTTAGAAATGAGACCTGGACTGCGCCTGGAGCTTGAAATTGTGATATTCGCTGGTTTCGGCTAGCGGCAAGCCTCCCAGCCCTTACCTCCTGTCGCACAAAATCACACTTATAGTAGCCAAAGAGCCTCAGTCCAAGTTTGAAGCCGGTACGCAGTATGTGCTTCCATGTTGAGATTGCTAGCAGCAAGGTACACAAGGCAGTCTTTGGGTCACGGCAGGGAGAGATAGCAGATACAAGAAGTTATGTCTCTGCTTGATGATACTGACTAAGCCGCTACGTTGCTTACAATGCCCCCAAGTTATGAGTTGATCTTCCAACATGCGATGGCGGCGTGTGGTATCGAATTAGACCTGGAGATATGCTTGTAGACCCCGAACACTGGGAAAACATAGGGCATGTGCGACAACATCGACAAATTCTGTTGGCTCTCTTGCTGTTGTCGGACTTGAGAGGAGCTCCTTTCTTTCTGGAATCGAAGGGATGCCACCATATTCCGGATCGCATCCCAATACTTACGGGCCACTAGGTATTATATACGGTATGGGTATGTCATCGAGTTCAATGCCGTATTTATGCCTAGGGTTTAGCACGCATTGCCAGCCATGCTGGGATTCTGGGACTATTTGAAAAGTGTCATGGTAAGTCTTCCCGTTGACCGGCTTTTGGGAGAAGCTAATCCGAGTTCGAAGACGACACGGGCAACGACAAAGTCCCAGGGAAGCACGATGGACCAGAGTAAGAGAAAGGATTCAACATGTCAGAAATAATTCGAGCACTCAAGCTGAAGTTTCCATTCTTCCAACAATGTGTTCACTCTGACTTCTCCCCTGCACTCATCTTGCCACCCCAATTCAATAGCCTTCAGCCACTGTGTAGACATGGGATTTTCCAATGTATCATACATCATCGAGTAGCGCTTGATGGCTCTAGTTTCCTCATTTCCGTGGCTTCTCCATAGTCCCCGATAGTAAGAAAGACACGAACTTAACGTGCCTTCGGGGTTGCAAAAAACTCGGACCAAGGCCTTGATATTATGAGCAACATGGTGAAAATATAATCGAATACAGGGGGATGGTATTTTGGAGGTGTAGGAACAGCGGCTGAAAGGGCAAGGGTTTAGGCCGATGAGCCGAAATTTGGGCTGACGCTGTTCACCGACGAGAAGATGATTCTGACATTGTTCGACGTGATTATGGATACGATCGTAGAACCATGTATCATGATGAGTGCAGAACCACGAAAAGCACTCGCAAGCAGGAAAGCTATGCTCGACCGCAAGTGGCCACCATACGACATTGCTATGTTCCACCACTACCATCTCCTAGCGGAGTCCATACACCATTTTCTACATCTTCTCTAATCTTGTCGCTTACTTCCTTGGGGGCCGCGGCGAAGTTTTCTGTCTTCATCATCCACTCATCTTCTGCAGGGGTATTAACTCGTCCAAGCCATCCATTGCGATACGGATATCGACCGTACTTATCCAAGGGCGGCTTGTGGGCATCCATTACTGGTTCACTCGAAGTCAGTACCAATCTGTCCGACCGTAAATACAGATTGGTTGACAGGCTGCAGTTGGAAAACAGCAGGAAGAAGGATATAGACCTCCCACTTGGATTTGAATACCAATACAGGCAAAAAAAAAATGTACGAAAAGAACCACACTCATCACGTAGGTACTCACAACATGTAAGCCAGAACGCGCCTTCGGCTGTACCGCAAGAGCGCGGTGGACCTCGTTCGCGAATCAGTCTGGGGAACGAGTGTAGATCCCAGCGCTTCTCGCTCTCGGGTTGATCGCGGTGCGGATCACGCACGCCGCAGTGCTCCTCCACCAGCATGCGCGTCTCCTCGCTGAAAGCCACGTTGGCCTCGCCATATCTCTCATGGTGCGCAAACGGCGCCCCCAGTTGCGTACGCACCCATACGAAGTACTCGAAGGAAGCCGACCCCTTCCAGCGTGACCAAGATGAGGGGCGCATGTCCGGCGGGAGGGCCGCGAGCTTAAGTGTAAGTCCAACGGAGATCTCTTCGAAATAGCCATAAGTCCACCTGGCATCAACGCCTCGGCACAGAAGACGAGGCGCCTGGTCCAGAAGCAGCTGTAGCCCCAGGGCTTGTTCTGGGAAATCTGAACTCTCGACGGACGGGAGGAAAACCATCAGGTCCGGGATATTGTCCAAACCTATCTCGCTGAGGGCCTTGAGAACCGGCCATACTGCAGGTCGAACTTTCGGGGTATTGTCGCCGGCCTCCCAGAAGTTTTTCTGAATGGATTCCCCGAATATGATCGGGTCCGTCTTACTGAGCGGGAGCCATACCTCGACCACCAGTGACAGTAGCTTCGGTGTAATGAGATTATTCAGGTAAGATATGTCTGCCATGATGCCCAACTGTGTGTTTCAAGCAGCGAGGAGTTGAAAAGAAAGCCTATTGGAATGTTGGCATTTGTGTCTATGGAAAACCCGTTAACGTGCAAGGCGGCTCAAGGGCTGAGTTATCGTATGAACCCAAGTTCCCTCGACGGAGGTCACAAATGTAAACCGGGTTTTTAATTTAAAGACCTGCAAGCGAGCTCCGAGGCGGGGGTTCCCAAAAATATGCATGGCTCTTGTAGGGGACGGAGCCATCTGCAATCCATCTGACAGCTAGCTACTGACACAGATATGTACCTACATCGGACGTAGCTGAGATTTGGAGCCTTTACATTTGAATTGCATAAGCTGCCTAAAAATTCCCAGATAGACAATGATCCTGGACCTTCGCGCCTGGACCTTCGTGTGCTCTGGTACACAGAATGCGGGAAACAACCTGCCCTTTTGGGACTTGGCCTTGTTACTTGACAAGGATACGGTACCGTGATGAGGTTGTGACGGATTTCTAAAGTCTAAGCGACTCCCTTGCAGCATATAGACGCGGATGATTTTGATGATGTACCTAACATGCAGTCACAGGCTAGAGCACTACGGAGGTGTGTGGGTGGCATGCTAGGCGTATCTATTGTGGTCAACGGTCAGCCTGGAGAGTAACAAAAGAGATATATATCATGACAAAGCGATAAGAAAGCACATACGACCACAGAACCTAGAAAACTCGGCATCCCGTCCGCTCTGCCCTAGATAAGCTGGGTATCGCCGGATTAGTAGTTGGGTCGGTGACGACCAGCGAATCCCCGGTGTTGTATGTTTTGCTCATCTCTTTTGTCAAAAACAGTCTCCGATAGTGCGTGACCAGAGAGTCAGCATTTTATATGGTTTGGTTTTGCTACCACGGATTTGCTTTTTATTAGCTCTATTGGATGCCTGCATCATCCGGAAAATGCTATGCTCATACGTGAATTCTGCACCGATTTCACTATATTGAGGTAAATACTATACGAACAATTGTTGCTTGGCACAGTACTTGTAGCCACGCGGCGCACTCCAGTACCGACGGGCAGGTGAGCAGTTCTCGCCACTTGAAAACCTATCGTGAAACGACCAGTGGCTTCAGCGTGTTAGTTCACCATGCTGGAAGATTGACATACGCTGGCAAGATTATTATTTCTTTCTGAACCGGCCCTGCATCCAGCACCGGTACATCTTAAGCTTTTTAGCTCTATTAACCAGCATCCTTCTGTCAACACCAAGCTCCTCGATATCAAAGAATGGTGCGCTGGTCTTGATTTCTCCACCGATCTCACCTGTTTCTTCATCCTTGGTACCTTCTGTCTCGGAACTAGGGGCACCAGACCAGATACTGGCAATCTCGTCTTTTTCGAAGAAATAGACTCGCGTGCCATCTCCTCTGATGTAGAAATTCTCTTCGAGATACCGGCCTTTCTTGAACCGGACCTGAGCCAGATCACCTCTGCCGTAGTCGCGGAAGCATACCTCGCCGCCTGGTTTGAGTACCCGATGGATGTTCTGCACACACTGTGCCCACTGCTTAGGTGACAAGGCGGAGAATATAAAGACCATCAAGACAACATCTACGGAGCCCTCCTCAATGCCAGGAGGCAATTCCTCGCTCGCAGCATCCCACACATCTGCCTGCATAAAGGCTGTGTTGTATTCATCATGGCCACGCATCACCTCAACAGCCTTCTTGGAGAAGTCACAAGCATGCACTTTCAGCTTGGGATTCTTGTTCTGGGCTAAGATAGGGAAGGCAGTGTTGCCAGCCCCAGCACCAACTTCTAGTAACACTTTAGGCCCTGCATCTTCCTGGGTGACCTTATCAAGGACGGGAAACTCTTGTTGTAACCATTTGCGATTCTTGAAGAAGTTGGCAGTGTTGTTTTTGTAAAAGAGATTCCACCATTTGGCTGGATCGGTGTTGAATCTGCCTATTGCCATTTGAGTCAGTAAGGTCGATTGTAGGGCGGCAACGACAGTTTGTGGTATAATAAATGATGCATCAGATGGGAGCGAAAGAATTGAAAGCAGTTTGTCATCATGTCTATCAGATGAACTATGCGTAAATTTGGGTATCATCACAACACCGGTGGGGGTGACGGAGGTATCAGTAGAGAGAAAACATACTCTTGTCAAAGTCGGAGACTGGCGACGCGCGCTGCATAGCAAACTGCTGCTCTGAGTATTCCTTGTAAGCATCGTCAGTCTCCACATGATCCCATGCATTGAACTCGAACACGTCGTCGCCTTGCTCGAGGTAGCGGGATCCAAACATGAAGGGATCACTCCTCTTCATATTATACTGGGGATTGTGATTCCGGTGCGGTGGAATGTCCGCCTCTGGGGGAGTCTCTAATGTTTCCTGGACAGTCAAGGCGGCGGTCTCCTTGCCCAGGTCGTCTGCTAGACCAGGCGCCGCATCGACAGTAGCATCGGCGGAAGCCATATTGGATATGCTATGCAAACTTCCTGCTGGGCAACCTCAGAATCAGTGGCAGGTTGCACATAACAATGTAGTCACTGCAGGAACTATGCCGCCGCCGGGAGTCGTTAACATTCGCGATCGGGGGCGAATTCACGAAGTGCGAGGAATGAAGAGATGTAGAAAAGGGTTGCAGAATAAAAATTTGGTGGAAATGGACTTCTAGGGCAGGGTGGCTTGTGAAGTGGGCTGTCGTGGCTGGCTGCATTGTGGCTGAAGCTGTCTATGGACCCTGAAAGCCTCTTGGACGTCACCAGGTTATGATTCAATGCCTTAGTATTATGGAGGCATGGTCCTGGTGTGCAGTTGCTGTTGCTCTTCTTATTGTTCTCTTTAGATCTTCTTTTTCTTTCTAGAACCTGACAGGTGCGCAAGCTACCTCGATCAACAGTATGATGGATCGCATATAATACCTCTATACAGCCTCTAGACTTGGCTCCCATCTCTACGTCCATCACCACCACCACACCTCGCCCATCGCAACACGGCCACCATGTCGCGCACACGCTCACCGTTCCGCCTTCTTCACCACCATCACCAACCCCTAATACCTCTCTGTCCACGAAGGACCTTCCTATCCTCCTTCCTCCCCGACGCCCCCTCCCAACCCCAGACCCTCACGGCGTCCCGCAAACTCCCCTACGCCTCCGCCCAGCTCTACGACATAATCGCCGACATCGACGCCTACAGCGACTTTCTCCCCTACTGCACCGTCTCGCGCGTAACCGCCTGGACGCCGCCCGATCCCCACACCCACCGCCGCTATCCCTCCCGCGGCGACCTGACCGCCGGCTGGGGCGCCATCGAGCAGACCTACTCCTCCCGCGTCTTCTGCATTCCATGCCAACTCGTCGAGGCCATCAGCGGCGACGCGCGCACCGAGATCACCGCCTCGCTCCTGCGCCAACACGGGCTCGTGGACCCGGGGCCCGACCCCAAGACGGGCGACGGTACTGCCGGGGAGGCCGTCTTCAAGTCCCTGGTCACGCGCTGGACCGTCACGCCTAGCGAGGCAGCGCCGCCCGACGCGCACAGGAGCGCCAATGGTAGTCCACGGCGCGACTGGAGCGAGGTTCACCTCAGCCTCAAGTTTTGCTTCGCGAATCCGTTGTACGGCGCTGTGAGTGCCACCGTCGCGGATCGTGTCGCACCAATGATGGTCGAGGCGTTCGTGGGCAGAGCAAAGCGAATTCTAGGGTGATGTGCTTCAACCTGATCAACAGCAACTCGCAAGACGACGCTGTCACACCTCTTTGCTAGTGGTATGGGAATCGACCTGATACAGTTTTGGCACCATCATTGGGCCCTTTTCGATTTGATGCATATCTGATATATTGACTGTGGTGTTACTGACTGGAACTTGGGCGTGCTCAAGGCCATCGGTTGAGCTCCGCGTGTGTTAAAAATGTTCCCCCTTTATTCTACAATAAAACGTTCAACAATAGAGCACGCGGAGCATGGGATGATAGACTTAAGCAGCATTGTATAAACATTTTAGAAATCTGTGACTAGAGCTACCCAAAACGCCCTTCGTAGATTATAGTCTTTGGTCTAGCCTGGTCGCTTTCCCAATGCACTTCGTCTCTTCGTGACAGGCAGCAAATGAATCTGCTCGAAAAACTCATCACACGCAATTCTCGTTGTGTTGCTCGCTTCTGTTGCTTCATCTGCATATCACGCTCCTTCGCGCTCTTCGGATATAATCTCGCTTCGTCGGGTGTAGAACAGGCAAATGTCAAACATCATAAATTAGAACCGGGGCTCCTCGAGTACACTCCCAATACTTCGAATGGGCGCGCCCAACAACCCTAGGAAAGCAAGGACCACGCCCATACCGCTATAGCTAGAAATAATGCAGTGTCGAGCCGGGGTATAATGCAAATTCAGTTGTCCAGACGGGGCTTCAAATGAGTTTCTAGTCAAGAAAGGAATCGAAAAAATAAGGTTCCGTAGTAGCCCGAAAGTAATTGATCAAATATGTCGACAGCATCCAAACGGGCGTCGGCGGAACAGGCCTCGATCTAGCTTATCCTCAGTGTCTCCTGTGATCGCGTGTCAGTTCATTGGCCTGGCAGGGAGGGAAAGGGAGATATAACTAACTTTTTTGACTTTGGTTTGACCCCTCCTCCGATCCACGAGAGAACACCTTTGTTGCCGGAAAGCTTGCTGGGCTTTCTAGGTGGTCGGTCAACGTTGATCACGCGCGGCGCGGGTCCGGGCCCACGGGCTCCTATAGGTATACCGGGCATCCCAGTAGGAGGTGGTATGCCGCCACCATGTCGAGCACCAGGGGGCCGCATTCCCAATGGGTTCATTGGCATCCGATGGCCAGGGGGCCCAGCCGGTCCCCCAGGTCCCACGGGAGGGCCGCCCGGTCGCGGAGGCCCTCCGACCGACGGTCGATCCATTGGCCACATGTGCATGGTGACTGCCCAGTCAGGCTCTATGACCTTCTCCCAAACTTGTGGGAGAATAATCTCGCCATTTGGTCCAATGAGATCATAGTGGCCTGCCTGAACATGAGGACCAATCACGTCTACATGCAGAAACGCTTGCTTGATGAGTTCTTCGATGCCCTAGAACATGGGTTAAAGAGTTTTCCAGAATAGCTAATAAGGAAGGGAGTACGAACCTGCCAGGTCGAGCAGATATGGAATGGAAAACTGAATTTCCGCCCGACAGCATCCTTAAACCGAATAGGGGCCTTGTCCTTTCCGAGATCCTTTCGCATCGCTTCCTGTGCTTTGGCTTTGGCAGCTTCTTCCATTCTCTTCTTCAGGGCCTCTTCTTCCTTTTTCTTAGCATCTTCGGCGGTCTTGGCGTCCTCAGCAGCCTTCTTCTCGTCTTCAATCTTCTTCCGTGCTTCAATCTCGGCCTTGATCTTAGCCTCTTCCTCCAGGGCTTTACGCCAATCTGCCTCCTCTTGCGCCTTTTTGTCGGCAGCTGCCTTGGCATCTCTTTCCGCCTGAAGGGCAGCCTCCAACTTGAGTTTCGCGGCAGCCTCCGCAGCAGCAGCAGCTTCAGCTGCTTGTTTGGCCCTGGCCTCCTCTGCCTTTCGCTCCGCTTCAAGCTTGTCACGAGCATCGCGCTCGGCTCGAGCTACGGCTTCAGCTTCTCGCTGCTTTCTCTCGGCCTCGGCCTTCCTTTCGGCCTCAACAGCTTCCCGTGCTGCTTTCGCAGCCTCCGCCCGAGCTTCTTCAATCTCCTTTTTTGCCTTCTCGAGGGCGATCTTCCTCTCTTCGGCTCGTACTTCATCATCTCGCTTCATCTCTGCCATCTTCCGCTCAAAAGCTAATTCCGCCTCCCGTCTGATCTGAGCCTCGGTTTCCTTTTGCTTCGCCTCGGCTTCCTTTCTCTTTGCCTCGGCCTCAATCTCAGCCAGCCGTTTCTTCATAGCCTCCTTCTCTGGATCCGGCTTCTCAGGAGGAGGGGTGGGCTCCGGCGCCGCCGGTGTTTTCTGGCGCGGGGCGATATCAGTTAGCGGAGGCGGCGGAGGTTGCCATTGATACTGCTGCATGTGATGAGGAAGACCATAGTGACCAGGTCCACCAAAGTAGTGCTGACCGCCATACGGCATCATCTGTTGTCCCCTACCCCCCCATTCCTCACTGAAATAATTGCCGCCATTCTGCCCCGCAGTGAAAGGATTTTGACCGTATGAGGGTCCGTATGGCACCATCCGCTGCTCGTACGGGGAGTAGCCACCCCCAACATGACTCTGGGGATAAGCACCGTGCGGAGGCGGTCCTCCTCGACCATAGTAGCCACCCCCTCCCGGTGGTCCATATCCACCGCGCCCACCACCAAAGTCGAACTCGTTGGGATAATCCAGCGTGGTCGGATTCGACGTCCTAGCGTCGTAGTGAGAAGCGGGCCTGTGGGCAAGTCGATGCCGTCGAACAGACGGGTGCCGACTGTGACTAGCTGAGCGATGAGGCCTCCCGGGGCTGGATGCCGAATCTTCGGGCTCGAGCTCTTCGTCGTCGTCGTAATCGTCGTAGTCGTCGTCGTCCGTCAGTGAATCACTCCTTGTGTCGTGACTTGGCTCGTCCTCCGAGAAACTGGAATCTGTTGGGGGCTCTCTGCGTCGATGTCGAATGCTGATACGAGTACTGCGGTTTCGGGAGGCACTGGTCAATGCGATGTAAACAAAATGTGTGGCGGAGATCGGGACTCACGACATTATCGAAGTACGTCGCCGCCCTAATACCCTTCACTCGCGACAGTCCACCCTGCGGAAGTCGGAGCAAAGGGAGCTCTGGTGACGAGGCAATGTCCTGTATTACTAGCGTCCTCTGCGGATAATTTGAGTGAGACACGACTCGACTCTAGAGACTAACTCTGTTGGTCGGCTGCGGTGTCCCTAATCTGGTGATGGCAATTGTAGGTGTTGAGGCAACAACGATCTTCGTGAAACTTTCTGTGGGCTGAAATGGAGGGGAATCCCTTTGAGAATACTGCAAATAAGGTGCTAAGGCTGCAAATGGGGTGCTGTGGCAGATACGGAATAAGGTCTGTGTGGTGACAACCCGGGTCAGGCGATAGAATAATTGGGAGTAGATTCGGTCAGCTGCCGCTGGCAATGAGAGAAACTCAGAAACGCAGCGGTCTTGTATGAGGGGTCCGGTGACAATCTTGCTGTGCGACGACGCTCGCAGCGTGGGTGACCCTAGTTCCTGACAAAAATAGAGGCAGTTGGGCGCAAAAAAAGTGGTTGGATTGGGTTGCTGGCACTTGTCGCGGTGTGTGCGGAATGGAAGAGCGGGGGATCTTCCCATATGTAATAAAGCCGTTCCAGGGAGGGGTTCCGACAGCGTACTGGGTGTTGACTCTGGGTGTCGCCCAAACACTGGCAGCCCTATGCGATGGGTCCTTGAGTGGGTTATCAGATACTACAAGTATGGAGTAGCAGCGAATGTCCCATGTGGAATTGTCGACGATATTGGATGACTGACGGGCTCGTACCTCGATCGAGGGCCAAGTCAGGTCTCTGGGAAGGAGAGAGATGGACAAGGGGAAGACTTGTCTCGGAGTGTGTGACTGTGAAGCAGGATCTACCACGTCTCCTCTTGGATTGTGCGTCAAGGGGGCAGGCCGGCAGCAGGACTTCCTTCTGTGACCAAAGAGCGGCAGAGCCAAGGAGGAATAGGCAGAGGGACAGACAGAGGGACAAACAGAGGGGGACCAGAGGGATTTGGACGGTACCCTATTAGGTATCTACTTACCTATAGCAGCCACTAATATAAGCACCCGATCTAGATATGCGCCGTCAGCGTTGGGCCCAGCCGTGAGAGGGGCTTGCTAGGGTAGAGGGGGCTCTCTGTATGCAACTAAGGGAGCAACAACGCAGGCGGTGGACCGGGACGTGGACGGGAGCGAATCGGTGATAGACCACACAAAAAGCCCTGTCTAGCGCCGTCGTCGCAACAGCAGCCACAACAGCCAACAGAGGAAGAGGGAGAGAAGGACGGCGAGGAGGGGGCTGCTGCTTGTCCGAGCTAAGTATGTAAGGTATGTTCTGGTCCTCTCCATCTGTTTCAAGCTCAGGTACCTACTCAGGTACGGCACGCACACACAGAGGTAGTGGACCATTATTGGCTCTCACTCCTTCCGAGACCACTATAGCAACAACAACACAACGCAACGCATTGTGGGCGGTTCCAGAGGCTTGGGCCTGATATGGCATGCGAGCGATACTCGGGATAGTCAACTCGCCATAACACATTTGATGGGAAACACTACCAGAGGCAACTTTGTTCCGAAAACGAGAAATGCGACGAAACAAACATACAGTACTTGTAGTTTGGGGGTGTCCTCCTTCGAAGCTGACTGTCTTCTTCAGCTGTGTCTTGACGTTCGCGGGGGAGGGGGGCTGGGATAGATAGCATCAACGTGCAGGTTGCAGTCGACTTTGACTACCTACTTGAGTAAGACGCGGCGACGAAGCACAATAAGTGGTTACGCCGAATGGAATCTCCTACCCAGGAAACCATGATTGAAATGTAAAGTTAGGCTGTTATTAGACAATGCGCAGGTGAATCGATTTGACTTGCATGAGACCACATTAGATGCGTATAGGACGGGGACTGTGCCTGTCCAAACGTGTAAGTCAGGCGTAGGCTTACTTCAGAGGCGTGTTAGGCCTTCACGGAGAATTGCGCCTCGATAGAGGAACTGCGCAGCGAAAGTGACGGCGAAGAAAGCCACACCGCTGAGTGAGATGCAATTCGAGTGGTGGCCCAAGTCACCCGTCCTAAGGTTCAGATCGTAACTCGGAAAGTCTCACATCTCATGCAAGAAAAGCTCCAAGAGCCAAAGTGGCCAATGGCTTCGAAGGGCGGTGCCTAAAGTTGCTGAGTCGCACTCACACCGAGCACGACCAGCGCATGTCCGCCCTGACCTGACCCCTGCAACTTGTTCGCTACTTGTCTTTACTTGCCCCGTCGGGGTTCGATGAATCCAGATGTTTAAGGCGTGTGCTGAGCCATCCAAACCCAGTCATGTCGAAGTGCTTATTGTGCTGTGAATGAACCAGCTGTATCCCGAGATTGCCCTGTGTAATCAATATAGCCTTTTCGTCAAAAGTATGACACTACTGCTTCAGGGCTTCCAGTCATTCAACTCTTGCGCGCACACCTACCTGAACATCTACCATAGGAGGCGTGTACACATCACACGTCGCCTTCACCTGCTGGTATATCTCTGCCATATTGTCAACGCATTAACTTGGTGTACTGGCAACGGCGGAAAGGGGTGGAGTGCAATAAAATCCTCAGGACATGTAAATTATTGGATCCCGGTGCAAATGACGGCGACGACAATGAGCCATGGCGCTGCTGCCGTGAACTACCAGTCTGACTAGGTCGAGGAAAACATCTGGGCACCTATACCAAAACATGCTGGGGGACATATTGACTACAAATACGCTTCACAAGGTTCCTGTTAGACTGGTTCACGATAAAATCTTGATACGCAACTCAGTGGCTCCCATGCTGGCCGTCGAGGGATCAACCACTCCAGCAGATCCGTGCCGGCAAGTGGACTGCCAGCAGATATCTGCGTCGCCCACATGAATATCAACGGCTGCGCGTACAATCGTCACGACACACGGCGTCAAAAGAGCCCAGATTGTGACAATATTCGCCAGTAACTAGCAGAAGTGGAACCTCGATTTAGCAACCTATGGAAAGTTGACAGAACTCAGGTCTGGTCTAGGGTTGCTGCCCGAGATCGATGGCTTTGCATAAGAGGGATATGAGTGCGTACCGAACAATTTCGTAGTATTTCGAAAGTCAGCTGCCCACAGTCTGCGCGAGTGGCTCGCGACTGGAGCCACGTGCTCATCGTGAGAATGGTCCGGATTGCCCAATGTTTTCATAGCGCCGCCATTTCCTGCCCAAGGTCCCACCAGATGATATCCAAAGCTGCAGTAGTGCGCCAATAGAAAGCGTCGACAGCATTCTGCCAACAGTCGACTGCACATGTGCATTGCAGAGGTCTGAATCAGATCTGCGCGCGTCGCGTAGTCTCCAAGCGATTAAAAAAGCTGGCTACCATGAGTCAGGCTGAAGTGGCTATTCAGGCTGAGCCATACTACCGAACAGCAAGGCGAGCTGCTTCTATCTTACCGTCGAATTAGAGCTGCCTTGCAGCAGTTCCCGAGCTGCTGTGATTTCGGCTTGATCGTAGCCCTGCCAAGCTTTCTCGCCTGCTGCATTGCGACGCACGATTTCGGCCAGCTTCTCGGTTGCGACTTCGTCGAGATGGTTGAGCGTGGCCGTACTAGGCACAAGCAGCTCCTCTGTCTCAGTCTGTCTAGAGGACTTCTGAGGCTCGGCCAGAAGCTCCCCGACAGCCTGGTCACATCAGTTAGTTGGAGTGTCCCAGGCAAAGGCGATTCTCGAACATACTATCTTGAGACCATAAAGCCCTCGCAAATAATAGTCGCAGAGTTCAACACTACGGCAGAACCTTTTCACGGCCTCTGCAAGCTGTTTCTGTTTGGACGCGTCTGGCGTCTTTGCAGAAGAAAGTAAGAGTTCGCCCAACCGAGCGTGAATCTGCATCTAATTAATCCACGATGGCCTCTCGTGTAAGAGATCATAGGAAGACGTACGTTCCATGCATTTGGCTGCAGCACGATGACTTCTTCTAGGGCAAATATGGCTTGTGAGTACAAGCCTTGTGAGAAATAGAGGTCAGAAAGCTCAGCCCATGCTTCGGCGTCTGTAGGGGAGACGTCGAGGAGTGCAAGCAGTGCATTAACGGCATCGGGTATGCGACCCATGGAGCGCAGGAGAGCAACACGCCGTTTTACTATGGGCTACATTGACATCGTTAGGAACTCATCCACGATATGGAGATGCCGAAATGTCAAAGGCTTACCAAGTTGGTGGGGTTTTCTTGTAATATGTGCTCGTACTCCTTTAAGACGAGATCAAGAGAAGCCTTATCCTTGGCACTGGCCTCTTTGAGGAGACCCTTCAGAGCCATGATACGTTCGTTGTCATCGCCAAACCTGTTCACCAGTCTCTCCAAACACTGATGGGCAGCCTCATCGTCGCCAGTGCGGAGACACGAGAGCATCAGATTCTCATAAGTAGTCCACAACTCCTGAGTCTCGGATGTCGAGAGCAAATACTGCGGGAGTGAGTTGGAGAGAGCACCCGTAGAGTTATTCAAAATGGTTGGAGATTGTTGTGAATGGCGTAGGGCTGTCGCAGGAGGTAGGTGCCCAGGTGGGTGCAGCAGAGAGGAAGACATCGTGTACTTTGGCGTGAGATCTGGCGGCAGTCTCCAGTGAAAATGGTATTTATCTGTTGGCTTGCTCTACAAGTTTGTCGAGGTAATTAACGCTTGGTGTTCAGAAATGCGGATGGTCTTGTTAAGATGTCAACACTTTGAGATTACTATTTGAGGTCACGGCGTAGTTGAGTAAGGTAGGAGGTACAAGGGTACTTTAAGACTTTAGCAGGTAGTTGGTTATCGATTGGTCACTGATTAGAACGAGAGCTGAAGTTGCGCGCAACTTCAGCGCTTGGGAGGCACTTTAGGTAGGTCGGATAACGTAAGCAGAAGTATGTTACCTTTCCGCTGCCGTTCGGTACCTCCTGCCAGCCCTCGGGTGCTCTCAGTGGCCCAAGCTTGTAACCCTGCTGGAATTCTGGAGGGGTACCTGGCAAGCCTAGACCAGTTGCTCAATCATAGCACTGACGTCTCTCCTAACGGTCAATTTATCGTCGACTTCGTAGGGTGAAGTACCTCCTTTGCGCTGTCTTCGAGCTATCATACCGCTGCTTGACCCTCAGCCTGTGTCACCATGACCACACCGCCTGCTATTCGCACAGATTCCGGCATCCTGTCAAAATGAAATATTCTACGCAATACTTGTCCCTTCCTACAGCCCCTGACTTATAGCTGTCCTACCTACCCTCCTCCGGCCCAAACCAGAACGAAACCTTTCCTGAGCCCACCCATCATGTATGCTATACGGACTTCTACGAGTTGCGCCTTACTCACCCTGCGTCAGGTTCGAAAAATCGCTCTACGACCTCATCAGGGGTATGAGGAACCACAAAGGGAATGAGCGCGAGTACATCCAAAACTGTCTGAAAGAATGTCGTGCCGAGATTCGAAGCAACGACCTGGACCTGAAGGCCACAGCTCTTCTCAAGCTCATATACCTCGAGATGTTCGGACACGACATGTCCTGGGCCGCTTTCAATGTGCTCGAGGTTATGGCTTCCGCCAAGTACCACCAGAAGCGAGTTGGATATCTTGGTGCTATCCAGACTTTCCGTCCCGATACTGAGGTCTTGATGCTGGCAACGAATCTCCTCAAGAAGGTTCACTTGCGACAACCAATGTGCCGCGCCAGTTCATATTACTAATTTGCGGTGCAGGATTTGACGGCAGCATCGACGACTACTATTGCTCTACCCATCGTCACTCTACCACACGTTATCACGCCGTCTCTAGCATTATCCACCCTGCACGATCTCCTGCCTCGACTAGGCCATACACACCCTTCCATTCGAAAGAAAACCATTGTCACATTATACAGGCTGGCCTTGGTGTATCCCGAGACTTTACGCGCTGCCTGGCCCAAGATCAAGGCAAGATTGATGGACAAGGCAGAGGACCCTAGCGTCACTGCCGCCATTGTTAACGTCGTATGTGAGCTGGGATGGCGGCGACCAAAGGACTTCCTCCCTCTAGCTCCAAGGCTTTTCGAACTTCTTGTGGATAGTGGTAACAACTGGATGGCAATTAAGTTGATCAAGCTGGTTCGTATTCGTGGCCCTTGGCTGTGACTCTGAGCTGACTCCGTCAAGTTTGCGACTTTGACACCACTCGAACCACGGCTCGTTCGAAAACTGTTACCACCTTTGACCGAGATTATTCGAACAACTCCTGCTATGTCACTTTTGTACGAATGTATCAATGGAATTATACAAGGAGGCATTCTCGGCAGCGGTGATGACACAGATGGTAGGGAAGAGATTGCCTCACTCTGTGTGAGCAAACTGCGCGGCATGGTTATGATAGACGGGGATCCCAACCGTATGTTTCTCCAGCCCTTGCCAGTATGTGGTTACTAAGGCCTCACAGTGAAATACGTCGCTCTTCTTGCCTTTAACAAAATCGTCACTACGCACCCATGGCTGGTTGCGCAGCAGGAAGATGTCATTTTGGAGTGCATTGACAGCACCGATATTTCAATTCGCATCAAAGCACTGGATTTGGTGCAAGGCATGGTTAGCAGTGATAACCTAGTGTCCATTGTGAGTCGTCTCATGAGACAGCTCAAGCTCGCATCTGCTGTGGAGCGCAGGAACGCAGCAATCAGTACCGGCCCGAGTCTCGAAAACTCCGACGAAGATGAGGAGAGGACATTGGACCCAGCCCAGAGGAGTGCGGACCAGACGCCGCCACTTCCAGATGACTATAAGGTTGATGTCATCAACAGGATATTGAACATGTGTTCTCATAACAACTATGGCCATATGATCGATTTCGAGTGGTATATCGATGTTCTGACTCAGCTTGTACGAAGTGCCCCTTTGCCACGGCAGTTGCAGGACGTGGACTCAATGTCGCCGTCGGGAAAATCGAATGTAGGCGACATAGCTGAGAAAATTGGTGATGAGCTGCGAAACGTTACTGTCAAGGTACAGGCGATTCGCCCAGCCTGTGTGGAAGCTGCGGAGACTATCGCTTTGCAGCTTCATCGAGATTCTCCGACCGGGCACAGCATCACCTCCGGCGCATTGAAACCAGCCGCATGGATTATTGGCGAGTATGCAACTGAGTTGACAAACCCAGAGGACAGTCTGAGCCTCCTGCTTCAGCTCGTACCTAATACTACATCTGCAGAGTCTCTAGCGGCTTGTGTACAAGCAATCATGAAAGTGTTTACGCTACTTGCTGGCAATGAATTTACCCCATGGGATTCCGAGCGAAAATCAAAAACCCAACTTTTGATGGCTCGCATCATACACACATTTGAAGACCTTATCATCCACCCAAATCTTGAAGTCCAGGAGCGGGCAATAGAGTTTTCTGAACTCTTAAGGCTGACAGCGGAGGCTGCTTCTTCTCAGGAGGCGTCGTCTGCGACTGTCCATCAGGACACTCCGCTACTCCTGACGCAAGCAATACCATCCCTCTTTGCCGGGTGGGATCTTCATTCAGTCGCGATTGGAGCTCAGAAGAACGTCCCGCTTCCGGAGGGGTTGGACCTCGATGAACCAATCAATTCTAATCTCAACTATCTTCTCGCATCGGCCGAGTCTATGTCGATTCCAACAGATGAAGTAGACGAATGGGAGAGCTACTACCACCAAAGACCACCAGCGGCCAGCATCGTATCTGAACCAGCCATAAATCGACTTGCAGAGGGACGAGATGAGACTACTACTTCCTACCAACAACCAACGGAAGATTCATACTTAGACCCCGATATCTTGGCACGGCGCAAAGCTGAGCGATTGGAGAAGAATCGCGACGACCCGTTCTACATTCAAGAGGGTGGCTCTATTAACCGATCGTCCACACCGATACATAACATATTACAGAACTCGAATGGACCCGACTTGGATGTAGACTCGATCCCCATTATGGAGCTCAATCTCGATGCCCTGAATGAAGGTGCTGAGAGGGTCCAGCCTCGGGAGTCCAAGTCGGCAAAACCGAAACCGCGACAGAAGATTGTCATAGCTGCCGATGAAAATCTCGGTGGGAGTGGCCAGAGCACACCTCGAAACTATGATTCTGAGAACAACTTCGACTCGGTTGCCAAATCGCGTGCCAAGAAGTCCAGGTCGAATGTGCTTGGCGTGGACTCGACCAACATAGGGTCCCTCAATCTGGAAGGAGACTCTGACAGCAAAGCCTTTGACCCCGAGGCCCAACAACGAGAGGAGGCCGAAATGGCCAAGGCGATGAAGGAAGTCGAGCGCCTCCGCCTCGAGATGCAGCGGGCTAACGAGCGCATTCAAGTTGCGCAGGGTGTCGATGTTGCGGGCACAGTGGTCAAGAAGAAAAAGGCCAAGAAGCCTGGAATGCTTGCTGCGGAGGCTTCTGAGAACGCGGATGACGGCGTGGTAGTCAAGCCCAAGAAGAAGAAAAAGAAGGCCCCTGCGGCCATTGATGACGGAGTCGAAGGAGAAATAGCAGAACAACTGGACGTTGCCAAGCCCAAGAAGAAGAAGAAGAGCAAACCGGCGCCCGTCCAGCCCCATGAAGACACAGGAAACTAGGTTCTTGTGCCGTAGGCAGCCATTAGACGCTAGCAGGCCGGCCTTGTGGAAGTGTTTGGTCAAACAATCACATAACGGATATCCTCCAATGAATAGAATGCGACAATACGAGATAGAGGTGTCATTGCATGCATGTTCCTTCACTGAAGCGATATCTATGAGATCGAGAACTATCGCGTCTTCTCACATTAGAGATTTATTTGACCGCGGACACTCCGGTGAATTGAAATTCGTCTTTTACGAGGATTGTCTTTCACTTGGAGAAGTCACAGTGATAAGGGCACCGGTCTTACTACAGCCAGTCATCGATCATGGGAGCAGGGAGTGGTATGCATGATCAGGTATCCTGCTGGCCAAGGTATTTATTTCCTGGAAGATCAGTCGTAGGCCATCCTTGTGAAAAGTTACGTCTGGACTGGTGATGTTTAAAGGAGCAGATGGAACAAAAAGAGGCCATCGCGGCGGCTCTCACTTCTTATAGGTATAGCTTTTGGGCGTAACTATTATGAGTTCCCGAACTTATACCATCGATAGATTTCGCACAATCCTGCCATACTATAGAATACATTAAGATCTGCTTACGCCATGTCTAACTATTTTCCTTCGCTACCCTGCAATTACCTTGACTATCGTGAACACTTCGTAGAGATACTGGCTGTGTGATGATAGTTTCGCCTTCCGACATCGAGAGATGTCGGATTTGGCCTCACCTTCGTAGGTTCTCTGAGTTATCTGTTGTAACTACGATTCCAGATCATGGTCACAACAGGGTAACACGTTTCCTTGGTGATATGGCATGGGCATCAAGCTCGCACTCGTACGTCTCTCGTCTAGAGATAAAGTGAGGATTGCTGTTTGCTCTTTGCGTTGTTGTTCACCTTACGAATCAGGGACACAGAATGAGCCCAACACTGGGAGACGGACTATGGCCGGATTTAGAGAGCTTGGCGGTCTCTGACTGTCGAGTTTTGGCCAAGCTTTCAATAATCGTGGAGGCTGACACGATCGACAAGCTACATGCAAGAGGATTGGCTGGGCAGCGTCATAGCTCCTCGGAGGACCCTTGCAACATCATAGCATACCATCCATCGTGCAGTTGATCCAGCGAATGGTCGTTGCCTGGGGGGAGTTCGAGAACGAACCACGGATGGCGCCACAAACTAGAAGACGGATGCCAGATGTGGATATCATTGCGTTCTTCCTTATTTAGAACCTGGGGAACCTGGGGAAAGTTGACCGCGCGAACAGACGCGCACGGGATCCAGCAATGAATTCCTGCAAAAGGCGATGCCTCAGTTTGGGAGTATGGTGTTGATCACCAATCCTGGACGACTCTTGGCCTTCCATAGCCTCGTCCTCGCGCATTGGTGTCACTGGGGATAATGAGGTCCAAAGCTTCTGCGCTGGCGCACCACGTCGATGATGAATTTTGTGCGGGGTCGGTGATTTCGACGAGTCTAACCCTCAACCGAGGAAGGTTCCATGTCGTGTGTGGACAAATTTAGATACCACTGGAGGAATCGCCAAGTTCCTTGAGGACCACATCGTGGGGAAACGATGAATAGACTCGAGCAGTCCAAGAAATAGCGCGGGCAGGGAGAACGTCAGCCAGATTGCCACCACGATCCCTTCGCTATGATACATGATGATTGGTATCATGGAGAAATTTCGTGGGTGAAAGCGATGGCAATGTGTATATAAGGAGGTGATCACAATCGCTCGTCGTCACGTAGCCTTCCTCCTCGTCATCATCCTCACTACCAACTCAACAAACAACAGCCATTTGCACGCAAGAACTACAATAGATATCTACAGAAACTCCATCGATACTATCTCAATAGCCCCTTACAAGCTCTATCCCAACCACAGCCACCCACCAACCAACCAAACCAACCAAACCAACTACACGCCGACAACCACCACCAACCAACATGCGTTTCGCCAAGGCCCTCCTCATCCTCCCCGTCATGGCCATGGCCAACCCCATCCAAAGAGCCGACACCAAGCCGCGCGCCGAGCCGCGCGACATCTTCGTCCGCAGCACCCTCGGCGACGCCGCCGCCTGGGTAACCGGCATCGGCATCTGGGCGACGCTGGGCTACAGCATGTACCACAACGGCGACGGGCGCCGCTACGTGCGCTGGGTCCTGCGCCTGCCCGCGGAGCGCGCGGGCGACGTCACCGACGCCCAGCTCGAGGAGGGCCGCGCGCTCGTCTCGAGCGGCATGCAGAGCGTCGAGCTCGACACCTTCGGCTCCGACGCCGAGGACTCGGACGACTCGGACGGCGAGGACCCCGGCGACGACGACTACCAGGAGGACGCGGATGCGGAGGAGGCGGAGATCCGCGCCCAGCAGGGTCTCATTGAGCTTCCGGAGCCGACCGAGGACGAAAAGGACCTCCTGATCGGCGAGTTCGAGCTGGCCCCTGGCGCATAAACGAAGGGGGGGTGGCAATCGGTTAAGGGGCGGAATAGTGTGGGGTTTGGGCTACATCTTGTCGGATTCACCTGTCAGGTGTTCTTCCTTTCATTCTTCATAGCAAGCGAAAATTCGAGTTTCGGAGGGCTAGAGGCTGTGCATGAAGCATGGCTGAGCGAGCGACTGTATATAGCATCGGTATCTAGCATGGGCTAGTGTACATGAAATTGAGCAACCTAACCAAGAACTAGATGAGTGCGTGACTGTTTGTTACATTTTCTGTACCTACGAGCGTAACCTGGGCTGATATACCATGGTGGTCTTCGCGAGGCCACAACTCAGAATATGTACATCTCCGAGTTTCCCAACACTGAAACCTCCTGATAGAGAGAGACTGACACTTGAAATTTCCAGAGACTTTCTGCACGTCCCAACCTCCAGTCTCTTGGCTTACCTCGCAGTATCTTGGCTCGTCGCTGTTCTTGTATGTATGGCTAAGAACCATTTGAGGAATGCGCCGTATTTTCTTCCTTCCCGTAATCTAGGTGTCACCGTCTATGGCTTCCCAGTCTCGTCTGATGTCGTGAATCTTCGAAGGCGACAGATAAGAGGGCGGACTCAGATTGGCTGTCGAGATATGAGAGAGACATAATGGCACATGTACGTGAAACGTGAATACGATGTCTTCGCCCGTTGTGAGATACTCGGTAAATACGCTGTTATTGCTTACACCAGCAGGCACCTCCTACTTATTTCGCCGCTTCAGCTCTCGGAGCATAGTAACGATAGTAGGTATTTTGCTTGACTAAGCAGACTCTGGCTGGCCGTGGAAATGGCGAGGAGGTGGTTGATTTGTACTATTATCAGGAGAAGCTCAAGGGGAAGGCACATATATAGCTGATTACAGACTCGCTATGTGCTCACGTCGTCTTGTTGAGATCCCCTGGAAGCGAAGAGACTGTAAACCCAGATGCTTATTATGTACAAACTCTGGGAAAATTATTCTCCCAAAATGTTTAGATACTGGAAACGCGTCTCCCGCAACATCAATCATATCAAAAAGGCACGTCATAAAGGAAAGGACAATCGATCAAAAAGCTCAGCCTCAAATTTGAATCTGGGACCTACGAAGGACCTCGGAGAGGTTTTCATTAAATTGTACCATTGAGCCAGGGGTCGTAGTGTAGCTCCCTCCCTTGCCGCCCAGCAGCTCCTCCATGCTTTCACACAATACTAGGACTGGTGACAGATCAGGCTACTATCATAACAAATATAGAGTCATCTGTCCCCTCAAGGCGGGCCGCAGGCATCGCCACCCTGGTTGGTGACGTTGAGATACGACCCCCTTCCTGACCTGCCATAGCTAGGTACTTATCATTGTTTGTATAGCCGGGCCTTTTTATAGGTGAATAGCTGTCCCGACGAAAGGCAACATGTGTGCAGCATCTCGTTGATAGTGGCATGCTAGTTTTTTCACAACATCACGACGTTTCATTTCGATCGCCCGACTGTACACAATGTGACTCGACATCGATATGGAGGTAACCACAATAGCGCTGCCAGATCAGACGGCCCCGATTCCTGTGTGCCTCCGTGTTCATGATACGAGATACCAGATTGTCAGATGCTTTTATTATTTATTATCTCAGGTGAAGTATACAATCGCTGAAGATAGGAAGCCTCATCACGCGGGACGATCTCAGCCCATTTAAGCCATGGGCTCACGCACTCATGCTTCGTCACACGTATCAGTATCGAATTGCGTCTTATACATCGAAGTTAACCCGAGAAGGCGGCGCTGAGGCGGTTCAAGTTCGGTCATATCGCTAAGCCAGGTATGTGTAAATCGTAAAATTGTCAAGACTAAAATTGTACACCAGCAAAAAAATGCTGTTCGGTAGAGGATATCATAACCTGGAGACAGCCTAGGTTGAACAGACAGATCCTTGCTTCCAACAGGACTCCCAGCAACCACTCTTGTTTGCACCATACTATCACGTCCCAAAGCCACCCGAGAATACTTGTACAGCACCATCTTCCCGTTGCACAACGAATAGGTTACGCCGACCCATCAAATCGAGTATACAGCCCGGGCAAAGACACGAAGTACACACACATGTACATACAGATGTGATCTGCCGAGATGCCCTGACGGAGTTCGTGCTGCCCTGGAACATCCGACTGCTTCTCTTCGCCTCATTACATGTTACGCATTATCTCACCGTTTCCGGTCTCTTCGTCCCTCATTCATCTTGATACCAGTCAACTTCTGCGAAATGTGACTTTACTAGTCGTCCATTGGTGCGTCGACAAGCGTGACACCCCTATCTACGGTAGCAATGGACGTCGCATCTGTGTCGTTGGTTTTGGGCGTCGACGGCGTGCTGCCGGTTGTAGCGGTTGTAGCCACGCTCCCCGATGCCGTGTGCATGACCCGTCGCCCGCCGACAAAGCGCGCACCGCTGCGGCCAAGGCTGTCGCGCTTGCCCAAGCTATCGCGTTTGTTTAGACTGTCGCGTTTGTTTAAGCTGTCACGCTTCGCAGCTGCAGCTGCTAATGCTAGCTCCGTGTCGATCATCGGTGGCTCACCGTTGGTACCGTTGAGTTCAGTCGGACCCGTTACGCTCGAAGGCGGGAGGCCCGCCCCTTCGGGTACCTCAAGACTTTGCCGCTTCTGCGGATTCAGGCTGCCCAGACTGGTGCGTTGACGATCATTGGCCGCGGTAGGGCTGGCGATCGGGAACCGTGTCTCGGGACCACCTGTGCTTCTGTCCCTGCGGTGTCGGGGGCCCGGTGCTGGGCTTGTAGCGCGGCCTCGGGGCGTGGCACTTGCCAGTAGTGCTCGTTGCCTCTCCTCCATATGTGCGCGGCGATTACTCTCATCTGTGCTGATGGCGCGAGGCCGGTTGTTGCCTATAGAGCTGGAATGCGAGAGGCTCGACATACGCTTTAGCTCGCTAAAGATGGCATCTTTGTGCGAGAATAGGTCGCGGATTAGGCGAGCTGCATGCTTCTCCTCCATCGTCAAGGAAGTCTCCGTTCGGGGCCTCAAAATGCATGGGGCTAGAGAGGTTACTAGTTCTTGGATATATTGGTCATCCGCCGATGTCAAGTCAATCAGTCTCGTAAAATGATTCATGAAAGCGTCAAGTGTAGCGATGTTCGTTAGTCGTAACTGGGAGAGGGTTTGCTGGAGTACCGCAATTCGCGCGTCTTCACCGTGTTCCGCGGTTTGGGTTGTATAGATAGTCCTAATTATTTCGTAGACGTGGGATGATACTAGTGAATCTGTAGTACTCATTAGCACATGACCGCTTCACTTGTTCTGACGGACGTACCTGGCAGTTCTAGGAGATACAATTTCAAAACGTTCGCAATCGTTGGAACGTCGAAGTCGGAGAGCGCTTCAGGGGTGAAAGCTCGGCCATTATTGATCTTGTTTCGGAGCTTGTGAATTTGGGGCAGCTGTACCTCCGCAAGCCAGACGCCTCGGCGCGCTTCGTCACCTTCCAAGTCGGGGTAGTGATGATCAAGATACGTAAGGATGGTCGTGACAATGATAGGCACGCGCTTCTTGTCTGCTCTGGCCCGAGCCTCCAGATCGACGCCGAAAGTCTGCTCGTCAACCTTATTGTAGTAGTTCTCGTACGTAATAACCTTGGGAGCGAACCGCCCGGTGCGGTAGTTCTCCAACAGGTAACGCAAGTCACCGCTCGGCTGGACAGTCTCCTGATACAGGATCATGTGGTCCACTGTTGACTGTAGACTGGGAATGACGTTGCCTATGGTGCCAGAGAAATCAAGGATGACGGTCTTGATCGCTTTCAGTCGATCCAACTCACAACGCTCGAGGAATTTCAAGTGAACGAATATGCCCTCTTCCAGGTCACACCGCAGCTCATCTAGCTTTTGCACACCAGTCTTGTACTTGTCATCAGCCTCTCTCGCTTCACGGCGCATACGCTCCGGGGGTGTTTCGTTCGGGTACTGATTGTTGAGAACATTCCAGCCGGCAAGGTATTCGCTGACGGTACCAACAACTGGAGATTCGGCTGCGCTGTCGGGAGAGGTGGGCATGGAGAATGTCCGTGACGCGGTTGGCTTCTTTTCCGGAAGGCCTGACAGCTGAAAGGCCTTTGGTCGCCATTGGTAGAAGAGTTTAGAGCTGTTTGCAAAGTTGTTACCAACGTTGCCCACCAAACGCAGAAATCCACTAGCTACAAGGTCTTGGCCGATTCTCTCGGAATAGCTGACACTGGTAGAGTTCATGTGTTTTTGTAGGTATTCGACAATGTCGGAACCGCAAGAAGTGTTCAAGTATGTACCGAGAATGGGCACCTTGGTTTCGCCCATCTTGACAGTGTTCATCATGTGCAACAAGATCTTCTTGATCTGGTCAGTCTGGTAGGTCTCGTCTCCGATCTCGTAGATTTCATCGTCCTCTTCCTCTTCTTTGTTGGTAGACACCTTGATCTCGGGAACGTTTGGGTTCTTAGGGGTCGGGCTCGTCTCGGGGTCTTGGAAGGCGAGTTTGTTCTCTTCCTCAATATCCTCAACCAGGCGGCATTTGTTGAAGTAGTTGCTCCGCAGCTTCTTGACAATTTCGGATTGCTTATCGTGGGCCTTGATGCGGGCTTGCAGCTCGTCTTGCGAGTCTTGTATGCGGGACTCGTGGGCGTCGCACCATCGCGAAAAGGGATTTACTACCAGGTCTCGAATGCTCTGGGCAATCTTCTTGTGGTTCTTCGCGGCATCCTCCATCTCGGTGCGCATGCCATCGTAAGCCTAGTAGCGCAGGTCTGTAGTCAGTACGGATCTTCGCGGAGGATTACAGGCGTCGGTGGAGGGGCTTCATACTTTGCGCACGGTTGCGCCGTCATCGCGGGAAAAGCCACCGGTGATTTTGTCGGATGCAGGAGCGATGTCTCCCAAACGTTGGCCATAGACCTCTTCTGCCTCGGCTCGCATACGGGCGATAGTCAGGACTTGCCGATTCTCCTGGACACCTTGCTGGAGCTTGCCGAAGAGCACGCCCAGCCCTATATGATAAGTAGAGTCAGTACGAAGGACTAGGCGGGTAGAGAGACGCGAGCTACGAGAGGTAATAGCATTTGCGACTCACCTGCGGCATAGTCTGGCGACCAGAAGGACTCCGCGAAACCCGGCATGGCGACAAGTCAGCTCCTCCAGAACAGGATTGGCAAGTCTGATCAGTTAAGAGGTCGTTTGGTGTTGACTATTGAGAGTGCTCCCTCGTCGCGAAATGGGCCCCTCGTGATGGCAGGCACACTGTGGATGGTAGGTGGCAGGTCTGATTGTCGACTTATGGGGGTAATAAAGAGGGTTGGTTGGTCAGTACCTCAGTGAAAGACGGCAACGGTATCCGGGTCCAGTCTGGCGTGGGGGAAAAAAAAAAAGGAAGGCGGCTATCTGCTATGTACCACGCAAACAAAAGGCGTGGGAAAAGTGTCACAATCGCAGAGATTCGGCTTGTCTGCGCTGAGAGGGTGCAAATGTCGAGTAGGACTGTCCGGTGTAGTAGAAATTGTTGACCAATTACCGAACCAAGAAGAAGGATGGGTGATGCATATGGCGGGTAACTTCATGTAGGTACCTATTTAGCTAGTAGGGCTGGTAAGAAGTAAGAAGTACCTGGCACCTATGTACTTAGGTAGGTAGATCCGGTAGAGGTTCAGGCGGCGTCAATAACCTACGTAGGATGTAGGGATCGTGGGCATGGAAGATACAGAGAAGATGTGTCCAGGCACAGCACAGTCAGAACCGAATCAATCGTGAGAAGTTTTTGTTTGCTGATCACTAATTTTCGGGTGACAGGCAGTCTTCCCTTCTCCCTCTGGGCCTGTCCAGCTCATACCGGGCTGTTCATGTCAGCCAGGATTCGCTTCCCAATGAAAAGCTGGAGCTTGGACAGCAAAACGTCGCGCGCTGAAAACGGCCAACAGCGAGCAATGATTGGTTTAAGACGACAACGGCTCCAAGAATGGTCCTGCGGCATGTCCAGATTCCCCCCCCCTTCTCTGTCAAGGTCTAACTAACCTACGTACACTTGGGTACGTAGCTTTAGGGCTCTGGCTGACACCTGAGGCAAGACAGGTTGGCCGACTTCCATGTCTCTCTCTCTTCATAGCTTGAAGATTGGAAGATTGGTACCATTCCCAGGCACTATGTAGGTACATACCTACCTGAGAAGTATGTACATACTCCATAGAAACTTGAGGGCTGAGACCTGGGGCTGCCTCGTACCGACAAATGAAATGCTTACGTAGTTGTACCTCTTATTTCAACAGCTGCAAGCCCCTGAAGGCTTTTGTTTCATCCCATCTTCTTTCACAGCCCGTGCCCACCTCGGCATGCACGCCCTGAACTGCACTACAAGGTATGTCATATTCGATTGGCAATGCTCACTCTGTCCATTACCTCATGACCTACTTCCAAATCGGAAGGTCTTATATTGTGACTCTATGCTACGTCGTGGTCTAATGTAAGGGACCGAAGCATGATCCAGTCTGATCCAGTCAAGACACGTTGCGGCTGCTACCGGCACTGTATCCCCGCTGGGTCCGGCTGAAGAAGAAAGGCAGAGAGGCCTCCCCAATTGAATAATGAAATACCTATGTATGTACATACCAAGCCCCCAGTCCCGGCCCCAGGAACAGGACTAAAAATAACACTACCTATGTACCTCTCAGTGCAGTTCAAGCCTCCACTAAATATTACCTGTTCACGCTAAAAGTTGGTGAACGTGGTAGGAAACGGTTTGGAAAAGCATACCGATACCTAGCCCAATTTGATAATAGACCTGTTGCTGCAGAATATGCCGAGACACATGTCGGTAGATATATATTGTTCGGCGTAGTTATTCAATGTGACTTCAAGTACTTGCGAGGATGAGATTCCATAGATCGAAGAGATGGATGTGAACGATATCTTATCTAGGTACGCTGCCCCAGCTTGACCGCATTGCCAACGTCTGGAGCCCAAGCGTGGGGATGGATTAGTAAGAGACTCGGGTCGGACTTGACCAGCGACTCGTCCGGCTTATCTCGTCCAGCCACGCCGGACCCGACCTTCAGCATCATTTCGGCTTCCAAGGTAGCATATCATTGTTGTATTTATGTATGGGGACTGTCGACTGGTTTGAGGGCCCTTGGACACTGTTGTATATCGATCTTGACGACTGAGTAGTCTCTCCATCGTTTCCTACCTACCTACTGTCACCACACGGCGAAGCCCGAGACATCTACAGTGAAAGAGAGTATCTACGTCCACTCATACTCACATCATGACCGAAAAAGCACCCCTCGACATCGAGGCCGCTGCGTCTGAAATACAAGGGCCTAGGTCAAAGTCAGCCTTCACAAAGGCCGCTGGCTTATTTATTTGTTTCTTGTTCCTGGTATCATCTCTGCGCTCCGAGTCATCATGTAACCCTTTGTCACATCACTTCCGCCCCAAATCCGTTGAGGATAGAGTTCACAACATACTCTCCGGAACACCCCTGATAGGTTCGTCCCCGGTAGCCTTGAAGAATGTTCGCGAGCGCTGACTCGGTTTCAGATGGACATAATGACCTCGCTATTTTCATTCGCTTCGTGTATGACAATCACATCTACCAGAAGAACTTCAGCGAAGCCTTCGAGAATGGAGGGATGCCACTCCATGTCGACCTTCCTAGATTGAGAGAAGGTCGGAATGGAGGCGCGTTCTGGAGTGTATTCACACCTTGTCCCGAGGACGGTCAAGACTTCTCCGACGAGAACTACGCCGCCAGCGTCCAGCTCACTCTCCAACAGATCGACCTCATGGCGAGGCTCCAGGCCGCCTATCCCAAAGACTTTTCCGGCATCCCGCTCGACAGCTCGTCCGCCAAGACGGCGTTCAATCACGGAAAACTGATCTCGCCCCTCGGTATCGAGGGTCTACACCAGATCGGCAACTCAGTCGCCAACCTGCGTCGCTACCACGCCATGGGTGTCCGATACGCGACGCTCACGCACAATTGCGGCAATATCTTTGCCGACGCCGCCATCTGGGAGCACCCTTTCGCCAAGGCTCCTCCCTATTGGGGTGGCGTGTCTCTGAAGGGACGCCAGCTCGTCAATGAGATGAACCGCATCGGCATGATTGTCGACCTGTCCCACACTAGTGTCGACACCATGACGGACGTGCTCGGTGGTCGCGATGGCTGGGCCGGCAGCAAGGCCCCCGTGATGTTCAGTCATAGTTCCGCGTACGCTCTGTGCCCGCACCCGCGGAACGTGCCAGACCACGTACTCGAGCTCGTGAAGCAGACCAACTCGATCGTCATGGTCAACTTCTCGCCCGACTTTGTGAGCTGCGTCGACAAGGGCGCCGAGAACGGCATCCCGGAGTTGTTCCCGGCAAACAACACGCTTGCGCACGTCGCGAATCACATCGAGTATATTGGCAATCTCATAGGCTATGATCACGTAGGTCTGGGTAGCGACTTTGATGGTATTCAGTCGACGCCTGAAGGCCTCGATGATGTCTCGAAGTACCCCGATTTAATCGCAGAGTTGCTCAAAAGGGGCGTTTCGGACGAGGATGCCGCGAAACTAGTTGGTGGCAATGTTCTGAGAGTATGGGGAGAAGTCGAGAAGGTCGCTGCTCAGATGCAGGCGGATGGCGAGCCTATCATGGAGGATGATCTACCAAGTGTACGTGGCTTGTCACAAAGTATTGACTGGTGAGACTGTAAAGTATTAGAAGAGATGATCTAGACTAATGCTTGATGGACGGCAAGTACAAAGCAGCAGAGGATGAATGATAAAGCCAACCTTAGGAATTCACGCCTGATTGAGTAGACCTACGTGAATGATGTGATGATATATAGCTATACGGCCTTTACGTATTTGGCAGCTGCGCATATTCTAGATACACTCTTGTATTGGTATTGCCCCCAATCCAGATGCTCAAGTCTATCAGCTATCTACTGTGACTTCTGGAAGCTGCTTCAATACACCTTGCGATGGGACTGGCACATCGTCATACCCGGGTAGCATCATCTGTATCGAGTGATACTAGGCAAATCGACTTGATCCAGATTACCACCAGCCCGCCAGTTTTATAATCTGGTATTTCTTATATCTGTATGCGGTATGCTAATTGGATCTGATTTGTGATATGGCACGTCGCCGAAATTTCTTTCTGGCCAGCCCAGTTTGCGATGTCCTCACCTAGATCGGAAGGATACGAACCCACTCTCCAGCAGCTTATATACGAGAATGGGGTATGGTGAGACCAAGATCTTCACATGTCAGGGACGGCTTATGACATGACCAAGATATCATGGAAAGTTATATGAAGTTTGTTGTAGATTTTTGTACAGGGAGGACTGACTCCTAGATTGTTGTACAACCCGACCAGGCTATGCCGCTCACCCAGTGCTGGAATACCTCTGCATGGCCCAGACACTGACGACTTCCATGCAACGCCAGAAAATGACACATCTATCCTTGACTCTCGCCCCAGCGCCCTGCTCAGATCCTAGATTGCGTGCCTCCTCTCTCGAGCTTGTTCAACTTCTTGGCGGTCTCGATCTGTGTCCTTGTGTTCTGTCCTCTCACCGGCAGACCCATAGCGTGTCGTCTACCTCTATACGTGCCCATATCTCGCAGCCGTTTTATGTTGTCCTGTACTATGCGCCGCGCGTCCTGCTCTATCGTCATCGTCGAGAGTTCTGCCGTCAGGGATGTGATGGTCTTGGTGGGGACCGTGCCCAGCCGCGCTGAAGGGTGAATCGTGTATTTGGCCATGATGCGCGCCGAGGCTTGCGGACCGAGGCCGTAGAAGCTCTCGAGTGCTTTCTGCGAGCGAGTGGGTTAGGATGTGTGCGTATGATCGGTAGGGGGCGCGCGAGTTACCTTGACCAGCTTCCGCTCGTGAAAGCTCACTCCCATTATGAAAACCTGGAAAAGTCAGCATATGGGATGGATATACGTGACAATGGATAGGACTTTGCGTACCATGATGGGCCACGTTCAGCACAGGACGACCTGGCGCAATCGTAGGGTTACTGGGTATATTCAGGTGTTCTCGACTGACGGCACGCAGTCCAAAGATTTCAACAAGTTGCCAATGTCTAAATGGCAGTAATGTCTTGGCCGGCGCCGCTGGTCAAATCGGTGCACGGAGCTAGCTGGAAATGCCGCCAAGCACTGCAGCCGGATAATCAATTGATAAGAGCACCCAGCGGAGTCAAGGGCCCGTAGGCTGTGTGAGAGACTGGCAGTAGGTACTGCCGTCTGCAGAGGCCACAGGCTACGTATGCGATAGTTCAGTGGAGTGGGACCCCGCATTCATCCGCCAAGCTGCGACAGTTAGCCGCTTTTCAGGGGTCTCTGTCAAGAGCTTCACCACCGATTGAGCTTTGGTGTCCTCTGCGCTTTGTGTGCAACCTTGTTTCTCTCCTTCTTCTATTCACACCCTCAACTTGCCTTGGACAATAGCGTACAAGGCAATTCATCTTTAGCTTCACACGTATTCCATCTTCCGGATTGAGGAAGAGTCGCAACAGCGATCATGTTCAATCTCCGTCGCCTCTTTGTTGGTGCTCTGCTGCTGGTAGGCGTGAGCGTCATCTGCTTCTCGCAGACGGCCGAAGCCACCAAGGGTCCCAAGATCACCCACAAAGTTTACTTTGATATTCAACATGGCGACGAGCCTCTCGGACGTATCGTCATGGGTCTTTATGGCAAGACCGTCCCCAAGACTGCCGAGAACTTCCGTGCTCTCGCCACTGGTGAAAAGGGCTTTGGCTACGAGGGCTCGACCTTCCACCGTGTCATCAAGCAATTCATGATCCAGGGTGGTGACTTCACTAAGGGTGATGGCACTGGTGGCAAGTCGAGTAAGTAATCATCTATAACCATTGTCAACAATGACCCAATTGCTGATGTCTTGGCTTCTAGTCTACGGTGACAAGTTCGCCGACGAGAACTTTAAGCTGAAGCACACCAAGCCCGGTATGTTGTCCATGGCCAACGCTGGCAAGGACACCAACGGCTCGCAATTCTTCATCACTACCGTTGTCACCTCGTAAGCCTCTCCATCCTTCTATACCGGCACTACCCTGGCCCACTCAGATACTAACACGGGTTGAACAGTTGGTTGGATGGCCGACACGTCGTCTTTGGCGAGGTCCTGGAGGGCATGGACATTGTCACCAAGATTGAGAACGTTAAGACCAAGCCTGGTGACAAGCCCGAACAAACTGTCAAGATCGCCAAGAGCGGAGAGCTGGAGGTGCCACCTGAAGGTATCCACGTGGAGCTATAGACTCTCAACAATACCATAGTCATCTATTCCCGTACCGTCCCCCTTATTTGTCTTGTATCTCGTCAAACGCCTACTCGGTTCATGTTAATTGACTGCGTACTCTGCCTCTGTGTGTCCTGCCCCTCTTCCCAATGGCCGTACTGATTCTTGTCTCCCTCGGCTAGATTCTGATTCTGATGATGAAGCTGGCGCCCCAGCCGGCAATCCATTTAAGGAGGAGCTTGGAACACCCTCTGAAGGCTACTCTGTCGCCCAGAAAGCCCTTTTCTTCGGTGTCATCGTCGCGGCTGTTGCTATCTACGTCCGCGTTTCTAAGCGCCGAAGCGATCTTGACGACGCGGCATATGAGAAGACCATGGCTTAGACGAACATAAATAAAAGAGACGTAGCTGGTACAGGTATCAAATCTACAATTATTTTGACTATATGTATACTTCTCGTGGTATTGGGTGGTGCAAATTGTCGTCTTTTATCACGTGTAACTTTGGTGACTGGATCTGGCAACTCGAACATTTGAAGCTTTTGTCGGACCCAAAATTTTTCAGACAGTGAAAACCTCCAGACCAGCATAGAGACAACTTCGTAGCAACGCACTACCTTACCAAACGGAGGCAAACGAGAGTGACACTTGATTCAAGATGAAGGTTCTCAGCCTTAACTTCCTGACTTGTGCGGTCAAAGCCTGCAAGTCATCGTCCAGCTCGTACCCTCTGCACCCCAAAGACGCCGAGCTGGTGCAGGACGATATCGAAATCATTCCCCAGCTACTCATCAACCTGCTGCCCCGCATCGACTGGGCCGCGCTGAGCACAACCGCGACAGAGGTAAGGAATCTTATTTCGTCTCGTCGTCCTTTCACCTTGAATGCCCCGCCCCCCCGTCCCATCCCATGTTCACGTGCATGAACGAGCCCGTATATCCCACGCACAAAACCACACAGCCATACTGACCCTCGTCAAGCTCGGCTTCCCGGCGCTCCCCGCGCAGCCGCCCACGGCCGAAGAGCTGCAGGCCGACGACAAGACGCTGCGGGACCTGCACCACCTGCTCATGGAGACGCAGATGATGGAGGGCAAGCTGGTGTGCGGCAACTGCGGCCACGAGTACGCCGTGCGCGAGGGCATCGCCAACTTCCTGCTGCCGAGCCACTTGGTTTGAAGCCGGTCTTTGGTGAGGAAGGACCGAGGGAGGGAGTCCTGGGCCGGTGACGGAGTGAGCGCTGCATTGGGTGTTTGGATGGTCTCAGTCGCTGGTGAACGAGCTAGGTCATAGGAGCGACGGTGTTGAACCGCGATGTGAGCCATTCATCCGGTGTACAGAATGGCTTTCACATGGCGCTTTCCTGGCTAAGAGGAATGTCCTATGGATTAATATACTGATCGGTCGTTGGTCTGAGATCACGCATGAGATGGAGGGATGGCGTTTCGGAGTTGAAGAGAGTGATATAGACAGCCACGTACTACTTTGCTACTTTGTCTACACGAAACGATATCACCGTAGAAGATTGGAGATTCGACGGCAAGAAAAAAAGAAAAGTCTGATTCTAACTGCATAATACGTACACTCCTCTCCATATGTTGGTGCACGCTGCCCGCCATGTCCGATGAAGCTCTCTCTGGCTTCTATGCTATCCGTAACCCTGACTCCAAGGAAAAAGTGATCGTACAGTGGCTAGATGCTATTCTCTCACAAAACCTTTCGATGACGATGACGAACATGTTGAAGTAATCCAGTTACAAGCTTACTGCTGCTTCTTCTGCGCAGAAGGTCCCATGTCCTTATCGAAAGCACCGTATGAAACATCCAGGCTAGCCACGGCAGAAACACCAGCGTAGAGGATCGACATCAGAACAATCGTAGCGATCAAACCCACGAAAATACCTGAGCATAACCATCAGCATGAATTTTCATGTTGTTCATGTCACCAGTCAAGCTTACCAGGAGTGAAGAATTGGTATTTCTCAAACAGGGGTGTCGGGTCTGCCGGCTTCGCCATCCTCCTTGTGATATCATGGACCTGCCTCTTAAGTTCCGTGCGCATGCCACTTTCATTCTGGAACTCGGGAGTATACGTCTCGGGCTTCTCTGTCCGTAAACCACCGGTGTAGATGACGGTGTACGAGCTCTCGGCCTTGTACTGGTCAAGAACAATGCCAAGTTCGTCGTCTGGAGTTCGTTAGTTACTTGTAAACCCACTCATCTCTCTCGTAAGTTAAAAACTCCCCCCTACTCCCTTTTCGATGTCGCCTATCTATACCCCTGAAAATGTTACGGAAAAGGTCGACCATACCATTACTCTTCAGCGCTGCTTCACTCCCAGTCGCCCAAACTGGCTCAAGCCCAACCTCATCAATAGCATTGCTCTCGACGCCGCATTTCTCCATGATATAGTCGCGAACTAGGGACAGATCCAGCTCGCCAGCAACCTCCGATACACCCCAGCGGGTCTCGGCCCTGTTCATGGCAAACACCAGGTTCGGGGCCGCGGCCACCGAGGTCAGGTGTGCATGGTTGAGGTTCGGCTGGGAGACAAGCAGGTAACGGTCTGTCGGGCACGCGGCCAGGAGTTGTTTCGTCGAGCTGAGGACGGAGGACGAGAATTTCAAGGCATCTTGGCTGATAGTTTCGGCGTTCGGAAGTCTATAGAAAAGGGCAGCGTATTAGCATCATGGCGTGGTGGTTGTCGCGGGTGTCTGGTACAGAGCAGGAGAGCGTACTTGGCCGTAGAGAACAGAATGAAAGGCGTCGTATCCGAGAAAGCCTGCGCCGAAGCGCAGAGGGCGGCGACCGTCGCAGCTGTTGAGAGACGCATTATTTCGTCGTGATTGCTGCGTCGCACGTTGTGGGTAGGGTTGATGGAGAGCAGAGCAGAGCAAAAGCAAGGCGTTCGGTCGATGAAGCTTTACGCAAGCTTGTAGCAGGTCGACATGCCTGAAAGTCGTAGCTTGCAGGCGGTAACTTCCGCCTGACGTTGCAGTGCTTTGCCGCTTTGGCGGCCAATGGTAGCCTTGCAGCATCCCCTAGAACGGACTAAGTTTTAGCGGGGTTGTCGTAGTTTACAGTGGTACATATCGTCGTTTAAAAAAAGTTCATGACTTCGATCGGCGACACAGCCAGTATTTAACAACAAACGGCGCGCACATAATTCTACTCGGCAGCACATTTCAGCTCGCATTTCTGAAAATATACTTGTCTTGAAATCCAAGTCGTACGTTGCGTGCCACCATGTTCGCGCGTCCACGTCCAAAGAAACTTGCTCTGGGCGCACCGCCCAAGAAACGCAAGATCTCTCACGCCGTTGAAGAGATCAAATTCGACGACGATGCACGGCAGGAATACTTGACCGGCTTCCACAAGCGCAAATTGCAACGGGCCAAAAATGCACAAGAACAAGCAGCGAAGCGAGCCCGGGAGGAGAAGCTTGAGCTTCGAAAACAGGTATATTCTTTCACACTTTGGCTCTTGATGATGGGCTTGGCTGATGATGTACAATGCAGATACGCGATCAACGCAAGAAGGAGGTCGAGGACCACGTCCAGCAAGTCAATGCTATCTTGAAAGAGGCTGCGTCCGCAGGCTACGTTGGAGGCACAGAAGATGCATCCGACGACGAGGCACAAAATGAGGAATGGGGAGGATTTGAAGATGCGCCTGTAGAGGAACCGGTTGATCACGAGGAAGAATACGTCGACGAAGAGCGATACACGACAGTTACAGTGGAATCAGTCAACGTCTCAAAAGACGGCATGACTAGTTCTAAGCCTGAGGGGGATTCCGATCAGGAGAGCGAAGCCGAGGCCGGCGACCAGGAGCTACAGAAGTCCAGTGATAACGTGAAAGGTCATCCGCCCAAGAAGAAGAAGCCGAAGTTCAGATATGAGACCAAGGCGGAAAGACAGTTTAGTCAGAGGAAACAGAAAGCCAGGAATAAAAGGAAAAGGGGTTGACCGACCCGCAGCCTCTACTTGCACATTCCACTTCGAAGCCAATCAGGTACAATGTAAAGGGGGAAAGGGTTCTCAGATTGCCAGATTACTCCATCAACTATAACCACATGCTTTCACATTCCTGACTAGCCGCCAACAACATATACCATGCATCGGCCCGCATAGTCGAGGTAGGTTGACAAGAAAAGCTTTATTGCAGAGCGCCTGCAACCTCTTCTGTCCAAGGCATTGTGCCATCCATCCATGACACTCCGGTCCTCCGTTTCTTCGGTCTTCCTTGATCGTTCGGATGACGGGACGTCGGGGTTGGGCATCGTGGGCTTAGATGTTGCCAATCTCGGCCTGGAGCTCTTCGAGTTCCTTCTGGAGAGTCTGATATTTCTTGGACATATCCTCGTACTTGGTCTCCCACTGGTCGCGCTCGTTCTCAAGGGCCTGAACCTTGCGCTCAAAGTGACCGGCTTTCACGTCAGTTTGTCGGAGCCTGTATTCACCATTAGCTTCCCCGATTCCATGCTATGGAATATGGTTGCGCAGAACGTACTTCTCATTTGTTTCACGAAGCGTCTTATCAGCTTCCTCTGCCTCTTCCTCGAGCAGCTGAAGTCTTCGTTGAAGAGTTTCGTTGTGCGTACCATGTTGCAGGCCTTCATCAGCCGTCTTCTTCAGATCCTTAATGGAAGTGTCCAGCTTCTCGTTCTCGGTCTCGAGTAGGCCGTTCTTATGGGTCAAGGAGGTGATCTCTTGCTCCTTGGCGAGGTTCTCCTGCTCAAGGGACTTGACCTTAGTCTGTAGCTCTTCAACCTTGCCAGCAGACTCATCGGCCTCCAGGCGAAGCTGGTTCATTTTCTATTCCGTGCACCATAGTCAATGTCATGTTGAGTTGTCCGGATGGATCAAGATATCTTGTCATAGCAAAGGGGACAAAAGGGGGAGATGGGTGCTCTTGTTGGAATATAGACAGCGCATTCATCGTACGCAGTTGCTGCTGCTGCTGAAGTTCGTAGGCGATGGTGGGGTAAAATAAGGGGACTCGGCTCACCTCCTTGATGCGGTCCATGGTGTTGACTTTTGTTGTTGTCGTAACTGATCAAGATGGGAATTAAAAGCGAACTCGAAGACAGACAGGCGGTCAGCGAGGGTTGAAAAATGGTCAAAGGTACGGATGGTATCAAAGCAGGAAAGGAGGGTTTCGGGGAAGAATAAAGAATGATTGATCGACTGGATGAATGGCGTGGAATTTCATGTGCAGGTGGGAGCACTGGGCTGGCAGGGGCGGCGGTCACTGCAGGAGGTCGCTGGGTGGTGAACGAGCTGCAACTGCCCCGCCTTGAGGCTTGACCCTTTCCCTTTAACGGTTGCCCTTGGCTCCTTTGCAGTGCCAGCGAGCATCTGCGGTACCGTACCAGGCCCGCAAGCAGATTGACAGACAAGGGGCAGGAGGGGGGCTTTCCGCACCGGCTACAGTTCGTCAATCATAACTTGACACTGTATCTTCTGCCGATGAAGCTACAGAGTCTGGTGTGGCTATGCATTAGATTACTGCATTTTCATTATCTCTCACACTGTGCGTATCTATGCATGCATAAGACCCTCTCTGTGCACTATTGACACCGCCATTAGTTGCCCCGTCAACTCCCCACTGGCGACCAAAGAACTAAACAGTCCAATCACGTCTGGCCACTACTGATCATTCCAATTGATGGATTCATGCGAAAGATATCAAAACCTGTACCAAGTTTGATTCAGACTCGATCTTGCCACCTTTGGTTCTCATTTCAACTGTTCCGACCATTGACGATTTCACCATACCTGATTCAGAGGGAGGGGGTTCCTCTTGCATCTCTCCCATAGAGACCTCAACTGTGAATCAGCTCCCTGACCGATTCCGGACATTCCGACCCGACAAAGACGACACAACGACAATAACACTCACTTAGCACCCGTTCAGAAAAATATGTTGGCCGCTCGCGATCAGGAGAACTTGGTTTTCAACCGCCAAAATGGGGCTGCGCTTAAGCAGCAGCAGAAGACCCCCGGAGCTAGATACCCCAAGACTCCCTTGAAAGTCCCGCTGAACGATGAGAACGCCCGCGCTTTCGGAGGTGCTAAGAGCATCATGGGCGGCCGAGCTGGAGGCAACGAGAACGCGATGAATTCTAAGGGAGGCAAAGGCTTGAATAAGTCCAGCTTCGTCACTCCATCAGGTTCGTGCGTCTTTAGTGAATACGTACACAAGCAGACTGACACAGCAGCAGCAGAGCCGCGTGCGCGAGCCGTCCTCGGTGACAAGACGACAAATGCAAAAGCCAGGGGTATGCAGGCTGGCAACGTCAAGAGCGCCATTCGAGAGATCGAGAAGACCCAGATGAAAGCGCCAATCACCAACAAGCCCAAACAGAAGCAATCCCAAGTCGAAGCCCCGAAGCTGCAAGTTCACGCCGAAGAAGATGACCCGCTTAGCGAGGAAGAGCCCGAGTATTGCCCTCCGAGACCGAAGGATCTTCCATATGAGTCGGATGTCTTTCCCGATGGCGCCTTGAACTTCGATGTCCTCAAGCCCGAGAACATGTTCAAGGGCTACTACCAACATTATTTCAATCCCATTGGCGAGGATGGTATTTCCTTGGCGGAAAGAGAGCTGAATGAGAGAACGAAGAAAGCATTGGAGGAGGGTGATAGGCGGATCCAAGAAGATATGAACAACCTCGAGTGGTGTATCGAAGATGAGCTCGACTTAGATGTCAAGCCTGCAAAGAAAGCCCCTCCTCCGGCCAAGGCTCCTGTCCTAAAGCAACCTGCCACGACACACAAGCCGCTCTCCACAGTCAAAGCTAGAAATGCTGCCAATGCTATCTCTACCATGGACGACTCAACCAAATCGCTACAGCGCAAAACGGCGAAAAGCGTAGAGGCTCGCAAGCCTCTACAACAAAAGACAGCCACCTTCAACATCCCACGCATTACGACCAAGGCCCAGTCCAAGATTCCCACCATGGAGAAGAAGGGGCTTGAAGCCAATTCTAGGACCACCATCGGCTATAACAAAGGTCGATCGACGGCCTCTATTCTCGCCGATAGGACCACAAGGACCGTCAGGACTAGGACAACCAAGACGACGCCGAAGAGCACTCTGTCACGATCAGGTACAACCTTCTCCAACGACTCGGACAAGACCATTACGCCTGCACGTTATGCTCGTAACCATCATTCAGCAGCCGCCGAGGACCAGGAATGGCGAGAGCGTGTCCCTTTCCTCTCCATCTTTAACCCGGAAGGTGACGATGATTGCGACCTCCTGGCCAGCAGCTTCCCCCAAGATCTAGGCGAGGAAAATGAGGAAGAGGTTGAGCTGAAGATTATCGACTGAAGTTCGCATCGTTTATAGCGGGCGTTTGGTCTTGGTCTCTTGAAGGGAGAATGGCATTGACTTGGCGTTCCGCTTGGGTTTCATTGGAATAGAAGGATACACCTCTTATTAACCAACGCTCCGCGTCAGCTGCTCATAGAGACTACGATATGTCTACTGTATTGTTTGATTCCTGTATTCAAGTAGTTGCTGTGGTTCGTATAAGCTGTTTGAATGGCATTTTGTACATGACAATACCTCTTTAAGGAATGCTCTATGCAAACTCTATCACCTTATGTCTCCCGGCTAGCCTCGCGTAGGTTGTGAACCTACTTTGCAGTACCTAAGTCTGTTGTACATTATTGATTGTGCCGGGCCCTATGGCGGATATAGTATTGTTTTGTCGTGTTGTGTTCGTCGGGCCTAATTCAGCCCATCACCAACGTCAGGTATGATTATGGTAAGTTACGCAGCTGGTTCGAATTGCGGACGCCATGAACTCTGGAATATACACTTGCCCAACCAACAGTTGGCAGGGAACCTACGCCAGCCCTCGTGACTTTACCATTACCACAGATCTATCCAAAACTATCTCATATCCGGTTCTCTCGGTCGTATCCTAGAAAACAAGGCATCTATCTACCTTGGTGAAACATGTTACCCTTGCGCCGTCGGCTGCGGAGCCAGACACTGTCGATCGCAGCAGAGTATCGATGTCCGGCAAGGAGAATCCATCGTACTGGCCACTGATTATGACAAAAGATGAACTTCCCGCATGGCTCACCCTTTGCAAGTATGTGATGACATCGGAACTCCTGGCAGCTCGCCGTTGTGGATATCCTCGCGTCCAATTTCTTCGTCGCCGCCGCCGCTCTCTGCCTTGGCCTGCGTGCTGGCTTTCACACTCTGCGAAGCCATTCTTACCGTGCACGGCACATCATCTATGGGGGAAGATGGACATACTGGGGATCTGCGCACTTGCCCTTGGTGCTGTAATATCGATGTCTTATTATGCTTTCTGCTGCGAGCTGAACATGTAACGCTTACGTTGGGGACTAAACAATTACGCAACTGTAGCTACAGCCATGGCACTAGGTATTCGACACCTGAGGGAAGGGGGAGTAGGAGAAACAGGCCTATCGGGAGATGAGCGCGCAATGGCATGTTGCCGAGGGACTCTCACTCATGCTGGTTGTCTCCCTTTGTGTGAGCAGGCTCCCAGAGAGTCAGTCCGGGCACGTTCGATATTTGGGGCCAGCTCCATCATTGGCATCAGTACGTATTTGAAGCTGATCGACTCTTCCCTTGACTTATCCTATTTCGTTATGGTTCTCCTGGTTTTTCTCTCTTTCGGATTAGGGACACCATAATCAATGTCCTGAAGAATTATTTGCTGATTGTGTCTACCGGTAGCATCTTTGCTGTTACTAATACTGCTTTTCACCTAATCGAGTTGATGGTAGGTTTTCAATACCGTCAAGTAGACCAACAGTGTTGATGGTCAGACTGGATATACCTACCTGTGCATGGGAAGCTAATGTGTTTGTATGAGCGGATGAGACACGCCGAAGAGACATTTGATATGATGCTAACTTATTAGCGATTTAGTCCTATTGCATCTCGGCAAAGCTACATCGATGATCGAGCGCAGCCACGAGATATCAGACGACGTTACATATTCGGTCCGCTATGAATTTTTTTGGGAATCGCCACTCACTGATCTTTTCCCGTTTGCAAGTCGGGTCAAGGGTGGAAGAAGATTTTTGTACATTTATTTACATAAGTGACCCTATCCAAACTATGTTACAGGAGAATAGCCAATCTGGTGTCGAAAGCCAGACCGCCACACCAACACGAGGCCAAAGCATTATACAAGAGGCATCAAACTGGTCTTATTATCTGACCTGACGCGCGTGTCGACGCTTGTGCTTACGACTGCCGCAGTGTTGTGTCGGAGTTGCCGTTTCAGGCGAACTCGAAGCAACGCCTGTCAACGAGGCCGTTGAAGTGACAGCGGAGACACTGTTAGAGCCCGCCGATGGATACTCGATCGCCATTCCAGCGGCCTCCGTTCCGGTGGCCGAAACAGCTTCCACGGCCGGGGTCGCAGTAACAGCGCCTGACGTCGAGGCAGATGCGGCGGCCGTACTTTCTTCACCCGCGTTCATGGCAGCCGGAATGCTGCTCGGCGCCGGCCAGTCGTTGCTGCTCAACTCGTAGTCCGGCGGTCCGCTGAAATCAGAAGCCGAGCACGAGCTATCCATGGCTTTACACTTGCCCTCCCAGACCTTGCAGTTCCGCCCTCCACTCGGCGGCGCTTCGTCCCAACACGCCTGATTTTGGTCCCAGCATTCCTGGACACTGGCCCAGCATCCAGTCGAGTTGCTGTAGGCGGACACCTCGACACCGCACCAATTGGCGTTGACCAGGAGGCACTTGTCAGGAATACCGCCCGAAGACTGCGTGACCACTGAACCCTTTGAGGCTGATGATACGGCTGCGGGAGCGTAGACATCAGGTCCCATCTGTGGGTAGGGCACCTTGGGGTCAGCGTACTCTTCTTCGTCGTAGATGTTGTAGGTGACGCTCTTGTCTCCTGGCTGTAAGTAGCCCGGTATAGACACGCTCATGTCCGCGGGAATATCCAAGGATGCAGTCACACTGCTCTCAACGCAAACCTGCGCACAACCGACGTAGAACTGCGGCTGCACTTCGGGCGTCGTGTTATGCATGGCCACGACCTCTGGCCTGAAGAGATAATTACCAGCCGGTAGGGCACTCGGAATCTGCACCGACAGAAGCCCATCGTCTTGTATTAGCTTCTCCGTCGCCCACAGGTCGGCATCAGCGTCATAGCCCTCGCCCCAAATCTTGAACCAGTCCGGGCCCTCACCGCTCTCTGCGATAGCACCGCTGTCTGAGATCCGTTTCGCGTAGACCGCCGCCGGTCCCTTATGTGACTCATCGATGAAGCCGCTGCCCGCTGTGTCGGCAATCTCGCGATATTCAAAGGTTAACTTAGCCCCGGCTGGTGCCGTACAAGTGAAGTTGACCGGTGCGAGACCACCAACTCCGCATACCATGTCGGTGGACGCCAGATCTACGACTGGATCGGTGGGATGGACTAGGTTTGTCGACTCGCGGACGCAGGTCCCTGATCCCTGAGACTCGTCATTGATGTAGAGGGTGGTAAAAAGAGTGTGTGACTGGGCCAGGCCGACAAGCCCAAAAAGAGGAAGGTGGAAGCTCTTCATATTGACTTGGATAAGCTAGAGTCCTTGTATTCACTTCCGTTTCCTCCAGGGAATAAATGGACCTAAGGGGGATAGGAGAGAAATGGGTTGCTTGCTTGATGACCTATACCAGGAAGAAATCAGAGCAACGATCTAGTTGCGTCTATATGCCCGGAAAAGTAACGAATACCTATACAATGTAGAAAGGAACGGACGGACGCCGAGGCAGCGTCACAATTGGAACAAAGGATAGATACGAAGTCATCAACGTGTGATACCCGTCATAATCCACACGAAAGGGACTTCCAAAAGAGCAAGTCCTGGGCTTTATAACAACTCTGGTCTCCCTGCCTCTTTACCTACTTAGCATTTCTCCTCGCACCTAGATTGACCTCACGTCACCCGCAATCCCGCCGGGAGGCGTTGATAGAGCCTCCTTCATTTTACGCACATGGCTGCCTGCATGCGAGCAACGAATCATACTGGGATAGGCTCCAAGGGAGCAAACGCCCTTAGCACTTCGAAGGATTCACTCGCAATTGGGTTGAGTGTTTCATCAAAGCTTGCCAAGGGCGCCAAAGAGCCGGGTGGTTCTCATAGCATTGTAGTTGAAACAAGGTGGCTTGTGTGGGTGGGGGGCTTGGTTAGTGGCGGCGCCAGCTTGGATATTCTCAACTACCTACTACCTACCTTGTAAACACATATCAGGCTCGACGTTCTTGTCACGGGTTCGATATGCAGCTGGAGTTCGAAGCCGGAGGTTATCAGGATTGCTGTAATGGCCCTCAAATCTTTGAAACTGGTCATCGAAAGTTGCCAACCTCTCTACTACACTCGCTTCGTCCTAGACGGTCGACAGCCCTTGGGCTTTGGTAAAACGCACAATGTTAACCAGGACATGTCCAATCATCTAAACATGCCTCGACTTGACTTGTACCAATAAGTTGCCAATTCGCAGTAGGTTTTCGTATGAACCAAGGACGACTCATGCGTGGATCAGTGGACGACATATCTCTTCCGAGTGATGCTAGTCGCTCTGTTGGCATCGTATGGACCACTTGTTCTCAAATTGTCTCCTATGAATCTCCATCTCAACCGAGCCTTTTCGCAAGGAAAGCGTCCCTAGGTACGCCTTACGAATCCATTCGGCCACTTGACCAGTATGCTGCTGGGTTGGAACATGAAGATGCCACCTTGGCAAGTTCCCAGACCCAAACCAGAGTTCTTCGTTCAAATCGTAGCTCATTAAACAAACGGATCTTCTTCCGCACGCTGTCGATCAACCTCTGGATAGTAAATATACAATGTCAGTTCCAAAATTCTCAAGCAAACGTCTCACGGACCGTCATCTCCTTCATGGCTCACCCATCGCAGTACTCTCCATTCTTGACCTGACTTCACGTATCAGAGCTTTTGCCTCCTCCACCTCGACACCATCCTGACAAAGCTCGTTCGCCAATCGACTGGCCTCGGCATAATCTTCGGTTCGCATAGCATAGCGCGCGAGCCACATTCTTGCCTTACTAGTGGCAGCTGTGACACCTGTGCCCTCGTTCGTGCCTGAGCGCCCGCCACCTTCTCTTTCGTCGTCTGATCCCGGCGAGTCGTTATGTATCGCAATACTCTCGCCTTGGCTTGCGCCGCCAACCTCTTGAGCCACGCATTTCTCCATGTACTCCTTTGCATCGGCTTCCTCGCCTAAGCTGTCGAACATTCCTGCAATCTGCAACAGGATCTCAGGATCTTGGTATCGGCTCTGCATAGCCCCGCTACCGAAGCTACTCCCAGTCTCGTACCGGCTGTCGACGTCGAGTGCACGTTGTAAGGCTTTGATGCCATCTTCGTAGCGCTCCATGCGCTGCAGACACGAGCCAACTGCCATCCACATTTTGCCATCCCAAGGCCGCAGACCCGCAGCTTTCTTGTAATACCATAGTGCATACGCATGCATCTCCAAGACCTCATACGTTTGGCCCAAACCGTACCAAGCACGGTAATCTCTTCGGTTCACGTCTACTGCCCGTCTGTAGGACTCGATCGCAGCATGCGTGTTCTTGAGCTCAACATATTCATGACCCATCAAGGTCCAGGCAGACAGGCAAGCCCGATCAAGTGTGAGGGCTCGACGAAAGTACTGCACAGCTTTTTCGTGGAGGGAAAGCAACGAGTAGTAGTTTCCTATGACGACACAGGACTCGGGTCGAAATTTGTCCACACTGCTGCACAGATGGGCGAGAAAGGCAAGTTTCGGCCGAGAATTCATGACATAGAGGATATTGGAATAGTGATCAAGGGAGTCAAGCCTGTGCGGGTGTAGTGAGATGAGATGACTAAAGCGTTGTTCAGCAGCGACGAGATCCTTCGCATGGTACGATAGAAGCGCGTCGCATGTCAATAGGAAGGACGAAGTAGGAAAGATGTTGAGAAGTTGATCCAAGGCCGTTGCAAGCTGTGGCTCAGTCTGGTACAGCTCAAGACATGTATGAATATGGAACATGTAGGAGACAATATTCTGAGGAACTCGCTTGGCGATGTGTTGCAACTATTACAGTTAATTACGAGCACCGGGCGGTCCATGTAGCATGAGACTTACATCTTCATTCCGCGAAATGAGGGAGGACATTTCCAGCCAACAACCCCAATTCATCGGAAACGCGTGGACGCTGCGGACCAGCCAGTACATGGCCAACTCTTCGTTCTTCTGCTTTGCAAGTACCATACCGTAGCTGCAACCCAGTGTCAGCGATCGATACTGTTCAATTTCGAGAATTTGGACATACAGATACTCAAGCCAGCCTTGGCTTTCAAGGATTTCATCGCCGTCCTCTGTCTTTCGACTTTCGAACCAGGCCTCTAGCACCTGGCTTATAGTTGTCAACTGCTTATTGACGACAGTGCCAAGATCCTGGGGGCCCATGACCATCTCGGCATCCTCATCTTTTCGTTTCTCGCCGGAAAGAAACTTTGCATAAAGCGCCAGGAACAAGCTCCGTTGACTCAGCTTCGGTAATATCTGACCATCGCTCGCTCGTGGGGCAGGGGCTGTAACTTTTCCTTTGCCCTTCCCCTTGGGCGTTGTATTTTCATCTTTTGGAGTTACTATTCCGGCTAGAACGGAATCTTGGAGGAAGACGGCAGCGCATCGGTCGTATTCGCGGCAATCGAACATAGATTTAGCAAGCAGATACTTGTTGATCTCCTTGGACTCCAGAGCGGCCTCCTCTGGCTCAGGATTGGGAATTAATACTGTTGGTGGGGGCTCATTCGACGCATCTGATAATTGCGAGTCATCGAAAGATGCCTCAGGCTCAGGTATAGCATTGAGAAGCTCGGCTGCCCTGGCAGAGAACAGTTAGCTATGTTTGTGCAGGTATGGATTCCAGTGCAAGTGACTGGGCACCAAGCTATGCTATATGTACCATTTCGCTGACTGGTAAAGGCAGCGCTCTGAGCACTTGACTACGGCCTGTTGGAGTGCAGTTCGAAGCTGAGACTTGTCTTTATCACTGAGAGACATGATGCAGGTTCATTGACGTGTAAGCCAGCTGCGCAGCGCAAATGTGCCACTCGGCAAGATGAAGTCGCCAGGCGTGGCTCGAATGTGAGGTTGACGATGTTGACGCGGCTGTGCGGTCACAGAGTGCCGTAGACGTGGCCGATAAACTTGGTGAGTAAAAACAACAGTCACACGGGGTGGCCTTCCTCCTTCTCGTCATTTCTGTTGTTCTCTTTGGTGTCAACTTGACGTGCGCACACAGCATCACCCACAACATTCACACCACCTGTAACAACAGCAGCAACCAAAGAACCCCTCCACCACCAAAACAAATGTATCGATAAAGGTGCTACCAATCGATAACCACCGGATGACGCTAGCGTGACGCTAATAGCCGCGGAAGCACACAATAAAGATCGATAAGGAACACAATAGCACACCAGCTTGCCGGCAATTTCCGCTTTGGGGCCCTGGCCCTTCACCGCTCTCGGGCTCTTACCGCGGGTGGCACCAAGCCTCTGGCTACAGGCCTGAAGTACGGGCGAATTGCAGCTGGTCTCGAGTCCGTTGCTGCCAGCAAAGGCAAGCAGATTCTGCTGCAGCCCGCTGAGAAGTCCACTGAGAAGCTTGCTGATGTAGTCCTAGTAGGTACTGCTGTTGGCACTACAACCCTGGCTGCCACAACCTCTATCACTGGTATCACTGGTATCATTGGTGCCACTGGCGGTGCCACCAACACCAACACGGGCACTAGCACTGCTACTGCTACTCTGGGTGTTGCCGGTGGACCCCTAAAGGGCAATCTGCTTCTGCCCCTCAACGCCGGCAGTAATTCTCACCACCCCCTTTTGGCCTCCCCCCGACCTCACCTCTCATCCCGTCTCAAAGCCGTTCTCAACCTCGAGATTATTCGTCGCAATTACGTCAAGAAACGCAACCACGACGACGTTGATCAGATCGATTCTGCCAACCGCTATAAACGCGAGCAAACCTGGGCCTTGAAGCTTGGAAAGGTCAAGCCGTCTGATATCGACATCAACATGGCGCAGAAAACGAGCCTCCAGGAGTTTGAGTCCGTCTTCCCCAAACTCGAGGAAGACTTGCTCGCCTGGGCCAAGCAGTACAATCTGCCCCAATCTCAGATGGAATGGTACAAAAAGGTAAGCCATTCAATTATATTTCCTTGAATGTCTGCTCTGCACTCGTTTCTCATCCTATTCTCGTCTTCATCCTGTATTTGCCTCCCAGTGGCAAAACTTCTATCTTGCCGGGCGTGCACTCTGCTGACTCATTCAATCAGTCCCTTGAGGTCAATGCTATGGGAGGAAAATGCAACCGTGGCATGTCTGTTCCGGATTCTGTGTCTCTTCTTCTCAACCGTCCCTTGAACCAGGATGAGTACTTCCAAGCTGCCGCTCTGGGCTGGATGATTGAGCTGCTGCAGGCCTTCTTCCTCGTCTCGGACGACATCATGGATGGCAGCATCACCCGTCGTGGCAAGCCTTGCTGGTACCGCCAGGAAGGTGTTGGTATGACCGCCATCAACGATGCCTTCATGCTCGAGGCAGCTATCTACACTCTTCTCAAGAAGCACTTCAAGACTCACCCCGCCTATGTTGATATGATTGAGCTGTTCCACGAGGTAACCCTACAGACCGAACTCGGTCAGTTGTGCGACCTACTCACTGCCCCTGAGGAGGTGGTGAACCTGGATAACTTCTCTCTTGAGAAGTATACCTTTATCGTCATTTACAAGACCGCATACTACAGCTTCTATCTGCCCGTCGCCCTAGCCCTGCACATGCTCAATGTCGCCACACCCAAGAACCTGAAGCAGTCCGAGGACATCCTCATTGCCATGGGCGAGTATTTCCAGGTTCAGGACGACTACCTCGACAACTTCGGCCTGCCCGAGCACATCGGCAAAATCGGCACCGACATCATGGATAACAAGTGCAGCTGGCTGGTCAACCAGGCGCTAAAGCTCGCCACTCCCGAGCAGCGTAAAATCCTGGAGGATCACTACGGCCGCAAGGACAAGAAGCACGAGGCCGAGATCAAGAAGCTGTACAACGAGATGAACCTTGAGCAGGTCTACATCGACTACGAGGAGAAGCGAGTCGGCGAGATCCGTGAGATGATCTCCAAGATTGATGAGGGTGACGGCCTCAAAAAGAGCGTGTTCGAGGCATTCCTGGCCAAGATCTACAAGAGAAGCAAGTAGAGCAAATGTTGTGCGCCATTTTTGGCCCCTTAGCAGGTGGATGGATAACGGAATGATGGATGATGACACGTACACGGTTCTTTGCAGTCACTTGCTTACATGAGTCTAGAAGATAGACAGAGATGACTGGCAATAGGGATTTGTCTTACCCGAAACCAGATGAGTTCGCAAAGAACTGCCTTTAGACAAAAGTCGCGAATAATACCCTCCGCCTCCACCAGGTGGACTTCAGATTTCCAGATAGTTGCAGTTCGGAAATCAAGATAAATTAGAGATGGTCTCTCACAAGCCAAATTGTTGCGCCAAGTGATGAAATCATTATGAGACATGTTTGGTGAAAAGTAACCTGATTACGGTGTATGCGACTGACGCCAATTTTAGGGTATCCCCTCGACTCCCCGACCCCCGTGATGTAGGTGACTACGAACCGCTGCTTCGTGAAAAAGGGAAGCCTGATCAACTCCTTCACCCTAGTTCCTCCGGTCACCACCTGCTCCCGCCGCATTATCATCGTCGTCCACGCTCGTGCCATCCCTCCTGCTGAATTTGACATGCAGCGGCGCCTCCTTCCACAGCATATACATCCGGCACTTACGAACCCAATCGCCAGGGTCCTCTGCGAAATCTACCTTATACGTGTAGGCGACCTTGGCGAGCGTGATCCGCATCTCGAGCCAGGCTTGCCCGATGCCCAGACACGAGGTAGGCCCGCTGCTGAATGCCAGTCCCTTCGGCTGCGTCTCGGTGCCCCGCCACTCGCCGTCGAGCCAGCGCTCGGGCCGGAAGGCGAAGGGGTCGGGCCACGACGCGGCGTTGTGCATGACGGCCCAGTGCGGGCAGTGCACGACGACGCCGGCCGGGACGTACCGGCCGTCGACGGTCTCGCCGGGCGAGATACGCGGCAGGCCGAAGGCGATGGGCGGGAGGCACCGCAGCGACTCCTCAAGCACGGCGTTGAGGTACGGCAGCTGGCTCAGGCCGTCGCCCGTCAGCGCCCCATAGCCCCCCGGCAGGGCAGACACCTCGTCGTGGAGCCGCTGCCAGCACCGCGGGTGCGCGGTCAGGAAGTAGAAGGCGGCGGTCATGGCGTGGGAGACGGTGTCGGCGCCGGCGATGACGATGGCCTGGGCGATGGAGACGAGCTGCGCCTCGGAGAAGCCGGCGGAGCGCAGGATCGGGGCGAAGAGGTCCGAGTTGCGGGTTGCGCCGGCGGCGGCTTCGAGGGCTGGCCCGCGGCGCACGCGGCTGCGGACGGCGTCGCGCGTGTAGGCGTAGTGCCGGCGGAGGTTGCGGACGGCGTTGATGGAGACGAAGAAAGGGAGGAGGGGCCACAGGAGCGGGAGGCGCTGCGCCAGGGATGGCAGGACCGCCGCGTGGGCCGAGTCGCGCAGGATGGATATCCAGAAATGGGTCGTGCCGCTCTCGACGGCCTTGAAGGATTCCGAAAAGGTAAGCTCGCCTACAGGATTCCTGTTAGCCGTGATTCTCTCGTGAAGGAAGAACTGGGGGTATAAGGGTCAAGTCCGCATACCCGCAATATCAAAGCCCAGCCACTGCATCACGTCCGTGATGTTCACACCTTTCCCGGCGCTCTTCTCGCTCAGGCGGCCGAACTGGGCCACCATCATGTCGATGTAGCGCTGCATCATGTCCTCGTGGGTGCGCATGGAGGCCTGAGAGAACGCGGGCTGGAGGAGGCGGCGCTGGCGGCCGTGCTCGACGGGGTCAAGCTCGTAGAAGAGGGTGCGCACGTCGCCATTCTGATAGAACTTGCCGTTCTTGAGGAAGCGCTTCTTGCCGCGCGCCGACGGCGTCGAGTAGATGTCGCGGTGCGCCTGCACCGTGTCGAACGAGAGCTCGTTGGGCGCCACCCGCACCACGTGGCCGAACCGGTCGTGCGTCCGCTGCATGATGAAGGGGTACCGGCCGCTGAGCCATACATAGGCGAGCCATGACTTTTGCGGGTTTGGTCAGATTAGCGATTCCTTGGTACTGGCCCCGTGCAAGGGGATGGAATGGGTTGGGGCTCACCTCAGAAATTGCCGCGAGCTTGGGGCCCGGGTATTTGGCCAAGGGGTGAAAGTTGAGGGCATAGACTATCCATAATAATTCGTATACAATTCCCTTGCGTAGTCGTTAGCGAGCTTGAAGCTGACAGAAGCGTGGAGGCTTTTTCTTGCTTATGTACTTACACCAACGAGGAGTGTGGTGAGAATCCTTGGCCAGGGCAGGCCAGCCAGCATGTCGAAAGACACCGAGCTCATATATTCCAGTGAACCACTTATGGCTCCCGGACGAGGCAAGAGAGTCGATGTTGCATTTTCCACGATGTCAGGGACACGGGAGATGAGAAGCAAGTCGACCTCGGGCATTTTGCGTGTGATTCACCCGCCAGCGAGTTACGTGCCTTCCAGATGTGATCAAACCAGGTACAAATGGGAAGAGAAGGGACGATGGAGTGAAACACGACGAGTGGATGAGTTATGAGGAAGCAGCAACGAAATTATCTACGCCTGTGTTGCCTGGGATACAGAGCCAAGTAGGTAGTGGTGGCTATTGGGTTTGGAGGCAAAATGGGGAGGGAGTTCGGGGGCAGTGGCCGTGAACTCGAGAGTCTGAGGTGATCAAAGAAAGCAAACAATACCATTGTGGCCTGGTGACGCCTAATCATCCTTTTATTGTCGATTCCGGGAGCAGTTGAAGATGACTGTCAAGCGGGTACCTATACGTACAGTTCATTGTTCTTCGGACCGAAAGAGTATACTCACATGCGACGTACCTCTATACCGGTGCTGTTCCGGGGAAGCCGAGTGACGAAACTTGGATAGATTTTCGGAATATGTGCATGAAGAGGGTCGTGAAGTACGCCCGTATTTCCGAACCGGGCGAAGTTGAGCGAGGCTCTCACGAGCGAGTCTAAGGGCATACATGTCATTGGCTCTTCGTGCGTACTACTTTACTGTATGCCCGGCACACAGAGTGACAATTACCTCTATCAGAGTTCGAATTCCTGCCCGAGACAAGGTACAACGATATCATTCGAGGCAAGTACATCCCGAGCCGGTACCTAGAGCGAGAGCTAGGGGGCTTCGGTTCGGTGTATGCGTGATGGACGGTGACAGACTGACTCACTTGTGTGATATCACGAATTGTCCACCAACAACGGACGGATATAGAGAAGCTATTGGCTAGAGCAAGAGTAACTCGTGACCATTCTGTCCCTAGCCATCGTACCGCGCCGCATCATAATCCTATAGGTAAGCAGCCTAGAGAGGGCACTGCCAGTCCAGGCACCCTTCATTCCAGCATACTCACCTAGGTTTATGGGCCGAACCGGTTATGTCAGGAGTGGCACTGCAAATTCACACACGCATGCGACCTCTTCCAAGGACTTCTCACATAAATAGGAACAATAGGCAGTCATCCAGACCCTGATTGACATGTCAACTCGTTGGTGGTCGAGTGTGGTTAGATTCGGTCTGAGGTGATCTGCACGCTCTCATCTACCTTAGGTACTTGGGTAGTCCCCTTGCGCGCATGACGACGAATAAGCGAGCGTGCCGAGAAGCCACGAGGGATGCCGGGAGTGTTTTGCGACCTAGAGCAGATCTCCAGTCGAAAGGAGTCGGGCAGTAGTCGGGGAAGTATTCACTAAGGTAGGCATGCAGCTCAAGTTCCCGGTTACGGTAATGCGGCTCACCCATGGGGGGTAAGTAGGTAGGTAAGGGACTTCGCATCCAGAATGGGAATCTCGCAGCCCATTTGGGCCCATTCCATGCATATATGCAAGCCTCGGCGATCCATAGATGAGTATGCCTGCACACACAACCTCTACATCATTGGAGGAGGAGGTATGCGAAGGGTTTGTAGGTATTCTTAGCGCCAGCACCGCGACAACACGCCAGGCTGCGAGCCACTCACGACTCGACATCACCACATCACCTAAGGCAGCGGCCTGTGTATATCCACACAGCTGCCTGACCAAGACTGCGATGGAGCCAAGCTCTAGTCATCGTGGCAGATTGCCTGGCGTGAGATGGAGGGCGGAGAGCGGAAAGCAAGAGGTCGCATCGGCTTCATTTCCTCATTCCGCCGAGTGCCAGGTCCATCGTTCATCCGTCAGATTTTTCGTCTTTAGCACAATCAGCGGAAGATGACACCCTGGAAATGGATCAAGGACCTGTCACACGTGCACTTCCTGTCGCAGCGTGTATGTGTGCAGATGGCAGGGTGGTCGCGCGTGCTGGCCAATGGCGGCATCACGATACGGCGTACTGTACTTCACTACTCCAGGCCTCGTCTTCCTTTCATAGAACCTGGCGCGGCCGTGCCGCAGACCACATATGAACCGGCCTATCTTGGTGTCACTCCCGTCACTCCCGTCACCGTTCGCAGTCAGCTAAGCGCATCGCCTCCGCCTAAGAAACGTCGACATCGGGATCACATTGCCTGCCTTGTCGGCAGGCGTTGTGACTCGTCCTGGACTCGTCCACGCCAAGGCAGGCTCTGACCGAAAAAAAAAAAAAAAAAAAGGAGTACTACCTATGCCGTTGTTCTCCGCCCGAGTGTTTCGGTGTCTGGATCCTGCCCAGGAAAAGGCGGAGGCTTGTTTGGTCACGTTCAGCTCAGGATGGCGTGCGTGGCTTGATGGATAGGTATACATAGATGAGAGAGGTTGTTTTAAGCATTATTCTCAACAACACCCATTGCTGCATCCTTTACCATGCCCATGCCCATGGGACCTGCTAGACCCGGCCTTGGAGAATAGGACAGCAGAGGACACAAGGGAGTTAGGAAGTTAGGCAGTGCACATCATGTCCAAGACCTAGAATGAGCAGCAATGGTCACCAACTGCATATCCATGTATGTTGTCATTTGGAACCCCCCCAGGACCTGGATGGCGGAAACCTGCAGTGCCCCCGGCCGCATGTGTGAATTAAGTACGTACCACCTCACATATGTACAGAGGAGAGGAGCCCGAGAACCAGGAAAGGGTGGTGGGCCTCGATGCACCATTGCTGCGCTGCTGCGCTGCCTCGATGCGCACCGGCATCCTCGCAACTGGGCGACAGCGGACGAGCATCGACGGCGATCACAGTCATCTGATGTCGCCGCTCACCGTTCCTCTGGTAAGCAGCGGACGAGTTCATTGCTCACTCCTTACCTATGTGAGGTAACCCGAAGCCACGCGACTGGATGCCTGAACGAAGGTGGGAGAGGGGGGGGGGGGGGGGAATGGTGAAGGGGGCTGAATCTTGCAATGAGATACCTACAGCCCTACACACACGCACCCCGGTACCTGACATACACATACACACATTTCTCGTTTAGGGCCGAGATGATGAGAAGAGCTGACGTAGGTATGGGGCCGACTTCGACTCATTTCGTCGACCTGTCCAGATGGCAACTCAAACAAGTACGCAGAGAGGCATTTGTAGTACCACATAAAGTCAGTGTAAGTAAGTAGGCATCTTGATAGATCATATCAGGTATCTATCTATCTACCTCCTACCGTACATACCTACCTATACATACCTGCCTATACTTAGCCGGCAAGGCAGACACACCATCCAACGGCACTGCCCGCGGCGATGGCGTCAATAGGACTCCACACGTGGCCGAAGCGATCGATCCTTCGCGAAGGGTAGGCCTCGGACCATTCAGCCCTATGGAAATTGTTTGCGGCCGCCTGTCCCATGCATGTCTTGTCTTGGGGCTCTCGATGAGTCGTGCAACGGGATCCCCCCTACACCGCATCCGTCCATTTCGTCCTGCACGGATTACCTACAGTGCATGGGGCTCCGCGATGGGAATCTTGCAAATAAAGAACCCAGCGCCCGCCCGCTCATCCTTCCGTCATACATACTACTGTGCCTTTCATCACCTTCTCCGCCCCTACTGGGCGATAGCGCCATCAGCAAAGGCGCGGCCCCCAAACACTTCCCAACACCCCCCGGCCCGTAGGAGCGCCTGCTGCGTCAGTACGGACTAAGAGGTCAAGTATGCCTCTTCCACCAATCACCGCCGCCGCCGTCGTCGTGAGTACCTAGCCGGCTACAGCCAACAGGACGCACTTCCCTCTGAGCTATCATATGGAGGAGCAAGCCAATGAGGCAGACTGGACGCCACATGCCTGACTATAGCATCTAGCATCCTGTCGCCGAGGCTGGCTCGCATTTGATGGTGTCGCCGCTTTTCATGGTTTGCCCTTCTACCCACACCTCCTACCTATCTAATAGAGAGCCCCATTGGTCGACTTGATCATGGTGGATTTGGGCCTCCGGGTAGAGAACCACGGCATCGTCTGAGTACGTCGGGCCGGCCGCACAGGGTGAAGCGGCAAACCCAATGCGAAGGGCAGCAAGTCTAACGCAGAAGCAAGAAATACACATGGCTCCTCTTCTTCCAGGAGAGCTCGTTATCACATCTCGTCTAACGCGGCCACCAGGCATCTCCCATGTCATGCCCTAGTGACTATCCCCCGGACAACACCATGGGCGCCGGTCCTGACGCCGTTGATGTTGTTGGCCGACTTGCAGTGGAAACGTACCTTGGCCATGGTATAGGTGGCTGCTCCCTCAACTCGGGCCGTGCCAGATCTCATGCATCTGATATGTAAGGGAGTCCAAGCTTGAAGCATTCAAGTGGACAATCGTGCAAGCGTCTTCGGTGGCCGGACGGGTCGTGTTTGCGGCCCTTGATGCATGCCCCGCACCGAGACTATCCTGACGAGGCTTCAGAGAAAGTGGAAGCTCGCAGTAATGAGGACCATACAAGTGGGATAGACATGCATTCATGGGGAATCATCATGAGCACTCCAAGGCGCATGGAGACGGACAAAGGGAACGGGCTAGACACGCATTCTTGGCAAGCCATTGTGAGCGTTCGCAAGTACCTAGGGCCCAAGTATCTCTCGCCTTCCGTCTACCCCGAATACTTACGGCGCGTAAATGACCATGGGCTGTGCCGAAGCTTCATCTTTATCACGCAGACATATAAGATGATTGGGGGATAGTTATGGCATTATGCTGGTGTATACACCACGTGTCCTACGCCATTTACACGTAGGCAAATAGATAGATCTCGTCCCTGATAAATAGATATCCGATGTCTGATAACCACTAGCCAACTGAGCCCCAGGTTTGTCCAAAAGAGCCTGATGACGAGGTACGCCACGAAACGATCCCAAATCCCCGGGCTCGGTCATGACACCACTACGATTCTCAATGTCGGTATCAGACCCGGCCTAAACTCAAGATTCCCTGCGCGCATCCCTTAGAATCCAACCAAGAAGGAAAAATCCGCAGTAAAGAAAAATCGACGTTTTGTCTGCCGCCATGTCTGTATGCCGCTCGCTCGCTCGCTCTTTGAATCTTCCCGCTGCCATGACTTCGTGCCTCACACTCAAAAGGGTATGATTAGAATATGCTCCGCTCTCCGTGTCCCACTGAACTCCGCTGCTATTGTGCTGGAAAAGACTAGGATGGGTTCGATTAGACTTTCCTCCTATGACATAAGAAAAACCCGATAGAGGCCCAGGCTGCCTTGTATCGTTGTGTTGCAATTAGGGGTAAGTAATTAACGATAGATTAGCTGGTTTAGTTCGATAGGCCGATAGTTTGTCGTGTCGTTTTAGGAGCGGGTATGTCGCCTTGTTGTCGTCTCGTCTCGTCTCCATACGGCCAAGTCCAATTAGACGACTTTCAACGTGCCCGTTCGTCCTGGTGTTGCAGTATACGCGGCTTCGCGATCCCTGTACTCGCGCTCCCGCGCCTTGGACTGTGCCCTCACCCTCTCACGTTCCCTGTCCAGTCTGTCGCGTTCGGCCCTCCCTCTTGTCATCTCCTCCCGGCTGCCCATCTTCTCCCCATGCAGCGCCCCCCTTTGCCCAACCGCAGTACCGAAGCTGCCCACCCGTCCGCCACCCGGTGTCAGAATGGAGGGCACAGGGGGCACGCTGTCGATGAGCGGTCTTGTCGGAGGCGCACCGCTGCTCTTACTGCGCGTGCGGACGAGCTTGCCGGAGTTCTGCTGCATCTTCTGCGAGGCCTTGCCAGGCAAGGGGGCGGTCTTGGGAACCGATCCCGCGGAGGTGGAGGGCCGGCCGCGGAGGGCACTCCGAGGCGGGACCATCAACATGCCGTTGCTCTTGGGAGTCAGTGGGCCGTCGCCGACGGAGATAAGGTCGATCAGGTGACCGATGCCCTCGGGTGCCTTGACGCCGTGGCCAATATTCTTATTGTGTTCGTCCCACTGCGGTGGTTCGTTGATAGTGGGACTGTTGTTGACGCTGATCAGGGGTTTCGGCGGACCGCGACGGTTCGGATTCTGGGAAGAAGATAGACCCGTTGGCTGGGAGCTTAAGGGGTTAGGGTGAGTCGGATGCGGAGAGCGGTGCTTAGGATTGGGTGAGGGGTTGGAGGAATGGGAGTGCGAGTGTTGGGTAGTAGGCCGGATGAGAGGCTGTCCACTGAGTGGCGGAGGAGGTGGACGCGAGGAGATGGAAGGCCGTCGTGTGTTGACCTCGCCGGCCGAGGTGTTTGGCCGTGATGGCAGAGGTGCGCTGCGCTGTTTGGCAGTATGTTCCAGGGCCGATGGGAACCACGAGGGCGACTCGGGTTTAGGGGGTTCAGGCTCGGCCGGCTGATTTAACAAGGACGGGCCGTCTATAAATGCTGCCTCCGTCCCCGACTTATTCCTTTCCGCACTGAATTGTGCTGCCTTGCGCTCCGCGTAGCCCTCGCCCAGCAGACCACCCGTGAATGCGCCATCGCTCGCGGACTTGATCATATTAATTAATTTGCCGTCCCTCGATGCGTGTCCGGCTTGTGCCGTATCTAGCTTGGGCATCGTGTTCACGTCAGGAGCTGGCGGTGGTAAGAAGTCCTTGCCAAACTGCGACAGTCGCTTGTCAAAGCGCTTCAGGTCAAGCAAGGGCTGGAACTCGCCAATGGAGTATGGTGATTCATCGATAGACACGCGCATCCTATTGTCGCCTAATGCGGCCACATTGATACTCTTCTTGGGCGCATGCTTGACTGGGCTGATTTGAGGGGGCTTTTCATCTGTCTTGGTGATCGAGATCTTTTGCGTTTGCTTCTTGGCCTCCGGCCTTCGATCTACTAGATACCAACTACGCCAGCTGTGCACTTGCTCTCTAAACTGAGCGGCGATCTTGGGATCGTCGGTGCTGAAATACTGGACGTAGTTCTCGGTGTTCATGAACACCGTGGTCCTCTGCTGGCTCTTGACTACAAAGCAGTGCCGTTTGGGTGGCTTGATGTGCCGCCTCATCTGCGACTCCGTCGGCATGTAAATGTCGTAGTCGGACAAGCGACACAAACTGGAAGTGTCCTTATCCGTGGTGCCGGCATTGGGCTTCTTGGAGCACAAGAGCTGCCCGTTTTCGAGGAGCGTGATGTACCGCTTATTCCATTTTCCTGGCCGGTTCGAGTGATACATGTACAGCTGGAAACCACCAGGTGCCTCTGTGCCTTTGGATACAGCATTGATATCCAGCTCGCGGTCTTGTTCGCTCGATTCCGAGACAGCAACAACTAAGTGGTTCTGCGCATCTCTATCCCAAGAGTTCATCACGTCGCGAATACGTTCGTAATCCCGAAGTCGACGCTCAAGACCCAATAAGGTATACTGTTCGATTACGACGCAATTCGAGGGACTGATCTCGAGATCGTAGCTCATCTTGTTCGAAGTTTGGAAGAGAATGTCGATGGGCGTAGTTTCGGGGGTGACCTCGAGGGCGAAGGTATGGTGCCGACAACGGACTGTGACATTCTGCTTCTTCGTCAGTGAACGGCGTCTTTCAAATTAGAGCGGACATAGTACTCACTCGGTCGGAACCGTTGACGGCTGAGATGGGCGCGTCCGTTTGAGGTACGATTCCCTTCCCACCGGGCTCAATGAACTGTTTCTGTGGTTCGGCCATTGGCGATAGAGGAGACCGGGCATTCTCGACTGATGTGCTTGGTGAAGTAGGTGACGACTCATCCCTATTTTTCCGACCTTTCGTCAAGGAAACGAACTTTTCGACGATTGGACTCTTTGGCTTCTTGGGCTCGAATGTCGCCTTATGAGTGTTTGCCAATTCCACCTCAAGACGCCGCAAATCCTTTTTCTTCTGCTCGGCGATCATTCGGTGTGTTTCGGACGTGGTAAGACCGCCCACATCGTCGACCCGTCGTCCTCGATCATCGTACTCTGCCATTCTGGGTGGCTGGCTCTCGTCGCTCGCTGTGCTGGGCTGGCTCTGGTGGTCCATCATTTTCTGGCGTAGCTGCTGTCGTCCGCTATATCTCGGCTCAGCGCGCCGCAAGGTGTGTGGTCGGGGAGGAGAGTGTGCTTTGAGGCCAGAGGCGGTAGCAGCAGGAGGAGGAGTAGGAGGGAAACCCGGGTTGGAAGCATCCAAGCCATGCTCCTTTCCTGTTCCCCTGCGGCTACGCACCATGGTGGCTTGGGTGGTATCGCTGGTTGTCTCTAAGACGCGTGGTATAGCAGGCACAGGGGGTGGTGGTATGTGGCCGGCATCGTATTGGGGAGGTGGATCGAGACTAATCTTCTGGGTTGCACCACTATTGACAGCAACACTGTTCGCCCGGCGGCGGTAGCGAGACATGGACCGGGGAATAGAGTTTCCTGATACAGAGTTCGGCTGGGCCTGGTTTTGCTTCTGGTCCTGCTGCTGACCGCCGACATTACGGAGTGCTCTATCTCGATCATCATGGCCGCTACTGCCAGCCTCATAACCGTTGTTACCCGACACTCTCGTAACGGTGCTGGGCAGGGTCGACACACTTTTGCCTCGCAAGCTGCGGTACCTGGCGAACTTTGGCGCCTGGCTCTCTTCGCTGGGCACTGACATTGTGGGCAAGATTGGTTTGCTGTGCCCCTCGGCCTACCGAGAGCAGCCCCGTCGAGACGCGTTAGATGCTCAAAGACGACTATGCTACAACATGTAACCTGGATACCTAAGATTCATACAGGGATCACGGCGGGAGTTGAGTAGCACCGAATAGCATACGAACCCGCTGAAGAAAGGGTATTGAGGGGAGTCGGGATAGTCGCTGCGCCTCGAAGAATCTTGAGAGCAATTCCAGGGACGGACAAGAAGGAGAGAATATTGGAAATGGAGGGTCGGATAATGATCACCAGCCGGGTAGGTGATCGCGGTCGGTTCACCGTATGGTAGAGGCACAACAGGTTCATCAATACGTTGACTGGAAGTGGGGAAGGATATTCATGCGCAATCTCCACAGATCGCAACGCTCTCAATTTGATGACGCGCGACAAAGACCAGAGAGGAGTCCGTGAGTACTGTTGCCGCCCAAAAGGGAACGTCCCTTTCCCTTTCCAACCTCTCCCTCCCACTTCGGAATCACTGACCGAGTGCCGTGGGTAGCGTGCTATTTTGGTCTCGTGGTGTCGGAACAGCTTGGACCAAGACGATGGGATGCTTAATTTAGGTAAGTAACGGATGTTTGTAGTATGTACTTAGTATGTAGACAGGAAACAACGAGCTTGTTGGTCCACAGCGTCGTCGTCGTCAGTCACTGACGCCGCTTTCTATGCTGCAAACACGGGATATGTACTGGCCGGTAACGATATTGCTTTCAAATGAATACAGCACAAACAAGTAAGGAAAGAAGAGCATGACGTCGCCAATTGAGAATTACCGCAGCTGGTTCAATTAGCGAATCATGAGACCCGTCAAGCTTCTACAGGCAAGGGGTCCTCTAGGCGTAATATCAGAGGTCACAGAATAGTACAAGAAAGGGGGGCATTACTGGCACATAGGGCAGCAATAGCTCCGCTTCTTGGGCATGCAGAGTGGTAAGTATAGCAGTATTGTTTCGCTGGCTGGCATGGCCGCATACGCAGGAGAGTGAGCGAGAGCAATGCAGGGAGTCTTCAATCTTGTTCATACATATTCCGCCAGGCCGTCTCTAGACCCCTGACAGCCCTGGGCTGGGGACCTGATCTGGCCCGGGAGGCTTGGGACACGGCAGCAGTACGCCACGGACGCGTCGGAAGGTCAGAAGACACGTGCAAGGAAACACTTTACTCGCCAATGCCATGGTAAGCCACGCTTACAGCTGCTTGCTGGCTTGCTTGCTTGCATACGGACCAGCGACGATCTCAATGCAGGTGCCTTGACTGCTCGCGTGACGTGACAGCAGCCAGGGCAATCTCTCTACATACATAGCTGTCAGTACCGGCACTGCCTGCTGCTTGCTGGGATCTTCAGCCCCGTCCCGAATCTGCAGCTGACCCAGCGGATCATTGCGCCTATGCATTTCTCGGGCTTGGGAGACCATCTCTGAGCCATGTCAATAGGGTGCATGCAAGCAGCAGGTCTCATAATTTTACACATGCTTCGAGGAGACGAACCTTCTGGTCTCTAGTTTTCCTACACTGTGGTTGAAAAGCTCATTAAGGCGGCTTCTAACACATCTCCTGATCGCCACGAAGGCGATAGAAACAGTCTTCATACCTACTTCTGATCTAACGTACACATAAAGTCCGTTGGCTACTTCACGCGACAAGAGCGCGGTCCACATTTGGGTGCGTGCATGATCGATCGTCTCATATTAGTGATTCGAGATTCAAGAACATACTATGGTAGCTCAATTGACTGATCGTCGCCCATGAAACTTTGGCATTTAGGTACAGTCGGCTCATACTGTCTCACGACGAGGCGCCGAGGTTCGACCCAGCACATTCCCCCCCCTTTGGTAAGTAAGTATGCAGGTAAAGGCGACGTGCCTCCGGAGTTGGTACTCATAAAAATGTCTCAATTGCGTCCTCTGGGAATCTAGCAGTAAAGTTGCTTGCACTGCCAGGTTTGGTAAGCTAGAGATACGTGGTACGCCCTTCGTACTCAGTACCAGGGAAAGACCTATCCCACTATCGAAGCTTGGGTCAACGGAATGGAGAAGAAACTCTAGAATCCTGGCCACGTCCCTTCAGACACATCATTTAATAGCTTCTCACGAGGTTTAGAGGCCCTCATCATTTCCGAAATGCCTTGACCTGCCATCTCCACCAGGCTTTGAAGTCCTGCGTCGCGACATCGATGCCGAGGTCTTTCAGCGCCTTCGTGCTCAGATGGCAATCATACGGCCTCTGTACCGCCGCATTGGGGTCATTGCCCTCCGTGTTGGGCTCGATGGCTGCGGTCGAGAGCCCCATGATCTCGCCAAACTGTTCACAGATCTCATACTTGGTGCACTTGTCCTCAGACGAGAACTGCAGGATCTGGGGCAGACTGGACCTATCCTCCGTGCTCAGGTACTTTACGGACACGTCTGTTGGTAGGTTAATGATGGGCTGGTAAGACCGATCGACAACGCGGATGCGTTGAAGTCGGGCCAAAGACAGATGTGGGGGAGGCTTGGTAGAGAAACCATACCATGGCACACACGTCCCACGTCCTCCGTGTTGGTCGGGTACCTCAGCGCCCAGTGGTCCATCTTGATCTTCGCCCCCGGCTCCTGCGCCTTCCAGACAGTATCCATGAGGACGTTCACAGCGCTCTCGGCGTTACTCTCCGCCTGGCCGTACAGCACGGGCACGCGCATGACCACACCCAGGCCAGGCTTGCCGGCCTTCTTAAACTCGGCCAGTGTGACTTGCTCGCCGTCCAGCTTCGTCTGCCCATACAAGTTCGTGGGCGCGGGCGCGGCGTCAGCTTGGTAGGGCGCGTCGCCTGGCTTTCCCGGGAACACGTAGTCGGTTGATATGTAGATCAGGAGAATGTCGCGCGAGGCGCAGAGGGCGGCCAGGCTCTCGGTCGCGGCGACGTTGAGAGCGCGGCTTCCCTCGGGGTCTTTGTCGCATTTGTCGGGGAATCGATTGGCAGCACCTGTGTTTCGGACCCCTTTTGTTAGCTGGAAACCGAGACGACGGTGTGGTGGACATCCGAGGAGGTGATCATCGTCTATCCTTAGACATGGACACGGGTTGCGACTCACAATGCACAACAACCTGTGGTCTATACGTTTTCGATGGGTCAGCAGGTTTCTTCCAAGTCTCACCCGCGAAAAAAGCATGTGGAGGGAACCTTGAACAGGTATGGGATGGGCTTTCGAACGCCTTACTTGACTTTGTCTAATACATTCTCTACCTCTGACTTGTCTTGTAAGTCCAGCTTCAGAACAGTGTCTCCATCTGCTCTCGAGTAACCCGTTCCTTTTGTTGTCCAGTTACTGGTACTAAGCTCGAAGGCTTTTACGACTTGCCTGCCCAACAGTCCTGTAGCACCTGTGATGAGAGCCGTCTTTCCAGTCATTTTTCTTGAGGCAATGGGTGTATTCTGAAGTTGCAACGTAGAGAGCGTTTACAAATTGCTGTGAAGAGAATGTTCAGAGCTCACAGTGAGTTGAGTTGACGATGAGGGGCACCGAGATCGTCATGGCTGTCATGGCTCGTGGGGTTGAATTTTAGACACCCTAGCATACTCGTAGCGACTTTTGTTCCTGCAGCTCCACAGTAGCTTCCCCAAATCAGGCCCAAATCCAAATCCGGCTGTCGTCGTTGTCCCAAGCTGTGCCGTCCCGTCTCAGGTGCAGAGTAGTGCGGCTTGGGGGGGGGGGTGGATGCTGGGCTTGCTGGCAGGTCTTGGCAATACCTTCGACATATGCCCGGGAATGAGACCATTGCGTCCAACTGTCTGTGTTATCCTTGGTTGCCGACACGCGCAAAGACCCCCAAGTCTCTGCTCTGAGGAACGTACATACGTGTATATGGTCAAGATGACATGGTTAAGTATTAAGAATATTGCATTACTGAGTTACTGGTCTAGGTATTGTATCAGTTCCCAAGGTGTCGGATCCTACCCAAGAAGGCGATTTTCACTCCTACCATCTCTTTTTGGTGGCGCTCTCCAAATCGTCGACGTTCAATATATCCGCCCCCTCCTCCACCAGCGCGTGCCATATCGCATTCCTGGAGAAAATAGGCCACTCAGGGGTATCCCAATATCTGACCTTCAGGCCTCGCCTATGTGCGCCCTTGATCTGCCCGCGTATTGTCTGCAGTTGCCCATGGGACAACCCTAGAAGGGTGAACCCTACGGCTTTGCCGAGACTCACGCTGGCATAGAATGAATTCGTATCATCGTATTCCAACGACGTGGTGGCGCTCGATTCGGCGGCGTCGGGGTCTTCCCAGAGATCCTCCAAGGGCGCATCATAAAATACGTCGCGATAAGTCGAGTTCGCTACAAGGGCGTCGAATGGCGCGTTTCCGGTACTCACGACAGTGATCTGTCTCTTGTGTAGGATACCGTCTTGAACATAGCTCAGCCAGTTCCTTGCTCTTAGCGGCTCAAGCTCCTCAAGCATGTGAGCAAGAGTTTCGGCACCATCCGTCTTCAAGTCTACCAGAAGGACAACCGTTTGACTAGGGTCCACGTCAAAGATGCCACGATCGGACCCATTATAGTACTCGGTCTGCGGGTTGTTGCGCTCTAGTAGGCCGACAAGAGGTTGAATATACAATGATTGGAATGTTCGATTCGGGCTGAGCGCGGCGGTGTCGTGGCCGACATAAAGGTCCGGACCTTTATCTTTCAATAACCAAACATCGGCCTCGATTCCAACACAACCGGCGTGCAGGGCTGAGTAAACAGGGACTTTTCGCCAATAGTCATTGTGAGAATGACACGGCACCGGCACGACGTCCCTTAAAAAGTCCGTGGGATACCAATCCAGACCCTGGGTGCCGCTACCTGGCTGTCCCCAGTTTCCAAATATTTTGTCCGGATCATCTTCGATTCCCCAAAGGCTCCTCGCGGCGGCCAGGGCAGAATTTAATAAGATGACGACGCCCCTGTAGATCAGTTAGCGGGTAGGAAGACTCGTAAATCGGTTGGATTTTGTGGCGCTTACAGAATGATAAGTGTCCAAGCACTCCCGTATACGAAAAACCTTTGCCAACGTCGCGGCTTTTTAGCAGGACCGCGCCGTAATTCCTGTTCGTCGAGACCGCCGCCTGCTATCGAACCATCTACTGACGAGGAGTCACGATACTCGCTGCCGATCTCGACAGTGCCGAAGTCGTAGCGGCTTTTGTTATACCGCATGCTGTGCAAAGCTATGCGATGCGAAGTCTGGATTCGGCAAGGGGGTTTTGTAGTCTTATAAAAGAGATATACAGCAGAAGAAATATTTCAAATATCGACTAATCCAGCTTCAAGGTAGGGGATTATCCAAGACAGAGCGAAGCTGAGTCGTATGCCAAATGTCAAGTACACAACATGGCCCTTGATTTTCGAGGACAAAGACACACTTCATTTTGAAAGAACGGCGCGTGGAGACGGAGATAGCTTGAGGGAGTTACTGCACGAGCTTATGGATGAGAAGGTAACACCCCATTATCTAGTAGGCAATAAGGTTTCTAGTCACGCTGTTGGCACTGGTCTCAGTTACCTTGATAGTCTTCTGCGGTCACCAGGCACTGCTGCTAGGTATCTAGTGCCAGATAGACATTTTGGAGAAAGCTACCGGCAAGACGATGGCTCGGAAGCAGCAAAGACGGAGATGTTAGGACATCGGAACGAGGTAATCATGCGAGCTCCTGTTGGCCTGTTTGACTTTACACCCATCTCCTAGGAAGTATCTAGATAGGTATCGGTGGGTGTGCCTGTATTCCGACCAGGTCGAAGTATGTCATAAAGACCTTCAAGGGGAACGACTATCAGGGTCCAATAACATCTAGAACGTGGCTTGGAGAGACGGTCGTGAGTGGCTTACACAACCCATGCCAAGACACGCCCAGCCTGTCAACGGACACACGCTTTGTACGCCGCCTTCCACAGGCTGCCACAGGGTCTACAATGACTGGGCGGAGCCGCTATTCTTGGCTGCCCAACTTTCCCTATTAGCGTCTGATTTTTCGATAAACGACTTCACATGTTTTTATTTTCCGTAGGGTACCTCACGCTTGGGAGGTAGGTTTCCTACTCAAGGTATTTATTAATCTAATAAAGCCCAATAGACAGCTTTTCACCGCTCCGCACCGTTCTCAAGTCTCCAGGTTGCCAGATATCCGGTGTACTGCTAACAGTGTAGTGGCTAAGAAGCCAGCTCTCACGGTCTTTGGATGATGGCCCTACCCCACGCCAGCCCACGCCAGTCCAGGGTCTCTTGCCAATTGGCGCATTGCTCCGCCTTAAAGCGCAACCTAAAAAAAAAATCGGATTCACTCTCATCGCATATCGATCTCGTTCCAAAAGGTCTCCTATCTATGCTGACAACCTGGTCATACCGCCATCTCTGTATCAACTTGCGCTCTATCAATCATCCGCCTTTTACTGCTACTGAGAATGCCTCATAAACATACGCGGAGGGTTACAGATGACTCAACGTGCGTCGCTTCCATAGCCCCAGGCCCTATTCACCTTACTGACCTAACCTTATTATTTGCAGATTCGATCTTCCACCTTCTCAAGTCGCGAGATCTCTTTCGGTGCGAGAACAACAGCAGAAGCAAGATGGAAAGCATAAGCCGGAGCCCACGAAGCCCGCCGGCGAACGAAAACGCAAGCGCAGTGCCGCACAAAAGGACGACGCACCCCGCGCCTTCAAGCGTTTGATGGCCTATGCCGGCGGCAAAAAGCCAAGGTCCGGTCTCGACAACGGCGACGGGCCAACGAAGCAGGATAAGAAGAAGAAGAACAACAACAAGCAGACACAGAAGCAGCCGGACGAGGAGCAGAAGGTCGAACCCCAGCCGAAAGCACCCCGTGATACACCCACCATTCGCCCCGGTGAGAAAATGTCAGAGTTTTCTGCCCGCGTCGATGCTGCCCTTCCCATCGCAGGGCTAGTCAACAAGTCACAACAGGGAAGTAAAGATCCTCTAGGTTTGAAGAAATGGCAGACGCGAAAAGAGAAGAAGATGCAAAAAATGTACGATGAGTGGAGGGAGGAGGACCGCAAAATCAAGGAGAAACGAGAGGAGGAACTCGAGTTACAAGCTGAAAAGGAGCTTGAAGACGAGGAGAATGGCGTTTCATGGAAGCTCGAACCCCAAGGCGGGAGGAAGAAGAAGGGCAAGAAGGGGAAGTACATAGGCGAAGTAGGAGATGACGAGGACCCCTGGGAAGCCCTGAAGAAGAAGCGCGGGGAAACACGTCCCGGGCTGCACGATGTTATGAAGGCGCCTCCTGAGCTTAACAAGAAGTTTTCTAAGAAGCTGCTCGTAGGAGGCGCGGCCGTCGAGGTGGATGGCATACCCAAGTCTGCTGGTAGTTTGAAACGCAGAGAGGATCTGCAATCCGTTAGGGATGAGACGATCGCATCGTACCGAGCAATGATGAGTCAAAAGAGGCCATCTCTGCGCGCATCGTAGGGTATTGCTCTGTAACCTAGCGTCCGGATTTCGTCTAGGCAAGGTACATACCTATGTACGTGATGGCCGTAGAAGCTATCTGAATGTTTGCCTAATTACCGTAATATTCGTTTACCGAGCCAGCCACTCCTAGCTGGTATCAGTGCCTCGAGTGCTCAAGCCATGGCATTGGGTGGCAGGACATAGGGAGCTTCGGAACTAGACTTGAGAAGAAGGCGGATATTCTCTACTTTCACTACCAACTCGGCCACAAGACTACCTTGTTAAGGTCCGAGGATACTCGACAGGGATACCTTGCGATTTTCTGCGGTTCGGGAAGTTTAGCGGCCTGGCCACTGCTGAATACGAATGCTTCGTTCATCGCACGTGCATACTACCCGGCTATGTCGGATGGACAAGCTCTATGGCTATTCCCGAGATGGTAGTAACCATAAACTCCATAGCTGGAATGATCCAGGCTGCTATCTAATTCAATATCACCTCAAGCTTGAGTGGTGTATGTAATCAAGTTCTGCTCGTGTTCTCGGCCGGGTCTGGATACAACCCGGGCTGTAATTGGCCGACAGGACTAGAAGTATCCGGGGAGGGGAATTTGGACCACTGCGAGACGTTCTGGCCTAGTATGCTGGCAACGTCAGCCATACACATGATTTCTCCGACAGACTCATGTTTATTGTGGTCACCCAGTTATGTTGGCGCAAACAAGCGAGCGGTAGAGGCCAAAATGTCGGCAGTGAGCAATGAAACAAATCCCCCACTTTCCTTGGACGATGAGCTCGCCATCTGGGCTGGACTGGTCTTTTTCTCAGATCAGCCAGACACGTATATGAGAAGTGTTCTTCTCTTCCGAAGTGTTCTTCTCTTCCGAAGTGTTCTTCTCTTCCGAAGTGTTCTTCTCTTCCGAAATATTTATCGCTTCTCATAGAGCCAGTGTATGGGTTACTGAGATTCGTGGACTGGGCAGACAGACAAAGGACAGTAGGCTAGATCGAGGCTTGGGAGAGGAGACGACTGTCTCTGTTCGGGTCACGTCTAATTATTGATGCTTTCAGGAAAGAGCCATTGACGTTCGAGGGTAGTTCAGCTGCGCTGCTAGTTCTGACAGCTGGGACCCCCTTTGTTCCTACTCACGTACTTGCGCGATTTGTAGGTACGCTCTTGATGGCTTATATCGTAGAGCACAGACCGTTACTCACGCAATTCCTTCACTCTGTTGTCAAATGAATATTTCCTCAGACCACCAGTCACTTGGTTTTCATTTGCTCTTTTTTAAGTGATCGTCAATACCGGTAGCTCGTACGAGACAGGTACCATTTCTCACTCCATGAAACTGTCATCATATCCTGGGTACCAAAGTATCTAAAAACATCATTACTACTCTTTTCTACTTCTTTACAACCTCGGTTCAACATGAACGCTGATGAGAAAGGCATATGCCTGGTGAATCCTAGAGTCTCCTCGCATTCCGTGATATAGCCACTTCAATCTCAACAGTCGCCTGCGGCATGTGAGTATCCTTTAAACAACACGGGATGTGATATACATGGATAGTGTGAGCCAGTTTGTCGTCATGTAAGGTGATAAAGTCCATCTTTTTGCAGTGCTATTCATGTTAGCTACTGTTAGCCTTCAGGGTGGCTAATCATCTCCTGCAGTAGTCAACAAGTCCGGTGAAACAAACTCGGTCTGAAGGAAGTTTGCCGAGTTCTTCGCGTATTCAAACTATATAGAAGAGGATCGAAGCTTCAGAAGACAACATACTTTATCAGCAAGGCTACCACTGTGGCTTTTATTGCCGGCACCAGGTTTGCCATGGCATTAGGTACCCGAGAAGACCACGAAATATGGATTAGTATCAGAAAGAACATACGATGACTCACATATAAACCGGGACACGGCATCAGCTATGCCTGTATGGCCGACTGCGCGAACATCACTCAGGCTGGCCAATATTAAATGCCTTAAGGGGCGATTAGGGCACCAGCGTTGTCAAAGGTACGATGGATCGCATTCCCGGGGAGGTGTATTTGTGCGTTGTGTCTGTGTGTATGATAGAGACCAAAGTAAGTTAGACCATGCTCGCTGTCTGTCTCGATCTACAGGTCAATAATGACAATGGCTGGTGATGCTGCTACCGCTGGATCCCCTCGAAGCAAGCGGTTTATCGGGCACGGGATGTGAGGCATGATGATATCTGCAGTGTAAAGCTATCGGCTAGAGCTTTACTCCTTGCCAAAGGGTCTAGCTGCGGCGCTCTATGTACATTCTTAGACTTGCTAATTCTGTATCTGTGCATGGTTTTCTACATTTTCTCTTTTGTTGCTTTTCTAAGTATCTGACCGATCTGATACTCTGATGTATGAAAATCGAGTTTATCTGGTGACTAGATCGGTGATTTGCAACGTTAGATTCTCTGCTATCTATATCATATATTCCTTCCATTCAAGCTCCTTTGCTACAAGTAACAACTTTTACTGAGTACATGGCGAGGGTAGGAAGCCTGCTGTCCCTCTTTCAATAAGCATCTCTTACGAGCTTCCCACATGGTTGTGCCGTCAGCGTCGACCTGTACTAGCACATATCTGGATCCATCGTAGGCCTGGTTTAGTTTAGCTCGATCATATCGCGTTCGAATGATATTGAAACAGAGACCAGCAACCATGTTCAATAACGATTGGCAACCTAGGTAGACTGCGATTCGAGCGCCCAAACAACATAGTCACTCGAGATTCGGCTCATGCCAACTTGCTGGTCACATCCTCAGTCTAGACGATGCCGTTGTGGTAACGATCATCATGAACGAGCACCAAACGTAGGTGACCGAGACTTACACCATCCATGACATCAAGCCTACTGTGGCCATTGACTCTAGGTCACACTCAGCCGTGATGTCAGTCTCTCGGACCGCCGCTGAATACGACGCATTTGAGCAATCGTTTCGTAACATAGTTCGCTTGACCATTGGTTAAGACGATTGACGTGACTGTCTCCATGGAAAGATCACATCCCATTGATTGGTTGGGTACCTAGGTACCTAGGGATGCCTGAGCGATCTCAAGTACTGCTACAGGTGAAAGTTAGGTAAGAAAGAGTCCCCCTTGTGAGGTACTAACTATACTTGCAGGCGCGGACTACTACATATACACGTCTCGAGTTCTACATATCTACCTCCTACTCCCTCTACAAGCGGGTACATAGGTGTGCCAGGCGGGAGCTACTTAGGTACGTACTCCTTCTGTGGTCTGCTGTGGGAACCTTGGTGACTCTCGCAAGCAGTCCAGTGCAGGTTCAGCTGGCAAAGCGGCTTAGCAGCTGGCATCTCTCAGCATCAAGCATCAAGCGCAGCAGCTTGTCCCGCTTCTGCCCCACCCCATCTGCCAGCTCGTCTGGCTTTCTCTTGGCACGGATTCCCGAAGGCCCACCACGTTTCGTGCTTTTGCATTTTGCTTCTGTCTACCACCAATTTCTCATGTCGACCCTCTGAAGAATCATCATTCGAGTCACATTCTGACCAATTTTTAACTGCCTCTTTGAGCTTATGCGATGACTTGCGCTCATACGGCAGGATGGAACAGGGACTCGATCAGTTGATTGAGGCCCTTCTCAGCGAAATTGCATTTTCTGGCGTTCGCGGTACGTCTGTTTGCTTCCGCAGCAGTGTCTTTTATTAGCTTCAGTTGCTGGAGTTCTCAGTGCTTGGCCGACACGGCATGCTCATCTGTACTAGAAAACCCACGCTAATGCTCATATCGTAGGTTGTGCAATTACGACGCTGCTTTCTGCCATCGACTCTTTCTATAATGGCACCAAAGGCAACGAAGATCACTCACCTCCGGAGCCTAACAGTGAAGGTGAAGGTGTGCCCCAAGGCCAGCCGGGAGACCAAATCATACAGGCCTCACGGAACGAGGACTATGACCTCGGGGTTGCATCGCAAGTATGGCTCTGGTTAGTTGCAAGAGACGACGTGTCTGTTGGCGATGAGCGGAAATTTAATCATCTCTCACTCGAGGAAACCCTCGCCATGCCAGAGGAGAAGGTGCAAGATGCCCAGCAAGAGGGCGATGAAACGAATGGCCAGTCTCAATCCCAGCCATCAAGAGCGTCTCATGATCGTGGGTCTGATGCGCACAGAGTGCGCCCACGCTTGCGTGTCTCGGAAGAACGGCAATGGCAGACTATTGCTGGGCATGCACCAGACCTAAAACGAGTACCCCTTTTTGAATGGAAGGCACTGGCAGATATCGCATCCGTCAAGGAGAAGGGAATATTGCAGGGCGATCTCGTACGACTCACCGGCCAAGACAAAAGATCCCTACCAACGAGAACCGATGCTCTGGCCAAGAAAGGCTATATCATTAAGCAGCCCGTACTGATTCGTGGATGCCGCTCCAGCAAACTATGGCTGGCGCAATTTTCTGCGAACGCGCAGGAAGATGCGGATAGCGAGGGTCTCCAATTCGACCAAGTCGATTTGTCTAAGGAAGCCCTGACTAAGGACCTCGAACCTGTCCCGTTCTGTAGCAAGTGGACTGGCCCGAAGCTTGATTACCTGGCTATTGCGCAGGCCTTCATGGCCGTCGTGAAGGCATGGGGGCTTATACGATATTGCGATGCTCGGGCCAAAATGGGTGTTGAAAATCAGGTGGCTCAGATGCGAGGTTTGGCAAAGACTTCTCGCTGGCTTACTAGCATTGGAGCTGTCACCTTCGTAGCTGCAAGATTCCAGGGTAACTCTAAGCTCTTCAAAGATTGCGTCAAGTACATCCGGGATCCAACCCCTGCAGAGTGGGTAGACTTTCGTTCTACCCCCAAAGCATCTATTATGATAGCGTCAGGGAGAATTGGGAAGCGTGGAGATGCGTCAAGAGCTGTCCAGGAAGCCAAAGGACGGAAACAAGTCGCCAAATCTCATCAAAAGCGACCTCCAGTCAAAAAGCAGCTGGCTTTGGATGTTTTCGACGACCTTCCCAAACCCCCTATTTGGACAATCCAGAAGCCCATGGCGAATACCGTCTTTGATATTATCAAGCGAGCCGGGCCAGAGGGGACTTCGAACAAAGAAATATCTTCGGAGACGTTGGGTTCAAGTTACAGTAAATACACTTCAGGGCTCACCGCAGCCATTTCTCAAGCCGACACACAACCTCTTCATCTAAAGCGTTTCGAGGTTAGATCGCAGCTTCAACGTGTCGGCAAAACGAACACATACAAATTCGTTGCTGTGACCGAACGCCTACCTGGGGATCCCCATATGGAGGATCCAGGGGTCAATCAGTCACAGCCAATAGAACAACAGGCTTCAAATGGAACAAACAGGTTCTCCCAACACGACCAAGCCGAATTTGGATCTGAACCAAATATCACGCTATCACAATTGAGCCAAATCACGAGTAAGGCCAAGACGAACGGATCACTATCTCGCAAGGCAACTTCCGGAAGGAAGCGCAAGCGGATAAGTGATGATATGTCGCATTTGAATCATGATCATCTTCTTCCAAGCTCAACAAAGCGCCGAGGCCGACCGCCGAAAGACGTCAAATCTTCGATTTTGAGGACGGGCATGCTGGAAAGTGATCGGGTCCTTGACAAAGTGGCCAACGGTCCTCAGACAGATGCATCAATATTACCACGCGAGGAAGGGGCAGCGTCAGCATCCGCACAAGAGGAACAGAGACCACCTGGTGTTTATTATGGTGTCGCAAACTCGCTCGATCCCCCAGGGCGAAAAGGCCGTCCAAGGAAGTCCCTTGTCATCATCATTCGGCATGACAAACTCAAAGATTCGTTGTTTTCCAGCATTGCGCAAGGAAGATTCCAAGCTATCCATGACGAAGGCGAGTTCTCCCCAGTGACAAGGGAGAATCCTTCTATAGAGACAGTGAATACAGCAAGTGTCCGAAATGGCATCCATCTATCCAAGAGATCGCGAGCCAGCACTGGGAAGAAGTTCAAATGCAGCAATTGCGGTAACAGCTGGAAGAACTCAAATGGACTGGAATACCACCTTACGAAGTCACAGAATCCATGCAACCCTGACTTCGTTCCGCCCTCACCAAAGCCAGTGCACCCACGCAAAATCCCCAAGGTAGTCCACACTCAACATCCGAGTGTGGAGATTACTACCAACCATATGCCTTCAGTACCAGCTCAACCCGACTTCGCGCTGCGCTCTGGTACCAATACCGGTGCATATGAGGCTACCATGAACGGAAAATTTAGCGGAGAGACTTCTGTGGCTGGGCCTCACCAAGGTGTGGTCCTCCTTCCAAATCTGGTACCACACGACACTGCTGATATTCGACACTGCGGAAAGAACTCCATACCTGCTGATGTTGAAGTAGGAAATGTCGTGAGACAGCTATCGACCAACTCCAAGGGATTAGGCAGCCATTGCAAAAAGAGTGCCCAGTCTCAAAATTCGGTGCAAGTGGCCAAGGGTGAGCCTAGCACTGAGAAACCCACGGGAACTTCGGTGTCGGTTTGCAATGATCTCCTCGGTGAGTCTGGAGAGGACACAGGTCCTGATCCTAATGCATTGGGAAAGCTAGATGTACCAGCTCCCCCAAGAGACATAATTACTGCGAAAGAGAACGAGGACCTGGAAACCACAGCTGAGAAAGCTTTGACTGACTCTGTTACGACAAAAGAAGATCCTCGCGTCGAGACAAACAAAGCCCAAGCCCAGATAACTTCAAATTCCATCTCACCCAGGACCCCTGTCAGCGATCATGGGACTCCTACAGCACCACAGAATATTTCGCAGCCCCCCAGTGCCACTATTATCGACGAAAGAAAGTCGGAAAACGAACTTTCACGCCAAAGAAAAGCCTTGCCGTTATCAAAGGAGGAACGCGATCGAAATGGACAATGTACCGAAATCGCCCCAGAGTCAACCCCGAGCACGCCTGCATCTCATGCAAAGTTGACCAAGTCAACCCCATCCAAGGCTACCCATGTTCTGCTCCGGGACCGCGTAGCGCAGGTTATTGAACGTCTTCTTGACCAGAATGATGGCGTCTTCCCGGGGAAAGATTCACTGGTACCTGTTCTCCGATCTATCTGGGCGGTTGAGTTTAGCGATATACGCCCTCCTGAGGCAAGAACATGTCAAACCGCGTTGAATCAACTAGAGAAAGGTGATCGCGTGAGACAATTGCATTTCTACTTCAAGGACGACAAAAATAAGGTTCGAGATTGTACTGTTATTGCCAAGGTCCAACCGAATGGCAGCCGGTATGAAGACTTGCTTTGGGATCCCAAAGTCGTCGCTATCAAGGATAAAATAAGAGAAATGTTTCCGACACCCTATATACCAGCGAATTTTACACCTTCTCAGCAAGAACCACATCTAATCAACACTGTTGCACCAAACTGTGAAGATGTGGCTCAACAACCAAAAGAGGTGCTTAAAGGGTTGCCCACAGACGCACCCAAGCCTATCGAAACTTTGCAATACCCGATGCCGGTTCTGGTCGATGAAAACGACAATTCACAAGACTTGAAACGGACAGCAAGTAACAGTACCGATCATCTCGATTTACCCCCGGCTAAGAAAGCTCGGATTGCGTTTGATAAAAACATGACTTCTTGTGCACCAAATGAACGGAAAGGCAGAGGCTTCCGTCATCGAGAGAACAATGGATATCACAACAAGTTTCTCCAGCAAAGCAAACGCGCGTATCTTCAAGACTCTGTCACGGGCGCATGGCTGCGAGAATCAACCGTTACCCGTGGATTGCGGAAAGACACGGATACAACCATCAATGGCGCAGGCGGAGACTATGAACTTCTTGAAGACCAACAGAGGTCACGCATGGGTTATAGCAGTGATGATGGAGGCACTGAAAGTGACGACACTTCTGGAAGTGAGGATGCAGGGGATTGTTTCAAATCACATGAGCCATCCGCCTTTGTATCGCCTAGAGTTGAATACTCGGAGTCTGAGGACGATGACGATGACGTCGAAATGGAGGGCTATGTTCAGCGATCAGCAGCAGACTGTAACGAAGGAATAGACAGCACAGGCGTGCGCTTCGCCGATATTCAAATACTGGACGAGACGGCCCAAGGGCAATGGACTCACCTACCTCAAGCATTCTGGGAGGACAAACCAGCAAGCTACACCATCGCCGGAACTTTCCCGACGTCCCGGTGGTATTTGATAGAAAACTTGCCCCAGAGCGTCGAGGATATTCATCAGCCCGTACGAGGTAGAAATCCATTCAAGAACTACGTCGACACTCAATACGGCAAGTTCTCAAACCAGGTTGCAACTATTAGACGTTGGGAACAGTCTGCGGAGGGAAAATCGATGCTGTCTTCGCTTCAGAGTGCAAACTTGTACCATTTTTTGTCCCTCAAACCCGATGTCTCCAGAGAAAGCATGAAGCCGGTTGCTCTCGAATGGCCAATCGAAACCCAATACACTGTCGAGAACTTGCCTGATGAGATCATGAACGCGTCTCGCGATGATGAAGATTTTGGAGTTGAATTGAAGGAAGATCGACAGCGAAACCGAGTTTACAGAATTCTCCCTAGTGATGTTCCAACGACCGTGGAAAAGAAGCTGCCAAAAACGAAGCACTCTAAGCCGATTCAACGATTCAAGCTGCCGGATCCGACCCCACAGCCAAAGGCTGGAATCAACTATAAGTCACGAGAACTCTCAACCGTACCAAGACAACCCAAAGGCCGATTCAACAAGGGCCGATCGCTAGGAGAAAAGATGGGTGTAAATCGGGAGATCGAGCTTCTGACTGCTTTCATCGTTGTAAGGACCCTCCTAGGAGGAGTAGACCGATCGATAGACATGGGTCTGCTTTTAAGGCTCTTTCCCGAAATATCCCTCTCTGCTCTGAAAAAGTGTTGGCCTAAGTTCTGTCGGGAGAGAAGGTCGTACGTCGATGCACTCACCGACAAATTCCAGTCAGCTTTCCTTGAAGCGTATGCAAAGGGCGAGGTTCCAACACTGAACTACGACGATATCGAGAATTACGACTGGCGTTTTTTGATTGCATGGGCGATAAAGCTCGAGACGCATAAACATGTCGAACTGCCTGGTACCCGTGAAGACCTGTTTGAGTCACATTCACTGGAACAACCACATGATGAAACACTGGACTGGAGAGAACACTGGTTCAACCAAGTGGCAGTCTTCAGTCGACTCGAAGCTACAGCCAGTGAGGCCATCTCAGTCGCTCTACCAGCTCATCGCGACGAGGCAGGTCTTTTGAGTCGTGCTCGGACTTGGGTCCGGTCCTTGTGCTGCACCACCTTCCGAGGAGTCAATATTCGGGAGAAGGTTGTACCAAAGCTGATCCAGTTAGCCGGAGGAACCAAGACCGAAGCTAATCACTTGATGGAGACGGTAATCCAATCGCTTAACGCAGAGAAAATTATAGTGAGGTCAAAGGGCAAAGATTACGGATCCAACTACAGATTGCATCAGATATTCGTCAAGCAGCTGGAGAAGCATTCGCAAACCAGTAAATTCACGCAAGCAACCGCCTTCAAAGGCCAGCTGGACCAGAGCTTCCGTGAGAACTCGGAGTTCATTTTGCCGTACGCCTCGGACGATGGCGCCATCATGGCGGTCTTGAACTTGCAGGCCAGCGGTCGGATCCATGTCTACGATGTTGACAGGCCAGATATCCCTTTCGGCTTTGAGCCCGGCAATTACGAAGGCAGACTGTTCCCTAAAAGCTATTATCACTTCAAGACCCGCCTCGTCCCAACCGATACTTATATGTTTGATGACGATATGCCGATTCTCCAACGGTCGGAAGAGCTCGAAGTACCATCCCAGGGCCCGGATGAGGAAATGCCGATTTGGACCGATTTCTTCGGTCATGTGGATCAGACTCGCTGGATAGAATACCTCTGCATGCTCGCCTTCGCGCTTGCCACTAAAGGGCCGCTTACACCGAAGAGCGCTGCACTGTTGCTGAGGCCAATCATCGATGAATTCGAGGTGAAGCTGATCCTGGGATGGATGGATAGGTTAGGCCTTCTGTTGAAAGTGGATGGCGGTGAAGGAGCGACAGTGGATGAGTGGTGGTGGTTGGTTATTGGAAAGATGATTGACATGAAGGGCAAACGTCCCACGGAGAGCGGCTTTGCCATGTAAAGTGTAACATCACCCTTTCTATGGACACGATTCATGTGTTTGAAGCATTGTAAGGCGTTGGGGACATGGAGTTACGGGGTACAGGGAGACAGGCTACATGTCAGGCTTGTCCATAAACCGGTGGACGGCAAGCTAGGTATCATGACACAGGCCTCATACTGAGAATTGCATGAACGACAATGATCATCACGATAATCTTGCCGTGTGTTTTTGCACTAAAGAGCCACGAGTTGGCCTTTACACTTGATAAGCATGTTTCCCTTAAGGAAACGTTCATATGCGTGTTTGCTACTCTTGTGTACAAAGATGGACGGAGCACTGAAAGCATTCTAGGTATTCTGTATCAATGAGGCTAGCACTTTATCCAAAACGATGCTCCCGTGGTTCCCCACGTATCATCATCCCACGCGCACTACACAGCTATGCTATACTCTCAATTGACATGAAGGAATGAAGCCAGACACCCGAATCTGGTCACCGTGGAGATATTCCTTGTTCTGAATCAAAGTTATGATTGCTGGTAGTCTTACCCCCTTTGCTGCCCTATGAAACCAATTTCTGGCGCTTTGCAGGCCGCTCGTTCTCGTTCTCGTCTTCGTCCTTGTCCTTAACAATTGCCTCCAAGGAAGGCTTCGCCGCGAGGGAACCCCACTCAATACTCTGACTCAAGGGGCCGTCTTTCTCAACTGGTTGAGCCTTTCCTTGACCACTTCTGCTGCTTTGGTTGCGGGCAGCCTCGTCTTTGCCCTGGTCCAGCTGCGTATCCTCACTAGACCGTGTCTTGGCCTGTTCAATCTCGAGATCCTTGGCAGTGTCAGCACTGAGCTTGTCCGGCTTTGAGCGCTTATCGTCGAGAGGCATGGCATTGCTGCTTGCAATCTCGTCGCTCTTCACGTTGTCATCTGCAACGTTGTCATGCTCGTCCATCTTCGAGTTCGAGGGTGTTGTTGACTGCTGGGCTTCATCGAGCACCTTGTGCATAGCGTCTCCTGGGAAATCTATAGATGCTAACATCTTCTGCCACTTTGAGCGCTCCTGCTCCTTTTGCCGGAGCGACTCCAGTTCGGGGCTCGACTTCTTCGCCTCGAGGCCCTGGATGCATTTGCTGTATTCTGCTACGATCTCATTCGCTCGGTCCTCTGTGAGCTCCGAGAGTCTTCTAGAAGAAAAGTCAGCGAGGCGATGATCGGGGTTCTACTAGAAGACTCTTACCTTTTCAAGTACGGCCTAGACCAGGCCTTCCCGTGGGCAACGCCGAGCAGGAAGAAGTCATACTTGTTCAGCTTGGAATGATGAGCCTCGAGGGCACGCGACGTGGCCGTATGATTGTCTCCCGCCGGAATTTCACTAGTGTTCTTCGCTGAATTCAGGGGGGCAGGCTTCTCGTTGGTCGCTTTTTCGACTTCGCTCTGAGTATGGAAGGTGAGGCCATGTAGAGCAGTCGATGCCCCTGGAATGTCATCCTTGGTCCCCTTATTCTCGGGCTGCTGCGGTCTAGACACACCAATACTTGCTTCAGCCGATGGGTCCTCGTGGCTGGATTGAGTGTTCGTTTCTCTGCCCTCGACCACGTTCTGAGACTGGTCGCGGATCTGCTTGTTCGCAGCGCCTTTTTGCTCGGGAAACTCCTTAGGCATCTTGCCATGATGGCTTCCTGCACTAAGAACGGGATCAACATGACTTTGGTCGTTTATGGCATTCCATTTTTTGCGCTTCCTGTCGTCCACCCTCTCGAAACTGCTTTGGTTCGCGGAAAGCCCCTGCGACTGTCCCTGGAGATCTCCATTAGCGGCCCCTGGATCTTCAATCACGATATTCTCGAACCTGGTCGCGATCTGGTTCTTTGCACCTCCTGTAGGCTCTGCAGAAGTGCTTGGGGAAGCAGCGCCTCTCGTATCACCACTCTTGCTGTTTGCAGAGACTTGTTGGGGTTTCGCTGAACCTGGTGTCTCCAAAGAGTGAGAGCCTGAGGTCGAGGCATATCCAACAATGTCGCCAACGCCCTGGTTGTTGTTCGTCACAGGAGGGACGACAGCAGCGTCGCTGATGGCGGTAGCCCTTCCAGGCTCGTCCGACTGGACTTCGTTGGGGTGGCATATCTGTATATGCCTCCGTAGAAAGTAGGGCTTTTCTCTAACACCATAGGAGCAGTGTGGACATTGATACCTTGCTGAGAATCGGGCAGCTTCATGACATTGCTGCACGTGCCTGGAAAGGGTTGACTCTAACTTGGCTCCATATTCACACTTATTGCAGGAAAAAGTTCCCATAATGAGGGACTGATGTTTTGGTGACAGTTGGCCAAAAACCCTGGGGAGGCCGAACTGGACTGTGGCTGGGTTAAATATCTGAAGACCCTAAAAGGAACTGCCTCGAGGAACCTTCTACTGTGCTCCAGAGTATCTTATTTTCTATAGAAATGAACGCACACCTCAATGCCATACTGTAGAAGAGCCTGGGTTTGAAGGATTCAGGGACTTGAGCAATGAATTGTGATGCTCAACCTAGCTTGGCGCAGATACAGACAATACGGATTCCCTCCTTCATTCAATGGTAGCTGTTGAAGAGTCACGGCCCGAGGCCGAGCTCCAGTAACAGAGTTCGCCTAGATTTTGCTGAATTCAACGAGCGATTCTATCCTCGCCTCAATACCTCCCGATAGCTCCCTCCTTTTCAAAGCCACAGCTTCAATTGTCTTCATCAAAACATAGAGGTATGGGCTCCAGAGATCTTCAGCTGCCTCTGGGCAAGAGCCTACCTAGGCCTGATGTAAAATACTGACTTTCCGATATTTCGGGCACCTTGGTGCTTCTACTTTATTGTCCCATACTAGATGACATACTCATTTCAAACAGGGCCAACCGTATGTATTCCTGCATGTAAAGAGTATTGATTTCTGCTGTCTCACTAATAACATGGGAGCACGAAGCTGACATCTAACTATGTCAGGACCCAGATGAGAAAAACAGAAATCCATCGTAGCTCAAGGAAACTCGATCTTGGTTAAGTCCTCTGTTATACAGAAACTCGTGTCTCATGACGGTCTGAACCGATAACCATATCATCCAAGATCTGGCCCAAATGAGACACTCAGATTTCAGCATTAAGACAGAGGGCAAGAAGACACTGATCGACACCGTCTTGTTGAATGATACGACCCAGGCCGACAGACTTCACTGGTAGTCTGGAAGATAAATGGTGTCTTTACGTACATATCGCATCGACTTCGTACTTGTCTGCTAGAAGACTCTTGAGAATATACCAGAAATACCGGAGCATATCCCAGCTACTCAAAGATGTATGTCGGTAACACATTGAGCCAATCTTGATGTGCCGTAGAGGAGATAGAAGCATCCTTAAGCCACGCCACTTTGATCTTTATCTTGATGCCACTCTCTGTTTGATCAGGCTTTCCGAAATTGAAACACCCTCTGCAACATATGTTCTCTTCGTGTTTCCAGAGAGGGCCAGGCTTTTGTCGAGACAATGTCTCACGAGGCAGTCCAGTTCTATTTCTAAGAAATTGCTGGAAGGTCTGGCACCGGTATCAGAGACATCAACGGGGAAGTATCGCGATTTCCAGGCGGGACAATGAAGATTGCACTTGGAAATCGCACAAACGGCAACAAGCAAGACGTCCGAGTGAAGAAGCAGGTACGGCGCAAAAGAAAGAGACAAGAAGATAGGCTCGACTATTGTTGTAATTAGAATTTTGACGAACGACCGACGTTATCCATCGGAAAGAACCGGGAAAGGAAAGTTGGAAATAACCGTCCAAAAAGCGCCATCGCACATTGTACATGACAAAGCAATCATCATCAGATCATTAAAGAGGAGCTTGATGATTCTGACAGCCAGAATACGTTCATCACATTTTGAGCAACAGCTCAGGCTTACTAACTAGATACATGTTGCTCATGATCAATTCTGGGAATTGATGCTAAGAACCCTGTTTCGCCAATGACAATGCCAACGCCGTACGCCTCTATTCTAATACGCCAATGGGTCATGCTCGTCGTTCGTCATAGCAGTTACAACATAATTGTCATCTTAAAATTCACTAGGCAACCATGATCTTGAAGATGATGGCGGCGAGTAAAATGACAAGCGACACGATCGCGTAATCAACCCATGGAGGCACGCCCTCATATGGATCTACCCGCATCGCCTGTTGCGTCGCAACTTGGCCGACGGGATTTGGTAATGGTACTCTTGCTGTAGGTGTTGGGACGCCTTGCACAGGCCGCGCAGGCGGATAAGATGGCGGCAAAGCGTTCAGCCTGTTGCTCGATGCCGGGGCAGCTGCCACCTCGACCGGTCTCTCGGGCGCCGTCTGTACGAAGCCTTCCGCCAGCTCAGCGGCTTCTTCATCCTCCTGAGCACCCTCATCACCGCCCTGCCGTGCGCGTGCCTTCTCCATCTCATCGCGGAACCCCATCTTCAGCTCAGCAGGGATTTCGACCTCCTTTCGCTCGCTTGAACCGCCATACTGGTCCTCGAACTCCTTGTACCGCTCTTCGCACTCTGCCATGATCTGTTCATTGCTCTTTGCGCATGTGGCGCACTTCCATGCCTTGCTCGAGGCCGCCAACTTGGTGCGTACGGCATCGCTCGTGTCAAGACCGCCGATCTGACCGCTTGCGCCCGTCTCCATGAAGGTACGTAGGGCGACAAGGGCGGTGCGCACGCCCCAGGCAGGCTGCCAAGTCTCCTCATGGTGGCCGCTAATGCTGAGGCAGATCTCACGGTTCGGCTCAAAGCGGCCCGAAGGTGTGGTGAAGCGGAAGGAGGGCGGGCTCAAGGGGTATGTGGGTGGAAGGACAATGCGGCCGTGGTATATACCCTCGGCGAAGGCGGACTTGGGGGGTCCACGCAGAGTAAAGTGCCATTCGAAGAGGTCAGACTCGAGGGGCGCGGCGGTGTATTCGGGGGACGGCGAGTTGGCAATCTCGGCTGCTTCCTTTACTGCTGATCTGTCAGGCACGCTGTTACAAATGGAAAGAGGTAGATCTTCAATTGAAGTACTTACATATGCGCTTAATGGTGGGCGACTTGGTGTTAAACCTTGGGGTAGCCATGTTATCTTGGCTGCCAGTACCCACGTGAGCGAGTGACTATCCTATTGAGGGGATAGGTGAGGGTAGTGATGCTCGTATCCAAAGGAAGGCCAAGGGTGGACGATGTCGGTGATGGACGATGGTGGGGTTTCGGATGGTGTTTAGCTTGCGTTGCTCATTGCTAAAAAGCAAGGAAATGCAGCAAGTGACAGACTGGGCGTACAGAAGCTACAATAAGCGTCGAATAGGCGCAGACTTTACTTGATGTAACATGGGAATGCGACTCGAAGAAAATAAGCCCAGATGCGGTGTTGCGCAGATAGTGAAAGGAGCAGGACGTGGTGGTAAAGACAGGCTGTCGTGTACGCATCAAGGGACTGACTGAGGTTACGTACCTCCCACTTCCGCGCAGGGTTCGAGTAAAAGGACAGTAGCATACAGGTAGGTATGCCGCCTACTTACCTACTTACCTACTTACTTAGGTACCCAAGACGTACTTACCTAGAAGGTGAGGCTTACAGGGGATCCCGCGTGGCTGCATGACCGCGCTTAACGATTGACCCGCAAGTCTGGACTGGCGCGGACTTTACCCCAGTTATTACTGTGTCGGGGTTTATCATCAATTGGAGCGCAACCCAGGTACATAAGGTATATTTGTTGAAAGAGAGTGTGATGCTTGCAGCTCAACATCTTGATGTGGACTTATATATCTACTCAGTTGAAGCTCAAGAATGGTCTAGGCAGCCTGGAAGCTCTACTTTATGGCTGTCTGCATTGACATTGTTGCTGTCGCACTTGGCTGGACTGACGTGCCCCAACGTCTTACGAGCCCCTTTGCTCATCATATGTATCTTTTCATGGCCTTGAATGCCGGGTGACTTTACAGCTGATATATCGGTACTCAGAGAAGGACAGAAAACCTCTCGGTGTCTTCCTAAAAAAAAAAAAAAAAAAAAAAAAAAAAAGGACGCAGTATTACTATGACCGATTGCTCGTTTCAGCGTTGATTGGTGGAGAATGGCTTCGATTTTCAGTAGTAACTATGCAAGGAAAGGGAAGCAGAGTGAGAGAAACGGGGACAAAGAAAGGAAGAGAAAATGAAGACGTGAGAGATTTTGGCCTCAGATGTCTTCGCCTTCGTGGTGCTATTGTTGACAATACATATTTCGAGGCTCTCTTGTGGCAGTGCGTGCCATTAACTACAGTACATACTGATTCGAAGTTTTGATCTTGTGGTTTCAATCACTTCTCGTTCGCTCATAAACTCACCTTGTCCTGGAATCAGTGGATAGGTACGATGGAGGTTCTATTACCGAGGTGATGATAGTTGAGTGCTAAGTTGACCGCCACGAAGAAAACACTCACTCGTTGTCTGGATGACCGCCATGCTGATCGCATAACTAAGATACCGGTGACAGTTAATTCATAAGCTTTAATACCCATTGAACTGTGTATTCATGCTGTTTAAACAACTTCTCCATCCAATGGCTGTCCCCTTGAACACTGCCCATAGTTACCTAACCTGCCCGATATTTCACGAAACGAAGGGCCCTTACCACAAGGCAGAACAATGACACATGGAGACAAGTAACATGTGAAGAACCGTAATAACTGCAGAGACGTAAGTCATGCATCGTCATAAATATATAAATAGTTCTCTCTTTGTATATAGTATGCTCTCTGGCTCTACCTATCCTTGATGTAGTACTGATACTTGCGGATCAAGATATTCTGCGCTTGGGTATTCCCTTGCATTTCTTAGTCATCATAAAAATGTCCCCGATATGGTACTTGTACTGAGTTTCTTCCAATCAGGAGTTATTAGAATCTTTTCAAGGATAGTTAGAGTGAACTCAGGAAAGTAACTACTCACTATCGGCCGGCTTCTCGGGCAGGGCTAGAAATTGACAACTCCGAGCAGCTATGCTCCTCTTGATAATTGTCCATAACTATTCTCAAGATTAAATATGACTGACTACCTTGCCTTTGAAGTTCGAAATAGATAAGAGAAATGGAGATGATGTGCTGTACGCTTTCGAGTACCTAGTATTTACAATCGCAAAGAATGTTCATCGTTCGCGATACCCTGACGTTTCGTCACCTGGTTAATTTATGAACAGGACAAGATCAAGCTGCAAGCACCACCTTGAGTACTACCGCATTAAATGTGTGATATTGACTATACACTTAAATAAGCTTGAAATGTAGCTCGCCACTCAACCAGTCAATACCGTTGCTGTGCTTCGCAACCACCTGTGAGTCATTAGCAAATTGTAACTAACAGGGAAGCAAAGGTTGCCATGGAGGCCAAAGGGTAGATTGCTACCTATGCATCGTTGCCATGTTTGCCTAACGCGTCTGGGCCACAAGGTTCTCAAGATTATTGTATGAAATAAAGCTTTAACGCGCCTTCCGCTCTTCTTGACCCTCTCGTCCACACCTTCTCACGTCCACCACGAGCATTCACCTGGAGAGAGCCTCAAAGGTCTTGGCACCCAATCCTTGATATCTCTCTCAAGGCCTGCCTCATCCGACGAAGATAGTCTTATTCGAGGGACATATTTTGCACCACCTCACCATGTCGAGCTCATTCCTCAGCAAGAAAAGCGAATGGGAGGTTGACCCCGACCCCTTATTCGACCCCGACCGTCGCAACTGCTTTCATAGCCGTCATGGTTGCAAGGTCAGAGGCGACAGCATCAAGGATCTGATATTACACATGAACAAGGAGTACCATTGGTCTTGTGATGAATGTGCTGGAAAGTTTGGCCAGCAACAAGACCTGCTGGACCACAAGCGCGATGTAAGTCATGGCTCGGCGACCAGATTTCGCTGCACAGACTTGATTTGGCTAATCATTCACAAAGGAGCACCCTGTTGCGCAATATCTCGAGTGTAAAGGCTGTGGAGAGACGTACTTCTCAGCTGGCACATACATCGGCCACATTGAGAAGGGCAGATGCAAACGAATTCCCGCCAGCGTTTGGGCTAATCGGCGCAACAGACATTTCCACATGAAGCAGAGCTTGCAGACACTCAATGAACCGCCCCTGGGAGACTGGTCCAACATGCCAGCTGCTCATAAAGAGACCAACTCCTGGGCCGATTCACCATTCGCCGACTTGGTCGCCGCCCAACCGATCGAGCGCTATGACAACCCCCGAATTCCCGTTACCCGTCCAGACATAAGTCCTGCCGCCAACAAGGCTTATTTCCGCCTCGATGATTTCCCCTTGGTCAAAGATGAGTCTCGTGCTCAGTACCAGAATCACTCAGACCAAGTCGGAGATCTCAGCCAGAAATTGAACGTATTTGATATCCATAGAGAGGGCCAACGCATCACCAATCCTGATGATCCTCGGTTTAATGGGGCTGCCTTTTACAACTCAATCCTTGGCACGTTCAAGTGCCCCATCAAGCCCGATTGCAGGTAGGTCTAATCGCTGTACCAACCCAGAGCTCGCAATCATTTCGGTTTCGTGACCGTTGGGGACCATTTTATAATCACAGAGCAACAACGTCAGCAAGGAAGTATCGATCAGTATTGACATCTCACAGGATCAAACCTAAGAGTGCGAAAATCTTGGCAAATCATATCAGAGTAGCCCACAAAGGAGGAAGTCTCCGTTGTTGCTCATGCAGAGATGCATTCGAGACCGCCACGGCCATTGTCTCGCACTTGGAGAGCGCTGGCAAGAAGTGTCGCGTGAGGGAGAGCGACGAGTTTCGCGAACTCATGTATCAGGTGACTAACGGACCTCTTTGCCTCCTTTCATTAAGCCTAGGGAGCAAGACTTTGAGTAGTTGCTGATCCTCAAACACGATTTAGGCTTCTGGTTGTGTACTGAACGTTGATCATCAGCGCAAGCTGAAGAACAGAACACCCTGGATCAAGATCGATCCCCGGTTCGAGGAGGATATGGGATTGCCCTCAAAGAAGGAGATCCCAGAAATCGGTGATCGAGTCAAGGAGGATGCGACATTGGCCTCAAGGAATGAGGCTCCAGGAAACGGTAGACGAGTCAAGGAGGACAATCCGAACCGTGGAAGTGGAGAGGAGGAAGGTGAAGAGGGCCGTGGCTATGGCGGAAGAGGGAGCAGATACCGCAAGCCGATTGCCTTCGAGTATAGCCACACTGAGTGGTGATTTGATTATGGGGAAAGCTCCATCGCTGGCTAGTAAAAGACAGGATAAATGAGACTCACTGAACATGCATGCGTTTAATTGTTTCTCACTCGCATAAGCACGCGAAGCGGTCTCCATATCATCCCGTAGATGTCATGGCTGTCCTGATATAACTACTTAAACTACCAGGGAAAACGCTGCATCTCCTCGACTAGAGGTGAGTAGTTTCCGTCTAGTACCTACTTGGTATTGATAGTGGTTAAAGGTAGGACCACCTTCTTCGTGGATCTTATTCGGGCGACTAGGTAATTATTGCCCGAGTGCAATCCTGCAAAATTCACCGTGCTGTAGGTTGCTCCCTCTGCGGCTGAATTCAAGTTCGGAGCCAAGGGTATCGATGTAGATCTACACGCCCAATGGGGTGTCAATCACTTGCATGCCGTAGACCCCGGAATGAATGTGCTCTGCTGCTGCACTGAGGATCTCCTCAAACTTCACAGGAATACACTAGACCAGGACCACCATTGATGTTTGATATCCGTCTGTAGGAGACTCATCCACTCTGATTCAAACCTAGTACCGAATTCAACACCTCCCCGGATGCCTTCAATGCGGTATTGTGAGCTCGTTGTCATTGAGATAATATCGATTCCCCGCGTTCTCCAACATCGGCATCGTGACAGCACGTGGCTGATCAATAGCCAACCCTGCATAAATGATTAATATAAACAGCCGTATTCAACGGTGGATAAAGCTAGCCAGCTATGGCTTCAACCGGCAGTTGTGTAGATCATCAGGGCCCTCACATGTAGTCCTACGTAAGTAAACCAGGGTAAGCAGTCAGTCCGTCTCTTGTTCACAATGTAATATATCCATGTCTCTCGCCGCTTCTTGAGTGAGATACACCTGCCGGGTTTCCGTGTCTCATACCAGCGACAAAAATTCGGAAAACACCATGTATACCTCAATCTGCTCCCGCGTCTTGCTCGTCGCCATCGGCGCCATCCAGACGGCGGCCCAGGGCATCGGCACCGCCGACTCGCACCCCAGCTTCCCGACCCAGAAGTGCACCAACGCGGGCGGGTGCGTGACGCAGCAGACGTCCCTCGTGCTCGACGCCGGCTTCCGCGAGCTGCGCTCAAGCGACGGCACGTCATGCGGCGGCGGCGGCGCGGGGGCCGCGGCGCTGAACGCGACGCTCTGCCCGGACGGGGCCACCTGCGCGCACAACTGCGTCCTCGACGGCGCGGACTACGCCGGCAGCGGCGTCGCGGCGAACGGGAGCAGCGTCACGCTGAGCCAGTACATGGTGCGGAACGGCAGCGTCGCGAGCGTCAGTCCCAAGGTGTATCTGCTGGACGCCAAGGCTCCCCCGAACGCGACGGTCGCCACGGGCGCCGGCGGGAAGAAGAGGAGGTCCCCCGCGTCACGACGACAACAACGAGACGTGAGCGGGGAAGAGCACAGTGGCGATGGCGGGGACAAGTACGCGCTGCTGTACCTCAAGAACCAGGAGATCAGCTTCGACGTCGACGTGTCGAAGCTGCCGTGCGGCATGAACGGCGCCCTGTACCTGGCCGAGATGAACGCGACGGGCGCGCGCAGCGCCCTGAACCCGGCCGGCGCGGCGTACGGCACGGGGTACTGCGACTCCCAGTGCCCGGTGCTGCCGTTCCTGAACGGCGTCGCGAACACGGACGCGCGGGGCGCGTGCTGCACCGAAATGGACTTGTGGGAGGCGAACTCGCTGGCGAACGCGTTCACGGGACACACGTGCACCAAGGACGGGGTTTATGGGTGTAAGGATGGTGAGTGTGGGAGCCTCGGGGTTTGTGACAAGTCTGGGTGCGGCTATAATACCGTGAGCACATCTCTCTGTCTCTCTCCCTCTCTCTCTTTTCGATGCCGCTCTTCAAGACATCTGAGATACCCGAGCACGACGCCCTGCACGAATCTCATACGTAAAATGGATGAGCGTATCAGCAGAGCTAACCCGCCACCCGCAGTATAGCCTGGGCAACAAGACCTTTTACGGCCCGAGCCGCAACAACACCATCGACACGACGCGACCCTTCACAGTGACGACGCAGTTCTTGACGCAGTACGGCAAGCCGGACAACATCCTCAACGAGATCCGGCGCGTGTACACGCAGGACGGGCGGGTCATCGAGAACGCCGCCATCAACTCATCGTACTACGCACCGGGCAACTCCATCATCATGGCCCACTGCCAAGCGTACAGGTAAGTCGAACGCCTGACCCTTCCGCACCTAGGTAAAATGGTTGATCTGCCCCGGGGCTGACTCCCTCTATAGCAGCACGTTCGAGAATCTTGGCGGCCTGAAGCAGATGGGCCGCGCCCTGGACCGGGGCATGGTGCTCGTCATGAGCCTGTGGAACGACAAGCGGCAGTTCATGAACTGGCTGGACTCGGGGGATGCGGGGCCGTGCTCGAGGACTGAGGGCGATCCGAAGGTGATCATGGAGAGGAGCCAGGATACGAGGGTCGTTTTTGGGAATGTAAGGTGGGGTGACGTCGGGACGACGTATAACATAGGGAATGCCTTGTGATGGTTTCTTTTTCGATGGGCTGATGCGAGAGTAACCAGGATATGGATTCATATCAGCAAAAAATACCGAGCTGGACGTGGTCGGGGTTGCTTCTCTACCTTCGACAAGAGAGCGAGCTATCTAGATGAGGAATTGGTTGATGCATGGATATCGTGATACACGGGTCTGTGTGTATACCCATTACCTTGTCTTATCGAGACTTCTATGAAGAAGAATATGTTTTCTGATGTGTGTACTGTTTCATTTTCGGAAGCCGTTGTTCAAATCTTCCGATGTCTACATATCTCATAACGCCGGCCATGCATATGTAACCGTAGAACCAAGCACATAACCAGAGACATTAGTGTACAATCTCTCTCCTAATCAAGCTCATAGGATGACTCAGTCGACTCCATCATCATCTTGGGGTGTATAGTTATGTGATGTGATGCTGGAGTTCGTCGAGGGCTTCCTCAACAGACCACTAGCACCGGTCCTGGCCCAGCCGCCGTTCGTCACTACATTCAAAGCCCTTTGCTCTGCGGTCTGTCCTTCTTCGTCACTGCTCAAGAGTTCGTCTTCGATATCCTCGCCCTCCCTGTTCAAAGTCCTCATTGATACAGACGTTGGAGGTTCATCGGCATAAAGGTTTGGGTCCCGACCGAGGACACGATCTGCCTTTGAAGGCGTTCGTCGGCCGCTGGGAGGTTGCGGAGAAGGTGTAAGACAATGTCTACCAGCTCCGCTTGGCTGTTCCGGATATGTTGGGAACACAGGCGTCTCAGGCTCACCCCACCCAGCAGCGCGTTCTCTTTGTCTTTGGTCTTCGCGATCCTGTGCGATTCGTTCTCGGGCTGCTATCCACTTAGGGCTCGGCTCCCAATTCCATCCGTCCCCAGTGGTATTGATGATAGGAAAGAACCATAACATGGGTGAAGGGCCAAAGAGGTGCAGCAGGTTTCGCTTCGCACCGAGGTCAAACGCGTTTGGTAACTTCTCTGAGTCCTGCTCATCCATATATTCTTCATACCGTTTCCTCGCGCGGTATCTCTCCAAGTCCTCATAGTTGAGCTGAGGTGGCATACCGTTTCGCTCGTTCGGCCGCACCTCTCCCTCTTCGGGTCGAGTAATACCCGGGAGGGCATTGGCATGGATATCCAACAACTGTTGCCCGTATCTTGGGAGGGGGATGCCTTCTCCGTTGTGTTGGGCCTCGAATTGGTGTTGTAGAGTCTTGCGTAAGGGACTTAGATAGCGGGTCTTTTCGAGGCATTCTATAGTCGTCTGACCTCGACTAGCTAGCAATATGTGCCATCCCGTGAACGCGCCGACCACCAGTCCTATTATCCCCGAAACCACAGCCAGCATTATGAAGTTGACCGGCATGAGGGTTTCGACATATTGGGTCTGGCTCAGCAACTCATCGTAGACCCAAGACCCTGAGACAGCAAATGAGTAGAAACAGAAGAGTGAGGTATATATCAAAAATAATAGGAAGGCCTTGTGATTGCGCAGGCCGATACACGTGGCAAGCCATGGACAATGGTGATCCATCTTGAGGACGCATCGTCGGCAGGTCGAGCAGTGATGTGCGCGATCGGGCTTCCGTGCTTGACATTTTTTACAGAAACGCAGCTCGCCGTTGGACTTGACGGTGAAGGAGGACGCGTTCGGCAGGGCGGTGGTAGGCAAAGTCGAGTAACCCGAGATATTCGTGGTGCTCCCGGGACTGGTGAAGACGGCGGTGGTGTAGCACCAATTAAGCATGAGATACAGTATAACACCGCCTATAGATGACTTGGTGCCTGGGGTACGCTTGCTGTTAGTCGGGGATTGGTGGTTCAAAGGGAGTTGGGATGATAGTCAGGGAAGGCCACACCTGTCCAGCTAGAAGGATTCTTGGCCGTAGTTGAGCCGATATTAACAACAACCCATGCGGCCCAAGTGGTGAGGCTGTAGACGAAAGCCAGGGGAAAGTAGGTGAGACAGGAGCAGCAGTAGCGTTCGCATTTGCGAGCCCATCTTCGAGCCATGTTGGGAGGAGCCAGCGAGGGCGAGGAAAGTCTATCATCCATGAAGATACGATAACATGCACGGTAGGGTCGAGGCAGAGCAGTCTACTATGGAGCTCAGCACATGATTAGCAGGCGTGGGCGTAGGCGTAGATGTCGCAACATGACGAAGTTGGTCAGGTCTGCGTTGCAATTGAAGATGGACCCCCTGAACTTTTGGCGTTGGAGTGCTTGGAAGTTGGAGCGACGGGACCAAGCAAGCGGAAGCCTGTCCGACGCGACACCCTTCGCTTCCAACCCAGTCCTCCCACAGGGGGGCCAGTGAATAAAGCGGTGCATCGGAGGCTCACCAGCAGCTGCATAAGGGTGTGACCGCGATCTCAACGTGGCTGAGCAACAAAGGTCTGTCATGTACCTCGGGCAGCATAATTAGCTGCCCCCATTGATAGGTACTGAATGCACGTGTGGCTGTGTGTTTATGCTCTTCCCATGTGGCTGCTTATGCAAGTCCACATTACTTATGTATCAAGCTGCACAAGCCACGTGTTAAGGTCACCTTCCGTTAGTCAGCCACGCCAGCCATCATGCCTGTCTCGTGCGATTTCGGATCTCGACAGGTACCCTCTACATCCGCTAGGTAATGGGGGAATGGTCGGGTTAGGTAAGCTGCGACCGTTCATCCTCGATCAAATGTAGTGTTCTGCAACTTCACCTTAACATCGGATATGAGAGCTTTGAGAGGACATACATCGATCAAGGTACCTTGAGCACTCGGTGCAGATTTCTGCATGAGATTATCCTTCTTTGACAAATGGGCAACGTAAGCAAACGACATTACGAAGTAGTAATTCCCCGTCAAAACACCAACAGTCGTTGCACACCCTCTCATCTTCCGCTTTGGCCTTATTTACCTTCTATGATATTCCCATTGCTGGTTAGACGACTCGGCCAGTGCCGAGGGCAGAGTCACCATTGCGCGCGGCTCCAGAGCTGAAGATGAGCTACCAGGAACAGCATACTGGACATCTAGACTTTGACTGAGATGACCCCTTTTCAGTGAGATTCTACCGCGAAGAACAAGCTAACAGCTTTTCAAAAGACTGATATCGTGTTTCGTCGGTGACTCTTTAGCCAAACATTTCATTATTACCTTACGAAAATTTGACACAACCCTCCCAAGGTAGACAGACTAGACTGCCTGCAAACCGTACGATACCTAGAATAAAACTAGGTGACTGGGCCTTCATATGAGATATCGAGTCAGGGGAACCGGGAAACACGGGCTAAGCTTCTTGACATTTTATCTGTCGTATACATCAGGCACAACATCAGACGAATGGAGCCGCAGTGAGACCAGTCGCCAAAGGACATAGCCTTGCAGAGGCCTTGTTCCCAAACTTGGCAAATGTTTGACCCACCGACAACTATCCACGAGACGCGCGTGCTCCATGACTGTATGGTTCCTCACCCTGACCCAAGCCTCAGGATTCATGCCCGCAACAGCCACAGCCCACTGGCCAGCCAGCCATTGTTATCGATGCGGGTAGCGGTGCTACTATGTTTAGCCGTATGTACTCTGTTCTCGGTTCTGTATTTCCTTTTCGAGTTCTTGGTGCCCCACGCGACAATCTACTCTCGGTAGACCCTTGCATCTCATCCCGGAGCCCATCACTTTGCTGTCATTGCTTTGGGGCCGATCCGGTTCGTCGGGGTAGCCTTGGCACTAATCTCTGCTCTGATAAGCGACAACATTGTTTCCACTGGCTACACACTTGCAAACCTACCGCCAGCGCTTTGCCTCGATTTGATTAACCAATCTCATGCGATACGCGGCGCATTCGCCATTGTCTGGTCCATTGACCACGTCACTCGGTCTAAATCCAGCCATCGCTTACTATTGCTTCCTGGTATATTAGGGTGATGCACTCTTTCGAAACCTCCTCTGTTTGGAACCCCGAAGACTATTGAAGCTAATGGGAAAGCGAATCTATTCGCGAGAAAATCCCAATGTTGAGCCGAAGGAGCCATGATCCATGGGCAAAGTTCTGATGTTTCGGCCGCGGCAGACCTAGGAGTTCTGGATAGGAGTTCATTCTGTCCCTTATCCATCTCAGGATCTACGCAAGCTGCTGCTTCAGCACGTAGATCTAGAAACATTCATATTTTCCCACCTTGGCACTCGCTGCAAGCACAAAGAAGCTTGGACGGTTTTCGCATAGGCACTGATGCAACCGGTCCAGTGACGACAAGCTGCACTGGCAAGATGAACAAGAGCTGTCAATTCAGTACCCTTGCTCATTTTTGCTCTTGCTCGTCTGAACTTCTCTGTAAATATCAGTCACTAAGTTTGACGTTCTATGCAAGAAAGACATCGCCTCTGGTGATAACTCCACGTCTTGCAATTGCCAATCGGCAGACAAACCCCTGTCCCGTAGACTGGGATGCAAACGGGCGCTACACGATGGCCCCCGGCCCCGGTATAGACCCAACAGACATGGGAAGGCAGGGTTTGGCGGGCTTCTGTTCAAGTCCAGACGATGGGTACTGGTAGCATAACAACTACCAGCCCACTTTCCACAGAAGCTGACGAAATTGAGGATGAGCCTCCGTCCACAGTCCCAGCGCCCACAACATACGTATGTATGGCGATGCCCACATGCCGTCCAAGTTTCGGTGTCTCCATCAGTGAATGTCTTTCCGTCAATCAGAGCAAGGGTTACGAAGAGCAACTGCCGCCGTCTTGCAATGGAGTCCTCCGTCCCGTGCCTAGCTTGCAGCAATGCAGCCCTACCGGTATTGTCGATATATATTAGCTACCCTCCATCGTGAGTCGAGATGCGGCTCTCTGGTTGCGTGCCATGTCACCTTGCCACTCCTTCCTCGAGCCAGTGTTTGACTACGCATCCCTTCATTTCTTCTATTGTATATCTTATTTCCCTTGACATAGACTTATAGATTTGTTTCTTTCGTTTCTTGGTATTGAATACCTTTCAGATGTCTGCCCTTCACCCTTTCAGCGACCACCACAAAGCGTCTCGATGGAACCGCCTTACAATTTGGCCTTCAGGAGTCGGGGATGATGTGGAGTTCAGTGCACCATGGCCTGGTAGGCACCCAGTCGGCCAAGCAGCACAGCGATGGACAGGCGCCTTTGATGTTGAGGCTCGAGCCCAGCGTATGAGTTATCTGGTTGGTGACTCGTTGCTACCAGAAGCTCCCCGAACTCGTCAAATATGGCCTGGCCAGTCGAAACTCGGCAATCGCACAACATGGATCGATGACTTGCCCAAACAACAAGATGCCCGAGTATGGGATGGTTCTTTCGATGTGGAGAAGAGGGCTTCGTGGATCTCCCGCAACTCAGACCAATGGTCAGCAGACTTCGAGATCGAGAAGGAGAAGGTAAAGTGGAAAGAACCCGCGACCAAGGAGCAAATTGCTCAAGCCGATTCGACACTCGTCTCGATCGACGTACTTTCTCATGATTTCCCAGGGCGTGGCACCGAAGAGAAGCCATACCTTGTTCATTGGATAGAAAACGATCGTGCAAATCCCCTACTATTCTCGAATGCGAAGAAATGGATCAACTCCATGGTACTCGCATTCTCGGTTTTTATGGTGTCTATAGCTTCCTCGGGCTTCTCACAAGGTAATTCAGCCCGACTTCGGCCCTAGAAATATCCCATTAATGGCTCTTAGGAACGAGCGACATCAAAGAGGAATTCAATGTCGGGCAAACAATTGCTCTTCTACTCACTTCCCTTTTTGTACTTGGCTTTGCAGTTGGAGCTCTAGTCTTATCGCCTTTGAGTGAAGTTTACGGTCGTCGTGAACTCTACGTCTGGACCTTTTTCCTCTTCGTCATGTTCTCAGGTGCTACCGGCGCTGCACCTTCTATCACTGCGGTGCTGATGTTCCGATTCCTCGGTGGCATTGTTGGCTCGTTTACCCAAGCGGTGGCCCCAGCCATCATCGCCGATATGTTCGCGTCGCAAGAGCGAGGGCTCGTCCTTAGTATAATAACCCTTTCCGGGCTCCTTGGGCAAATGTTCGGACCTATCTGTTGTGGTTTTCTCAACGCTGCCTACGGTTGGCGTTCTATCTCGATTCTCATTGTTGCGGCTTCTTTCCCAACATGGATCATCATCCTACTTTCATTCCCCGAAACCTACGCGACGACCCTCCTCCAGCGCCGCGCCAGAAAGCTTTCTAAGATCACCGGCGAAGCCTATGTTGTCGAAGGCATGCAAGAAGCCAAGACGATAGCTAGTCAGCTACGTGTCTCCACACTTCGACCTTGGATTATACTCTTCTTCGAACCTATCGTCACCCTACTCTCGCTCTTTCTCTCTGTGGTTCACGGAACCCTCTTTCTCCTATTTGCAGCATATCCCATCGTCTACCAACAGGTGCGGGGTTGGCCCCAGGGTGTAGCGTCTTTGCCATTTCTTGCCATCGCCCTTGGGATCGTGCTCAGTCTGGTGTATGTTGCGGCCATCGACCAACGCCGGTATGCCAAAGTCGTCGCGCGAAACGGTGGCTACGCGCCACCTGAAGCCCGTCTGCCGCCTGCCATGCTCGGCTCGATTACGCTGCCTATTGGTCTATTTTGGTTCGCATGGACCAACGATCCAAGTGTATTTTGGCTCGTCAGTGTCAGCGCCGGTGTATTCTTCGGTTTCGGCATGGTCCTTCTGTACATGAGCATTACAAACTACATCGTCGACGCCTATCTGGGCTACGCAGCTTCCGCTCTAGCTGCCAGCACCGTGCTCCGATCGATCGCCGGCGCCGTGTTTCCTCTCTTCACAAGCCAGATGTTCGATTCGTTGGGCATTCACTGGGCATCAAGTGTCCCTGGATTCTTAGCCTTGGTGTTTGTGCCTTGCTTGATCATGTTCTATAAGCTGGGACACGTGCTTCGCAAGAAGTCTAGATTTGGCCAACAGGCTGCCAGTATTTCGGCAATGGTCGATGAAGATGAAAAATAATAATAAAAAATAGCTAAAAATGAATGGATCTTGTTGCCAGCACCTTTGAAGGAAATCGTAGTTACTAGCATCAAGATAAAAAATATGAAAATAAAAAGCCTCAGCCAATGCAACACTCGACTTCTTGCTCTGGCTGCGTACGCATTCTTGATATTGTAACAGGAGAAAATAGGGAGAGTTGGACAGGCGATCACGTATGCCGTTGGTTGCTTGTAACTTTTTCTGATTCACTTCTACCATTTTTGGTGGTGGAAGTGTTTTTTGTGGCTGCAGCTGAAATATATGATTTATTAATTCCCCAATCGCGACAAGGGACCAGCACCCAATGCTTGGCTAGTCCATATTTGCTCACTCAGCTGTCGTCGCGACCCCGTCTTATCTAGTAGGTGCTTCATAACGCAGGGGGTCAGCTGAAGCAACTCGTCAAGGACGACACAACGTCAACGTGCCAATTCTACGATGCAATCAAACAGTAATCGATCCAACGAAGATGACCAAGGGAAGAGTCATCGATATAGCGCCGTACGATCTTGGTCGCCTTCATCTCCTTGTCGATGGCACGATGTATCTTGTGCAGACCCTGAAGTCATCATCAATGGGCGTCTGCTGTGCTGTCGCTCGTGCAATGCCATCATCTTGATGCCAGAATTAATCTCAGATCGACAGACCATCAGCTCATCTTCAAATATACCGCCTGATAAGCCACTCGGAATGATGCAGCTCTGGTGGCCCCAGACAGTCCCCTACCGGTATAGTCGGCCAGATGAACCTGCATCGACACTCCTGGGGGGCCCAAGGATCAGACCAGTCCAACCTGCAAGATCCGGGATATCCACGTCAATCTTCGATATATCCACAGACACTGAAGACAAGCGAGTTTCGACTTGTCTGTCTGAATGCCGCCTCTCGGGCTGATTCCCTTGTGCACGTAACGCTGGAGACATACCCGGACCAGGACTGTCCAGAGTATGAGACCGTCTCCTATACTTGGAGTAGCGAAGACGGCGATGCCAGCCTTTGTCGTCCCGTGCTGATCGGTCCGTTCTGGGATGTTTGTCTTCAGACGGAGAACTGCTGGCAGCTAGTTACTGCGCTTCATGAGACCGGCGAGAGGGGTGCGTTTGATCTGGGTCGATGCTCTATGCATCAACCAGAACGACATGAAAGAGCGCGCAGAGCAGATGAAGAAGATGTCACAGATATATTGACGTTGTGAGAGAGTTGTCGTGTACCTCGGACCTGATGTTGCGCCTCTCTTGAACTTTCAATTTCCTCATCGAAGATGGATTGATGAGGTGGACGGTGAATTTTTCCGACGGATCTTGGGCCGAAGATATTTCACAAGGATATGGGTCATCCAAGAGCTGATACTCTCTTCAAAGATAGTAATTCGCATTGGGGACACGGATGTAATGATTGATCAAGCTGCTCTCGACCGTCAGCAGACCGTCTCCGGTGACTGGACGCATGTGAAGGCAGTTCCGTGGCTCCAGCATACTGCACGGCAAACATTTCGGGTGACAGACACATGCGGTGCCTTGCAACTCGTGTCTAGATCCGAATCAACGGATCCCAGAGACTGACTATTTGGTATACTCAGTTTGGTCCCCGGAGACAAGAGGGGCAAGTCCATAGTACCAGACTATTCCCTGTCAAGTCAACATATGTGGATAGGATTTTTCGCCCAATGCCTTCTTGAGAAGAATATCTATTAGTTATTATACCATGCAATTGGGATCCAGTCTAGTGAACATGTTCCGTCATGGGTTCCTGACTGGACTTCAGAGCGAACCTGGGAGCATTTCACGCATGAGCCTTTCGGGAATTCCAAATCGCGCAGTCCCTCCGAGCCGAAGGAGCCTTGTTAGGCAAACAAAGGGACTACTATAGCTTCCCCCCTTGGCTTGAGAGAGAACCTTTGATTACGTTTGGGGAAAAGCCATGGCTCTCCGAATGCTCTATATGTTCCAGCACCGGATCTCTGATCAGGGCGCGCTTGGATCGAATGTTCGCTATCCCCAACACTCCAGTGAAAGCATTGAAATCAGACGGATCACCCCATAGATTTGGATCACGACAGCTCTATGCCGTGGAGAGAGGCAACATCACCCTTTTTCTAGTCAGCGATAAGCCTCTGAACCAGATCATCTCCCCGCTGCGAGATCACGTATTCTTCAGGGACACAGGTACTCAACCAATTCCTCTTATTCTGCGTGAGGTAGAAACACCTAGCGGATAGTTAGTAGTTACGCTGGAAAGCCATTAGTGTAGGACATCAGTAACTAGCTAGGAACGGTGATATCTTCCAAACACAGACTACCTGTATTAAAAAACACTGCAAATGTGTGAGGCGGATTTCAAACGGTTCTCCAGGTTAATCCCAGTTGATTTTCTGCCATCGGTCACGCATAGGGGATGAGTGACCTTGACTGTAAATAGCGCGAACCACTATGTTGGTTAAAGGGCCAGTCTATAAAGAATTTAGGTACATAAATAGTTCACAATAAGTATCTTGCTTGTGCACAACAGCTAGAAATTCGATAGTAGAGTAGCAGTGCCTAATCATTGTGGCAGTAAGTATTATTACCACGTGACATAATCGATAACTAGCTAACTAACATGAAGCCAACATCCAAAAGTCGTCGAGCGTACCACTTTCATGTATCATTGCTGGGAATATGTCGCCCTGCACATTACATAACTAATATTTCCCTCTCCTTTCTTTCTAGTCTTATTTCCCTCTCTTATGCCCTTCCTAGTGCTCTCTCTTCATTCTCCCAAATGAAGTGGACGCGATGATGCAAGGCACGAATAGGCTGGATATCTCCGACTCTTCGGCGATGCCTATCAAGTGGCTCCCCGGCCATTTCAATGTCCCGGAGAGCGCTTAGGTCACCGACTCCCGAATTCTTTTGCACTTAATTGGAATGAATTTAGCGCCGAAACTCACAAGCAAGTCTGTCTATCCAACGATTCTGAACCGAGAGGCTCATCCAAAAGACGTTAAGCCGTTCCTCTGCTGGATATGGCTGATAAAGCCACATCTCACGAGAAGTTTGGCGTACGCATGGATCCAATCAGCTTCCTCGACAATGACGAGCGAAAGGAGTGGAAGCGGTGCACCGGATCGCTGCCGAAAATGTACGACGCCCTCCCGGAATTCATCTCTTACGACGATGCTTTACTTAGGAGTGGCAATCGCAATCTGGTTATCGGTAAATATCTCCTTCTTTTGGCCTTGGGCGGACCGAAAGCTCCCAACCGAATCCTTCGACTTCGAGGCCGACTGAACGCGTGACAGGTAATCCATGAGCATGGTCGAATTCGCTGGGCTCGGGGTCTATATCCGACGTGGCAAGGATTGCAGCCTGTCTGGTCCTCCGTGATCCCTCCCACGAGGTTCATGAGGTACGCGTCGACGGGACCGAGCTGGGCGTCCATACCTAGGAGCTTGTCAAGGGCCGGTTGAGCAGAGTGAGTAAGGGGGAGTTACAGTAGGGCAACAGCTAGCTACCTAGGTGGCGGGTATGGTAGTCATGTATTGACCTTTGGTCTCCCTTAGCTATATGGGGGCTCTGAGCACCTTATATCCAGCAGCCCCTAATATGATAATCCCTTAGGGTCCAATGAAAGAGCAGCCAGGTCGTCCGTAGCCCAGCCACGTGAAAGTCGCACATCTACCACAAGGTGAGCAAAGTCATGAATGTCAACGAGTCCTTCGTCGGTGGGAAAGTCCCCGAGACGTCCGAGCACATCAATGTCAAGTGCGAGGATGAAATGATGTATAGTGCTGGTTTCGTCTTCGACGTCATTGGTGCCTATTTCTAGCAAAGTACGAGCCTCCAGACCCGGGACTATACCGACACGTTGAAGTCAGTCCCTAAGCCAGCGCCTCGGCCCACCAACGCTCCTGGTAACGACCCGCTTGGTACGAATAAGGAAGTATCCAAGCAGCTGATCGAGGAGCAGCAAGATAAGGCCCCTGGCGAGGAGGGACCTGCAAGGAACATGCTCTTAAGCCAGACTAGAAGAGAAGAAGAGTGATAAGCGAGTCGGCAAGAAGTCAGGAAAGGTCCGCCGTTCAGCTAGTCAGATAATCGTACCTAAGGTAAATACCTAGGTACTGAATTATGGTGAGTGTATACACACCTGCGCTTGGCTGTGCCTAACAGTGTGCTGTGATATTCTGAAACGGGAGAAAGTCCGAGAGTGAATAATGGGGCATTATGGGGCTGGGCCCAACGACGATCAGGATGACGAACCCGAAAGCGTTCGAACCCTCATCCAGAGCTGGCTCAATTCGGCAGTGGTCTCCGTGAAAACTCATGTAACCTTAAGACCAACGCATTACCTATCCTAGGCGCAGACCAAGCACGAGCTCCACCCATATTACCTGACCGATATCTATTAGCAGAGGCGGCTCTGGAATGACTAGCTAAGTGTGCATCACAAAGTCAACATATCTCATTTCTGTCCAAGAGAGCATGTTCAAGAGAGTGACTATGAGTTATATTGGGTACCGCGTCGTGAGAATATCATCCATTCCAATTACTCAGGTCATCGCCAGCTTCCCCTTCACCAACCTTCTCAACCAGTGGCTTGCTCGGACAGGTCGACAAGGATGATTCAAGCTCTTCTCAACATACTCTCCCTAGCCAGAAAATTGTCTAAACACGTCGTGTGTATGCCCGTGTGGCACCCAGCTTTCCTTGCATTACGCAGCAAGAGCTAATATTGGAATTTCCCTTGCGCTTCGATGCGTCTCGAGTAACTAACCCACTGACCAGGTAATGGATGATGTTGAAGCCTCATAGCCACTGAACGAGACCATCATGTGTTGGGTACTGGAAACAAGCCTCCATCTCGACTATGATGGGCTGACTTGGCTGGTTTTGTGGCATCATGAGACGAGATAGCAAGAGCTGGACATATGTATATAAACCTGACTTGTCCGCGTATCCCCAAACCATTTCTGGAAGCATCCATCACCAGTATCATAGACCAACGAGCAGTAATACTCAGACTTCACAGGAGTTATCTTGCTTCTCTCATCATCCAAAAACCTGAGGTACATCAGAACGCCCTCGCTCACTTCATAACGCACCCAATCCATCTCAGATAACAGCACCATGTACACCATTCACCTTCTATCAACCCTTCTCCTCATCTCAGCCCACGCCGGCCTCGCCCTTCCAACACTCGCCCCCTTCTCCAATTCCACTAGCCAACAAGCCAACACCTGGGACCAGCCTACGGCGACCAGCACCAGCCCACGCACCACTCACACCCTGACCGTCGCACAGGGCGACACTCTGTTCAACCCGCGCACGCTCGAAGCCAACGTCTCCGACGTGGTCGAGTTCCACACGTTCGCTTCTGGACACGGCGTTGCGAGTTTCGACTTCACACAGCCCTGCCTGCCCTACACCGAGACCGACCCGGGAGCCTTCTGGTCTGGGTACAACTTCACGACCGTGAAGGGGAGCGAAGCCTTTAATATCTACCAGCTGACAGTCGAGGACACCGAGCAGCCGATCTGGCTGGGCTGCCCGCGGCACTGCTCCATTGGGGCGGTGGCGGTGATCAATGGCGGGGCGGATGCCTTGGAGGATATGAATTTGTTTACGCGGCGGGCGATGGGGACGACTTTTGTGACTGATCCGGAGGTGGTGCAGGGGGGTCTGGTGATGGAGAATATGAACAACCATGCGGAATTCATGGAGGAATGACGAACGGGTGTGTAGCTTTTGGTGCTGATGGAGGTTTTCTTGATCGCGGCGATCACAAGGGGGTGTCCTGTTGGAAATTCTGGGTTTTGGGATGCATCAGCTGGAGTCTAGAGTGATTGTCGTTCAATGCGCATAAACTACCGGTTTCGCTGTTCTTGAATCATAAACTAGACTGATTTGATGATTTGATATTTGCTCGCAATACTTTCAGAGGTTAGTAGAGACGCTGTAAAAGCGCCGCTACAAGTCGTCATAGTCGTCGCCATACAGCACATTCTTTCCAAGGGAGCAACAGCCAGGTGTACCCATAGAATACTCCATGAGTTTTTCCCAACGATCAAATCGCTTGCTTCATTGCAGGAAGATCCCGACGATACTAGGGCGGCGAGTTTTGTGTTGACTGAAACACATAAAAGATGTATCATTTGTCATAATCCTTAGCCAGAGTTTTAAGCTGGAATTCTCGTTCGCTGTGCCAAAAGGCGACGGCAAACGGCGTCTAGGGACGACCAGAAGCACACCATCTGATTGCGGATGACGTTGTTAGAGCTTGCAACACGTCGGGCCCATTGATGGAAAAGCAAACGCGAAAGGGTTGTATTGCCTCATTGTGGAAGTCGTTTCAGGGCATGGAGAGAGTCTCTCCCATATCACGAGTCCAGAATTGCATCTTTGCAATTCCAGCGCAACTCGAGAATCTATCCCGTAAGCTTAGGGACTTGTCGTAGAGATTTGAAATGAAATAGCTCGAAGTAGATCAAATTTGGATTTCCGCATAGACACGTTCCAGCATACCCAGAGAAGTGGTGGGCCGTAACTACCTAGTACCTTGGGTAGCCTTCGATCGCGGCCCATGGCATAAGTGTTTGCGAAGTCATAAGCCTGCTTAGAGGAAAGCTGGCAAACGAGCCGACAAGAAGTTAGGAAAAAAGTACTTACCCGTACGTTGATGTCGTGCCTACCTATCTAGTAGGTGTCAATCAATGTGCTGTGATTGTCCAAACGAAATCTTGACCAACTGGGCGCCATACATAAATGGCTGCCTGCCCGCAGATGTCTAACGTTTCTGTCGAAGGTCTTTGACATCAGCCAACTCTGCACATATATGCCGACGGTTGCAGCCTCTGACCGCCATCAAGATTGAAGAAAACCTTTGGATCTCTGCTTATCCACATTCAGCACGACCATCAATCTCGAGACACAACACTAGGATTCGATTCAGGTATCGGACACAGAGCAGCTTCTCAACGTTCATCCTCAGCAATACTGCTCTCGAGATTGCCAGAAGGCCGACTGGAAAGCGCACAGGACCGTCTGCGGCAAGCAGCAACTCTGTCCTGACCCTACCATGCAACCAGGCTCAAGCGCCGCAGTTGACGCAGCGCTTTCGCCGCCCACGGGTCTCTTGCAGCCCATCATCAAGCCGTTCACACGCCTTCAGAGCGGCATGTACCTCCACAACCGCCCTGAGAAGGACGTCCACATCCATCTTATAGACGCATACCGGCTGCGTCTAGACGACGATTACAATTTTGATGGCGACGCCCCCAGTGACAGCATCTACGGCGGCGCCCCCGACAGCCTGCAGGGTTTTCAACGCTTTCTGGCACTGGCGGGCCAGCGGTTCGGCCTGCTACCGCCGTGGTGGAACGCGGAGAAGCAGTCGGCCTGTGAGAAAATGGGCATAGCGCCGGAACGGTGGCAATGGGGCAATCTGCGGACAAAGGTCACGAAGAAAGACATCATCGACCGGTACAGCGACGCGCGATTCCCGATGCAAATTCGGATGCTGGCCGAGGTGGTCTATCAACGCGGACCGGGCGGCGCGAACGGCACGCATATGCTGAAGACTATGGTTGGGACGGAAAATGGCGCGAACGCTTTGCATACGTGGTTGAGTCTAGCTTAAGTGGTCAGACAGGGATATGGCAACTTTTCGACAGCCATGCATGAACAGTTGGCTGTGAATTCCTCGGCTTGGGGTTTGCTGATGAACTCATGGCTTTGTGAATACTGAGAGCTGGCGGAGTATGAGGCCTGCGCATCTGGAGCCCTACCAAAGTGTACACGAAGAAAACGCCGTTGTCGAGGTTTTTCAAGATCTAGCAAACCCGTTAAATCTGAGACTGTAACCACATGCAGAGGTCAATAATAGAATTTATCATGAAGGCTCATAGAAAGTATTGCCGCGAGGGGATATACTTAAATTCCAACCCGCGCGAGCTCACCAGATATTCCAATCAAACAGACTGTCAGATAGGCACACATTCCACCCATGGTATTCCACAGACAATCCGCTATTGAACCATCTGTACGGGGAGCAGACAGGCCGGATTGCCAGCCTTGGTCGGCACGGCCGGATTTCCAGGTCCCTGCTTTGCAATCCGCCTCTTCACCTGCATCTACAAACCCTATAAAGGGCAAACCACCAGTCGTCGTGGGTGGATGTTGGAGTAGCCAATGGCATGTGCGGCACACAGGATAGATAACTACCTGCAAGGCCGGGGCCAGGGGCCCAACCCCGTGGCATGGCTCATCTTGACCGCAACGGTGTGACCAATTGGGCGGCACGGGAAGAACGGGGATGTAGTTCTCATGCAGGTGCGAAAGGGTGATGCAGTAGTGTCTCTGCTGCTGCCCTATGAGGCACAGGCTGATGCCGTGCACGTTCGGAAATCTGCTGCTGTGGTCCACGACGGTCAGGTCCCCGCAATCTGGAGCCACGAACCCTCTGGATGGACTCGGTGAATGAGAGAGGGAGCGGTTTATCGGCCACGCCTTGAGGAACACCTAGTACCACGGCAATTGCTAGGCGACTCTGAGCCCGCGAATACTATGTGTTTCTGCGAATAGCACTTGCTATACATTCATCTCTTGAGCGGACGGGCGACCTGATTTAGGAGCATGCAGTTCCCAGTTCGTAACGAAAGTCTTGAACATGGGCGGCCTTGGGCAACGATGCCTGCATGTTACAACACTCCAAGCGAATGTATGTCCGCCATCTATCGCGCACGATGCGCCCTGTGTCCATTTACTTTTGTAATCTACCATCTAAACGCGCGTGCTTGTTTGTTGGCATAATCACTATTGCTATACAAAGCTTCCCATACCTAATGACCTGGCTTCTCATTCCCTCTGACGCTAATCAATAAGGTATGAATGAGTATGATACGACAAGCCGACATGACGTGGTGTTTTTTTTTTTTTTTTTGCAACTAGCGAAGACTAACAAGGTCACAGCTTAAGGCGCGAGATTGAACTGGGGAGGCCACGAGAGCACGAGGGGCCGGATGTATTCCGATAGCTGGATGGCAGGACGGCCTTCACGCTTGTGAGACTGGTCCGCTAAATATGCGTGGTTGTACCTTGCTGCCGAGACCAAGACAATAATTTGCCGATGCTGGGCAGTTAGGTCTACATGAGACGAGTAGAATAAAAAAAAATAAAAAAGTGAAGATATGGTTACTCAGGTCGTGTTCACTTGGTCATCGATACAGTATATCGTGAAGAGGCGTGTCTCGGAATAAGTTGGGGGAATCCAGACAGTCGGACAAGAAACCGTTGATACGCGTCCATAAGAGTCGAATAGATATCTGTCATTGCAGTGGCACAGCGATGAAGCTGGGCGGGACCCTTCGCGCAGCGTATAACTCCTCGTAGGAATCAGCATCGCCGGTTGCGGCCTCCAGCGGCGGGAGGTATGTATGATGGCGTGCCTCGGGGTGGCCAAAAGAAGTACCTTAGCTGCTTAGGTCAAAGAATCTGTACGGGTCAGAGCAGTTAGTGGGGTACCTGCAGCTGCGACGCCGATGTCTCCAGCCCAGAACAGGCGTCTGTCACTTGGCAGTGATTCCCCCAGACTGACGGTAAGCTGAACTGAGTTTCCAGCCTGCAGGGTGCTAGATAAGTACTGATAGGCACTTATTACATCCAGTAGCTAAGTACTTACCTAGGAAGTAAGTTCGCTGCTGCATTACAGGGAGCAATGCAGAAGCCTTCGGGCACACCTAGACCGTTGACATGGGCCTGGGGACACCCTTTTATTAGCGAATAACAACATCATTGAAGCCAGCAGAAGAGGGCTAGCAGAAGAGGGCCCAGCGTTTCCAGAGGTAACGCTCCGGTCTCCACTCTACTGTGGGAAAGTGGGCGAGAGCAAGCAAGTCGAAGCCATCCATGCGATCGAACATTCCGCCAGTCTCAAATCCACCTCGCTAACTTATTTCCTATCTCACTCATAATGCCCATGATCCTCTTTTCATTTTGACGGCTGCTCTTCCTCAGATCTTTTCTCCTTCTCCTCGTCACCCCTCTCGCCCACGACAGTTTCCGACCACAAAGCTGCAAATGTGCCCCTAGCTCCTCTCCCCAATCCATTCGCAGTATTTCCCTGTACCTCTGGTCGCCAATTGTGTGGTGATATCATCGACCAATATTACTTATCGCCGCGCCACCTTCGGTTGGGTGGGGTTGGTTGCGAGGTGGACGACGCAGGAACGAGCAACACCAACATGAGCTTTGCCTCTTGTTCGTGGCCGATATGGCGAGTCGATGACTTTACCACCTGTTTCCAGTCCGAGTGAGTCCATTGCTCCTCTTCAACTTCTTTCACGCCTTGTGCCAATTCCGCGCAATGCTGCCGAGTGCACCTATTGTATCATGTTTGAAAACCGCGTCTTGGCTACCTGATATGCGCTCGAGTACTGACAGCCCCGCTTGCGTGACAGCTACCTCAAGATTCTCTTCCCGTTAATAGTAATATGTCTTTCATTCATTCATCTTCTCGTGCAAGCTTTCCTTCGGCATGCCAAGTCCAAGCCACGCCATGATTATGATCAACTACACGATCAACGCTGTCACACGGATATTCCCCCCGAAGAGGATGATTCCCCCGATGACGACGAAGATGATGCCCTGTCTATCCATGCGAACGGTGGCGGCCGACTTGCGCTCGTGCGCACCACTACCAAGGGCTCAATAGTCCAGGCCGACACTCCAGTGGGAAGAGATTTGCTGGTCGCCGTGGAGGAAATCGCCATTTGCGGACTTGTAGCTGTCAATATCATTGCTCTTGTGTCAAACACGTACGCTGGGCGTGGTCGCCTCGCAGCCGTCGTTGGTTTGGTGACTTGGACATACGTACTGGCTCTCGCGACATTGCGCCTCTTCTTGGGAAATACGAAATGGCGAGTCCCGCGTCTTTGGAACCACACCGCGTCGATCTATTGCCTCCAGTGGCTATTCAACCTTATTATATTTCGATCCGTGTTCATACATCCGAGTTCTCCCCTTGCCCAGAGTCTGGTTATTGTCGAGTTTTGTTTTACAACTTTGTTGTTCGGTATTGCGGTCACTACTAGGAAAGGAAACAAGACTGTCATACTGGAATGGGAGGATGACATCGAACCGTCGCGTGAGCCTTTGGCCTCTTTATTTTCCCTCGCAACCTTTGCTTGGGTCGATGGGATCCTCTGGCAGGGCTACAAGGAACCACTGGAGATCCAGCGTGTATGGAATCTGATACCCCGCGATAAAGCCGCTACAGTTCTTTCCAACTACCGCCAGGTGAAGAAGACGACCTCCTTGGCCGTGCACCTTGCCAAATACTTCAAGGGTATGCTCATATTGCAATGCCTCTGGGCTGCGATGGCTGGCTTGCTCTCCTTCGCCCCCACCTTGTTGCTCCGAGCTATTCTAGAATATGTCGAGATGCCGTCTATCGCACCTAAGAATGTCTTGTGGCTATACGTCATCTTACTTCCTGTGACTGATATTGTTCGCTCTCTCGCCGACAACCAGGGCCTTTGGATCGGCAGGAAAATCTGCATTCGGATACGCGCCATCATCATAGGAGAGATCTACGCAAAGGCACTCCGACGCAAGGCCGCCAGTGGCAAAGATACGGTTCTGGGAGATGCGACCGGAGACGAGCCCAAGGAAACCAAAGTTCAGAGGCTGAAGAGATTCTTTCGAGTTGGGAAAAAGAAGCAGACGACCGCCGAAAATGGGGATGCATCTAAGAAGGACGCCCCGAAGGCTTCAGATGAGCAAGCCAATCTAGGAACCATCATTAACCTCATGTCTGTCGACAGTTTCAAGATTGCCGAGTGCACCTCTTACCTTCACTTCCTCCTGGCTTCCGCCCCCACCATGTTGATCGTCTGCATTGCCTTGCTCTGGCAAGTCATGGGATTGAGCGCCATACCAGGCCTCATTGTCATGGTTCTACTCCTTCCCGTCAACATCTTCCTCGCCAAAGGCTTTAGCTATACACAGAAAAAGATCATGGCTGCGACAGACAAACGAATTCACACGACTAACGAGATCCTGCAAAACATTCGCATCATCAAATACTTCGCTTGGGAACAGCGTTTCGGCAACATTGTGGAGGAGAAACGAAGCGCTGAATTGAGAGCCTTGAGGAATAGATACATGGTCTGGGCACTCGCTGTTGCTATCTGGAACACGGTGCCTGTCCTGATTACGTTCTTCTCGTTCTTGGTATACACGAAGATCGAGCATAAGCCTCTGTATCCTTCAGTGGCCTTCACTGCCATCTCACTGTTCTTGCTCCTGAGAATCCCCTTGGACCAATTCGGTGATATGCTTGCTCACGTGCAGGAAGCCAAGGTCTCCGTTGATCGTGTTGAAGAGTTCTTACAGGAGGACGAGACCGAGAAGTATGAACAGCTCGGGCCGGATAACTCGGACGATAATGGCAACGAGGTGATAGGCTTCCGGGACGCAACGTTCATCTGGGGCAGCAAGGACGCCATCGCTGCGGATGGCTCCATGGCTTTCCGCCTTCTCAACCTGAATATCGACTTCAAGATTGGCAAGCTCAACATTGTGGCCGGGCCGACGGGTTCAGGAAAGACATCAATGCTGATGGCCCTCCTTGGTGAGATGACTCTGACCAGTGGCAAAGTGTATCTCCCTGGAGGACGCAGTCGTGAAGACGTTCGCCCCGATCCAGAGACGGGTTTGGCCGAAACTTGTGCGTACGTCGCTCAGACCGCTTGGTTGGTGAATGGTAACATCAAGGACAACATATTATTTTCCGCGACATACGACGAGCAAAGATACAAGAACGTATTGGTAGCGTGTGCTTTGGAGAGGGATCTTGAGATCCTGGACAACGGTGATGAGACCTTGGTTGGAGAGAACGGCATCACCCTCTCCGGTGGTCAAAAACAGCGAATCTCGCTGGCCCGGGCGGTATACTCCAACTCTCGTCATATCCTCCTCGATGATTGTCTCAGCGCCGTGGACTCTCATACCGCAAAGTGGATCTTCAACAACTGTCTACAAGGGCCTCTCTTGCACAACCGAACTTGTATCCTTGTCACTCACAACACTACCCTCTGCGCACCTTCCTCGGAGTACGTGGTGCTATTGGACAACGGAAAGGTTGAGGCCCAAGGGCCGTCGATGGAAGTGATTGCTTCCGGCAAGCTTGGCAACGAGATTCGTAACAGGTCTCGCCCAGGTTCTTCACATGTATCACGAGTTCCTTCTCGCGTACCATCTAGTGTCGGCGAAGAAAGTGGCGATACTCTTGTTGACGGCGGAAATGGCGCTACGAACGGCAAGGTCTTGGACAAGAAAGTCTCGCAGAAGCAAGATGCAATGCAGGAAACCAAAGCTACTGGTGCTGTCAAATGGCCTGTGATCAAGCTGTACCTTGGATCAATGGGTTCCTGGTGGTTCTGGGCAATTGCTGTTGTCGTCTTTAGCACTCAACAGCTCAGCGGCGTGGCCTCGAATCTCTGGATCAAGGAATGGGCAAACCAATACACCTCAGGCATCGAAAGCGTATCGAGCATGCAATTCAGCATGTCTTCGGAGAAGCCCGCCAACCCTTCAATCTCTGCCACCTACTTTACCCCGGTGGTACAATACATGCGAAATGTGCCGCTTCTATCAACCCGCGCTACCTCCGCGGATTACACTGCTGCTTCTGTTCCTGAAGTCAATGTGGATTACTACCTCACTATACTGGCCTTAATCGGCATCGCCGGCGCGTTACTTGCCCTTGTTCGGGACTTGTGGTTGTTCTTCGGATCACTCACTGCTTCTCGAAAGTTGCATAACCGTTTGATGTCCGCAGTCACCCGGGCGCAGTTCAAGTTCTTCGACGTGACACCGCTGGGGCAGCTGATGAATCGTTTCAGCAAAGACCTTGAAGCAGTAGATCAGGAGGTAGCTCCAGTAGCCATCGGCGTCATGACGTGTGCCTTGGGCATTATTATTACGGTTGTGCTGATCGCAGCAATTACTCCGGGCTTCTTAATTGCCGGCCTTTTTATCACCTGCCTCTACGTCGTCGTCGGAGTGTTCTACCTCAGAGCTTCGAGAGACCTCAAGAGACTCGAGTCGGTAAACCGAAGCCCGCTATTCCAGCAATTTGGCGAAACACTTTCTGGCGTAACTACTATTCGTGCTTACGGTGACGAGCGACGTTTTATACGTGACAATCTCTCCCGAATTAACAAACAGGCACGACCATTCATATATCTTTGGGCCGCTAACAGATGGCTGGCGTTCCGAACAGACGTGCTGGGTGACTTCGTTGCCTTTTTTGCTGGTGTTTTTGTCATTCTTAGTCTTGGAAAGATCGATGCTGGCTCTGCTGGTCTATCACTCAGTTACGCCATCAGCTTCTCCGAGAACATTCTCTGGCTGATTCGACTTTATGCCATGAACGAGCAAAATATGAACTCAGTTGAGCGTGTAAAGGAGTACCTGGACGTGGATCAAGAGGCTGAGGCTATCAACGAGAAGAATAGGCCTCCACAGAACTGGCCTGCTCACGGAGGTGTTGAGTTTATCGGTTACTCCACGCGCTACAGAAGGGAACTAGACCCCGTGCTGAAAGATGTCACTTTCAAGATCCAACCACGCGAAAAGGTTGGTATTGTTGGCCGTACTGGTGCTGGAAAGAGCTCCCTCACCCTGGCCATCTTCCGAGCCCTCGAGGCCGAAACGGGCAAAATCCTGATCGACGGTATTGATGTAGGTATGATTGGTCTGCAAGATCTTCGCGAGGCTATCACCATTGTGCCGCAGGATCCAACATTGTTCACTGGCACCCTACGTACAAATCTTGACCCGTTCAACAAATATACGGATGAGGAGGTATTCGCAGCCCTTCGTAAGGTGCAACTAATTGGCCCCTTGGAAGCTATCCCACTGCCTTCTTCACCAACAGCACAGACATTACTTCCTACTTCATCTTCGTTTGAGGTGCCCGAAAACCAAGCAGGCAGCGGAACTTCCACACCAGCAACAGTCAACAAGAACATCTTCCTAGATCTCTCCTCTCCCGTGGCGGAATCTGGCAATAACTTGTCGCAAGGACAGCGTCAACTGCTGTGTCTGGCACGGGCCATGCTGAAAAACCCAAAGGTGCTTGTTATGGATGAAGCTACTGCTTCGATTGACTACAACACGGATTCCAAGATCCAAGAGACGATCCGCGAACTTCACAGCACGATCATCACCATCGCTCATCGTCTGGCGACCATCGTTGACTACGATAAGGTCCTCGTTCTCGACCACGGCGCCGTCGTGGAATATGCCCATCCCTACGAATTACTAAAGAAGGAGGACGGACACTTCAGGAGTATGTGCGAGATGAGTGGGGATCTGGAAGTCTTGGAGAAGGCTGCCAAGAAGGCATGGGAGGACAGAAGGCTCGTGGACGATGAGTAGATATTGCGTGACACTGTGTGACTCGTCACCGTTTTCCTTGTTCGTAAGTAAGGATGGATAATCGACGCCTCTCGTGTACCGCTTTGCTTTTGACGCTGTTCTGTACTGCATACCCGCATTTTCTTTTTAAGTCCATACCATCATACCTTGGTGTCAAGGCGTTCGCCGTACGGGGCTTATGGAATTACTTTTTTTGCTTTCTCTGGATGAGGAGGCGGATTGTAAATATATCTATACGGGGTAGGATAGAGAGGTCATATCGCCTCTGTGTTTATAGGCGACACAGCACCTTTTTTTTTTTTTTGTGTTACATAGCCACTAGATGCTCTGCTTTGTGGTTCATCAGAAAGTAATATTTCACGCCCACTCTCATGATGCCCTGGGTGTTGTTTGTGAGATGTACCACGTGACACCTAGTGTAGTTTCATGAGCGTGACGTGGGGTATGACTGGCACCTAGTGAGTTTTGGAGGACGATGACATGTATTTGCTGCTGGCTTTTCTCTGCCCTCAGGGGACCAGAAACAGGTTATCACAGCGTCAATAGCTTGGTGATAGCTTCTTCTAGACGGACTCTGCTACACCTCTCTCCACATCAGAGGGGCACGCTCCGGGTGCAATGTCGGGAGAAGTAGCACAGGGGCTGAATCAGTGTTTACGACCTGGGAGAGCTTGCGGCAGGGGAATCAAGGAGTCGGGCGGTATATCAACAACGATGGTATTACCAAAGGGATCAGGGCACTGCGAGGTGTTTGTAGCCAAAAATAGGAGGGCGAGTCATTTAAAAGTTGTAACCAACACCATGGATACAATTACAACGAACGTCGTGCATGTTATGGAACTGGGGAGGTAAATAAGGGACGTACATATGCAACTGCAGCTTAATTAGTTCTCCTAATGCGACCCTAAACAGGAGTCGTGAGCCATTGCGCGACTTCGTTGGGGATCACATGTCGCGTATCCTTATGTTATCAGTAACACCATCTGCCAAGCTCAATATGTCCTCTACTCCACGTCAATTCAATGACGGTAATAACTACCTCATGAGTGAGAGCGCGATTTCGAAAGAGTGTCATCAGGAAATCAGTAAGCTGTATGATTGGCGTGAGTACATTAAATGAACAAGAGGATAGAAACGGGAAATTGGTATGAGTTAATGAGGTCTACAATCATGAAATAAGGGTATTTTGTGTTCTAAGAAAACGAACTCTACTCCATGTATGCGAGCTCTATGAATCTGATTCCCAAGACGCCCAATCTAGCCTCCCGAACACCGTAATCATGCCATCCTTCATCATTCCACTCGATCCCTTACGCTACCGAAACCTCACACCCCCTTCGCCATCACTCTTCCCCTTCCCACTTGAATCACTGCTCTTGGCACTGCTTCCACTGCTCCTGTTGTTATCGCTCTCCTCGCTCCCCGCCATCCCCTTGCGCACAAGGTCCGCGAGACGCCGCTCTTTCTCCACCACAACGCTGTCCCGGCTCCGCAGGCTGAGCAGGCTCAGTTTATTCAAAAGGCCCACACCAAAGCCGCCACCGGATCCACTGTTGGAGCCCGAGGTTGCAGCTTCGGCTTCGCGATCCGTGCCGCAGACGTCGTCCAGCGCGCCGACGAGCCGCACCATGAAGTCGAAGATGCAGCGCGCCTCCTGCACAATGTCATCCTTCTCCTGCGTCGTGAGGAGAGCCTCGGATTCAGCGAGGCGTCTCTTGAACGTCTGCTTGAGATCCTCGCCGTCGGTAGGGGTGTCGAAGTGGAAGAAGTCGAGGGGAGCCGACGGCTGCGATCCGCTCTCGCCCATAGTGTTCTTCGCTTTGATGGTCATCCGCGGGGAGGGCGAGGGGCTGCCCACCACGGTGACCGGTGGATGCATGCTGGCGGGCACCCAGAAACTCGGATCGATGCTCTCGAGACTCGCTCGGATAAAGCGGCCGCCGGAGAACAGGGCCATGTACAAAACCCAGGCATACGCGAGCAGTACATGCGGATGTGTCTGCACCGACCGCTTTGTGTGGGTTAGGAAGTCAGCCAGCACCGGTGACTCGGCCGCGTCGTTGAGTTGCTCGACGAGTGTCCGACTTGACCACCCTGTCAACGCGTTAAGATCTCTCTGCAACGGCTGGGTGCGCTGAAGTCCGTCGAGACGGAGGTGTGAGAGCAACGAGTGTATGCGGGGACATACGACAGCCAGATGCGCTTCCTCAACCGAACTGGGCTTAGAATGGACATCCGAAGTACCCGCCTTGTCGTCCTTGGACTGTGGCTCACAAGCGGTGCAGGAATGGGTGTCCTCGGCGGCGTTGAAGTCTACGGGTACAGGCGACTCGACGAGAGTCCGCCAGAGTGACTCGAAGGTAATGTATATGGGCGCAACATGTAGGAGGCCGGATACATACTGTGAGGCATCGTCTGCTTGAGGAGGCTGAGCTAGGGGTAGGCGGAAGATGACGAGCTTGTTGAGTTTGGTGTGGACAGAGCGGGTAGCGATGTTGATCTGCTCTGATAAAGGGCGCCCTGTTTGGTCGTTCTTGGGAGGCATAGTAGATGCTATAGGTGCGATAGGGAGACCGACATATCCGAGAGGTGAGGAGACCATGTTGGGCCAAGAGAGAGAAAGGAACTGGTTATGGGGTTGCTGATATACCGGGCAAACGGTGTGCAACAGAGAGGAAGGCACAAGTGGTCAGCCTCGAAGTCTGCCAACGTAACCAGAAGTCACGACCGTTGATGTGGAAGTGTTTCGCCTGCGAAATCGTTTCACTTGTTACGCCTAAAAGCTAAAACTCGACAGTGTGGTTGATATGTAAGGCAACCGCGAGCCACCCACGTGCTCAACATCAAGGTAGCCGCGCGAGGATTTGAGATTAGGTAATCGAGTGCCTTCGGTGTGAAGTATGTTCTTGTGATGGCCCAACGAGAGATAGTTGCCTGGCTGGTAAGGGCAGGTGATGAGAACCTAGGAGGCGGTGCCAGGCATGAGGCAAGGTCGATGATTCGCTGATAGAATTTCCACGCGCATAGAGATCGTCAATAGGGAATCAGGACCTCGCAGGCGACAATACTGGGCTTTGACGAAAAATATCGGATGCCAAAACGACTCAGGCACGTGCAAGTCCACCGGTATCTGAAGTCATCGACAGTTCGACTCGCCACACTGGGTCCACAACGTCAAGCAGCAGTGTAAATGCGGAGATTCAAGCAAGCAAGAGGTCAAGATCAGCACTTTTGCTTGTTTGATGTATTCAACTTTCTTAATGCAAGGCGACTCCCGATAGTGATAACACAATACCTCTCCTGGATTGTGACACTCCGGGGCAACGCCAATAATAAAGTAACAGAACTACATACCGCCAGATATAACAACAGTGATATAGCAATGTAGCGACGTCAATCCGCATGAAAAGCACTCGGGCCGTCGCACGTTCGATAGGCGCTAATACGGTTTCACTCAAGTTCTAGAACGCCGTCGCACTCTTGCCAGCCTAGGTTCATAGTAGCCTCTCAAACCGTCTTGGGGGCTGTCCCCCGATGCGCGCCAGCAACGGCGATCTTCAGGCACCTCCAGATTTGACAATCGGGGCTGAAGAGGTTTCCTAGGCGCCTCCATCTGATATGCTTTGTCTATGCAGGGTCTATGTTTGCCTTCCAGCTGCTGTTGCGGCTGAGAGACCAGAGGAGTATTAGAGAGCACAGAAGCAACGGCAGAAGCATTCTGGCCGAATTGGGAGTGGCGAGAGAGTGAAAGAAAGAGGAGATGACCCCAGCCAGAGCCACAGTTGACCCAGCTCCCGGGGGCATGGCTACGCCCCTCTACGGATCATGTCGATCACGGGTTGGCTAAGGTTCCTTGACTAAGGTTCTTACTTGACATCTCTTTCTGTAATCAATCCCTTTCCCATCTCGATCCGTGATGCTCGTCAATTGCCGAGATCCACACAATGCAGTGCACCAGCCGAGGAATCATACATCACGCCCATCCCTACTTGCACATATCTTGAACTTTGAGATCTCGTGACCTCCCTATTTCGGGTTTTCACTCAGATTACCATATTAGTGTACAAAAGTGTACATGGTCGTCAGTAGTTCAGTATCCTCTAACCAATAACGCCATGTCTATGCCGCATTCCAAGAGGCATACAACATAGCAGCGCTGAGAACTAACAATGAGTATGAACAAATACATCGCTCTCAATGACCCTTCTGGAGGATGCCGTGTCTCGCTTGTTTTAAGGTACTCCCAGCCCAGATTCCCCGTCTAAACCTGCCTTGTTACCGCTCTCTTCTTCCTGACTTTCCCGGTTGATAAATATGAACGATAATAATACTATTCCTGCTCCGATCCAATACACAAAACTCGAGTATTGGGCGTATTGTATCATCTCGCCAATAAGTGATAGCGGGATAGTGAGCGATAACCCGACTGTGACTACGAGTGGTGTTGTCAAGAGCATGGCGTATGCCCATGACATGTCGGAAATGAAGGATGATACCGAGTTGAGGATGATGATAGACCAGATCTTGCCCGTCGGAGGCCATTCAAACTAGTTTCTGTTAGCAATCCGTCCCGGCATCTCATGTCAGCAAAGAAGATGGATAGCTCACCGGCTCAATTCCCGTATAATGCAGGATGGGAAACAACGGCCACAAGAACAAGATATTGAAGACCCCAACCAGCCCAAAGAACAAGGGCATATTCACGCGCTCCTCATTCCCCACCCGCACCTTCATCACCACAACGTAGACCCCATACACCACCGCGCTGAAGAACGCCATGGCGTCCCCAATCGCGATCTGCGCCTGGCTCTTGTGCGGGAAGTTGCCGCGGTCCTCGTCGTTGCCGTCGCCCGACAGGTCCACCAGCGAGATCATGATGATGCCCGCGAGCGACGCCAGCACGCCCACCAGCTTGCGCACGCTGAAGGGCTCGATCCGCATCACCGCACAGAACACCAGCGTCCAGACGCTGCTTGTGCTCGTCAGGATCGTCACCGAGCCCACGCTCGTGTACTCCAGGCACGCCGACGCGAAGTAGTTGCCCAGGAACCAGATTATGGCGAACTCGAGCGACAGCCGCGCCGTCTCGCGCAGCGACAGCTGCGGCTCCGGCCCCGGGCGCGGCAGGCCCACCGCCTCGAAGCTATCTTCGTCGTCGACGAGGAGCCGCTCGCCGGCCGTGGGGTCCTCTTCTTCCGCCGTGCTCTTGAGACGGCTGCCGCCTCTAGACTCCTCCCGCCACGTTTGGTACTCGTGCAAGGCTATGCTCTTCACTTGCGCTAACCCGCCATTTTCTTTTATGTATTTGATCGATATCGGAATCATCGAAATCGCAAAAATCGACGAGTTGACGTACACGAGAAAGAAAGGTTTGTCGTAGGTATGATCGGAGAAAATATACTACACTTGCTGCGTTAGCTACGAAACCCAGCGCAACGCGTCCTTTCGTGACACCGTTTGCGCCACTCACACTCGCTAAGAAATTTGACGCTGTCCAGAGAAAGACAGTCACAAGCAGAAGGGTAATCCCAAGCGTTCGCCGCGCCATGTTCCATATCCCTACTTTCGGCCTCGAGCTGAGGCCGCTCCGACCCGACGTAAATGATGTAGTCATGTCGCCTTCCACTTCGAGGGGCTCCGAAGGTCTCCTTAGTGGTATTTCATGTTCTGGCTGTAGATCGCTGGCCATCAGCGGCTCGTGAGGTGCCATCGTGGCCTCACGCACATGGAGAGAGGCGCAAGTGCAGTAGTGTCAGGTTAGGGGTCGTTTCTAGGGGGTAGACGTGGTCGCATCGATCGGTATCATTAGACGCAAAGACAAAGCGAAAGGTGACCTCCAGGAACGAGCCAAAATTAACGATTGCAGGAGTTATAGAATAGTACAGGAACAGTGGCGTAATACTGAAAAGAATGTCGTTTGAGCGCTGGAGAATTTTGAAACAATCTGACGATAGATTTGGAGGATGATGGGAGCGCTGGCTGTATAGGCGGGCGCGGCGGCCGCGGCGATTGGCAACACTACTGATTCCCCAAGGGTGTCGAGACCCTGTCGGCCCCCGTCATCCCCTGCATTCCCGACCAGTGTATTGGCAGCGACCCGCGTTCGTGCCGTTGCTACATCCGAACTTCCCACCGGGTTGTTACCTCATAGTGAGTAGGTATACTCTTTCTGACAATTTTGAATTGATCATCTGATCAACAGCTAGAAGTCACGCTTGTTCTTGTCACATTCAATTAAATGCCTGTGATGTACATACCGTGTGACGAGCAACATTACTGGAGACGGAAGTGGAAACTTGAACACCGTATATGCTTGTAAAAGCTACTGAACAACAGGACTGTTACCAAAGCTGAGAACCGTTCATCGACACCATATAAAATCACACCTCATCAGCTGCGTTCTATACACTGGCCCACCGCTTTACTATCGGCAAACTGTGGCGCCTTCGCCGCAAGTGATACCCCCATCAGTCAACGAAAACTCCCGAATACTCAAATTTGACACACGAAGAGTTGCTTGATAATGCAACCAGCAGCGACGTAAGTATAGCCATCCTGTGGCCCTCACGACTGAAGCGTCTTTCGGCTTCTGGGTGAATTATCGTTAAATACCATCCAAGTTAACAAGCGCATCCATCACGATCATTCTCAATATGAATGTTGATAGGGTCCTGGAAATCACCGCTGAACTCCTCCGACTCTTCTTGAGCGAGCGCATTCCGGGCGATTACTACATTCAGGTCAAAAGATATTCTGAGATAGGATGAAGGGTTGATCACGGAGGGATCCTACCTTCAAACGCCTGCTCTACGTTAATTGCCTCTTTGGCACTTGTCTCAAAATACGGGATGTCACCCTTGGAATGACAGAACGTTGCTGCGCGCTTGCTTGAGATCTGATTGCCGTTAGATATTATTTGATAAGCACGGATGCAAGACCTACCACTCGTTTGCTCTCCTCTACATCGATCTTGTTACCTAGGACGACCTGTGAAAGGTTAGACGAGATACATTTACTTGTCGGCATCTGCGTATAGCTTACGAAGGGGAAGTTCTCCGGGTCTCGTGGTGAAGCCTGAATCAAAAACTCGTCCCTCCAGCTGTCCAACGCGTCAAAGCTCTTGGAGTTGTTGACATCGTATACCAACACACAGCAGTCAGCGCCTCGGTAGAATGCGACACCTAGAGACTGAAATCGTTCCTGGCCTGCCGTGTCCCATAACTACTGCGTATCAGCTACCGCCGTCGACCAGCTCATGCGAAAGTGGCTCTGCCCATACCTGCATGGTAACCTGTCTATCGTCCACGAGCACCTCTCGGGTAAGGAAGTCCGCACCGATGGTGGCCTTGTAACTCGCACTGAACTTCTTGTTCACCTATCGATGCCAGTATGTTAGCGACATGTCTGGCATCATTGCGAATCGTCTCGAACGAAGAGTATGTGTCGTGCGGTGTCAGATTTCTCGTACATATTGGTTCATCAAACTCGTCTTGCCAACGCCGCTATCGCCGAGGATAATAACCTGAGAACACTATCATTAGCTACCGAGTCATATAAAATAATATGATAAGCTAATATGTCGTGTATCACCTTCAAGAGAACCTTCTTCCTGGAAGCCATATTGCAAAGTCTGGCCTGGCGGCTGGGTAGCTGTCGCCAAGGTAGGGAGAGAGATTGAAGGAGTGGAAGCCTTTTGCAGTCGAAGAGAGATTGCCGCAGAGACGTGGTGCAGTATTGGTCAGTAGGCAGGAAAGGAGCGTTCTCGGGACGGTATTAGTTCGTAAACGGGGAATCGTTGACCGCAGATTTGCTGATGTTTGGATGCCTAGGTGAAGTTGAAGCCGCGGCGGTCGGACCTGCAGATAGCTCAAAGGTACCGTACCTCTCAGTACCCACCGACAGTGCCAAGACAAAGTTGCGGCACGAGATCCCTCAAGCGGGTTGCGGTGGACAACAATGACAGCTCGTCATCGATCAAGCAAGCCACACGTGCAATACACGCCACATGAAATGCCTCGAAGCCACATACCCAAAGGAGCACGGCTCTGCAGCTGTATCATTGGCCTCATGCCATCAGGGTGCTTTGGTGGCGTGCACCTCATGCATCGCTGTCAGTGAACATTGCTGGCAGATCTCGTCTCATCTTCAAGGCGAATCTCTTTCATCATCTCCTGTTTGTTCACGCTTATTCTTCGATAGACCAGCCGATTGGGTAGGGTTCTGTTTGTAGGAACTTGTGCACATCAGATGTTCAATCTCACTTGCGCGTTGAGGAACCTCTCTGGACATTGTGTAAGGCGACACTGTAGAACAGAGTAGCAAAACAAAGCCCATCAGAAGATACTGGGAGAAAGCTCTTAAGTGCACACTGCCAGAGTATTCATCGTGCCCGGAGCTTTGTTCCGCCTGCGTGTTGGAGCAGAGCCTCCAATTCTCGGCGCTGGATGCACGTCTAATCTGAAAGGCTTGGGGAATATGCGGGCAGGCTCATGATGTCATACCTCATCATGTATGTTCCAGGTGAAGGGAATGAACGCCTCGAGCTCGTATAGATCTACCAGCCCCTAATCAAAAGCCCAGTGCTTTACCCTACCAAAACACTATTCCCATTTTCCCTCTATATCTCACCCAAATAATCATCTGATTTATACGCAGCGTACTCTCTACGTCCACAATGGTCGCCATTCGTATCAGCAACGCCTTGGGCGCTCTACGAGCTGCCCGAACTCGTGCTCCTCAGGCGTACCGCCGCACCTTCATCACCACCTCACGCTTTCAGGCACAAGGATATGGTGATGCCAAAGGCGGTCCGGTCACAGAGGATCCCAAGAAGCAGCCTGAATCAAACCAGACGCAGCAATCATCTGAGCACCCCGGCCCCCAAGCCCCAGACGTTGGCCAGAAGGGCAACACTGCTACCAAGGGCGCCCTATCCGACAGCATGAAGACCGCAGTAGGCGAGAAGTCGCCTGAAGATGCGAGTGCTCAGTCCGGTGGCTCGCGTTCCATGGAGGCCAAAGAGACGGGGAGCAGCCCAACCGGCGGTAAGGTCGCCGACACAGCCGCCCAGAAAGGAGGTGAGGCGCTCAAGGGACCGCAGGGAAAGGATGTTCCTCGACCCAAGATCTTCAACCAGGCGGTCCCGGGATCCAAAGAGGACTTCAGTGACGAGCAGAAGCAGGAAGTCGAGCAGCATAATCGCGAGTTCGAGGAGAAGCACGACAAGGCTGAGGCTGCTCCTACCGATAAAGTGGACAAGAAGTACTGGAAAGGGACGTGAGTTGAGCCTAACTAGCATTGCGTTGCGTCGTCATGACCTTGCTATCGCCTTGCTTTGCTGCGCATCCGTCTTACCCTTCTTGGCTGTGATATACCCCTTGATTGGTGTTTTATAGCGTTTTCACATCTTGATGAGGGCCTACTAATCCCATGCGGTGGTAGTGGAAGTATACAAGGTGCTTAGGCCGACTGGATGTTCTGTGGTTACTTCTCGATCTTGCGTGATCGAGTTACCAATCTTGTACAATATCTGGCCATAAATCTGTACAAATAAGCATTCTGCATCGCTCGCCTCTATTAATTCTTCGGAAAATGTGTTACCTGAGCTCTATGGCTATTTGTGAGGCTCTAACACGAGCAGAGGCATCATCGTGTGGTTCTCGATATGCAATTATGGGTGTATGGCTCCACCGGATTTAGGCTGTAGAGCCTGTAGAGCGTAAGTACATTACGAGGTCCCTCCTGCGCGTCCAGCACCTCTTGCCCCAAATCCATCAATCTCATAGACGGCGTGCACCATAATTTCGATGGCAGTAACAGTCTAAAATAATGGACTCTAAGATCCAAATAGATCATTATCATGGCGGATGAGGAGCTCCTACACAAGATCCAGAACCTGGGTGACCTGGATCTTGCCGCCCTACTCTGCCTCATTAGTCGCGAACATTGCATCATCAGCACCGAACCACCCGCTCTCGACGACCTGGTTGCTGAACTGCAGCTCGTCGCCTCGCAGACCTTCAACCTCAGCTCCGTCGTTGTAGACTGCACGCCGCATACCACGCTCGATGACCTCGTCGCCACGATCCAGCTCCCGATCCCCTCCACCACGCCCCGATCCAGCTCACCGCTGCTCTCACGCAACGGCGGCGGCAGCGGCGGCGCCACGACCACAGATTCATACTTCAATACACACTCGCACGCTCATGGCCACAGTCACAGTCACGGCACCCATCTACACTCCCACACGAACGCCCACGGTCCCCCTCTCCGCGCGCTCTCCCCTCTCACCCCATCCTTGCCGTCCCACGCCGGCGGCGCCTCTGCCTCTGCTCACCAGCCGCAGATCGCCAACGTGGTGCTAGCCCGGGACCTCGACCGCGCGCCCCGGGCCGTGCAGATCCAGTGCCTGGAGCTGCTGCGCACGCGGCGCATCTTCACGCGCACGAGCGTGCTTTCCTGCCCCAGGCCGTTCCTCTTCGTCGCCGTGCTGGGCGCCGCGAGCGGCGGCGAGGCGAGGCTGACGCGGCACTTGAATGACGCGGTGTTCATTGCACACTGGCACGATCCGGAGGACGGGTTCGCTCATCTGGAAGAGGAGGAGGGAAGGGGCCCAGAGGGACGGTACGGCCGCGATAACGATGATGGGTCGAGCGTGCGGACAAAGAGCAGCCTGGAGAGCCGCGATAGTAGCCAGAGCGTCGTGCGCCGCAAGAGCGATACCCGGACGCCCACGCCGGGCTGGGAACGGAATGTTGGGCGGAGAATCCCTACGTCGAACCCGCGCACTCCAGCAATAGACAGCACCGACGAGCCTTCGCCCTTCCCGACGTTCTCCGAGTCCGACGTATCGACGCTCGCGGACCTGACCCGCTCCGTTCACACAGACATCGACGTGACGCGCTATCAGATGAACTTGGTCTCGTTCCTGCGTCTGCACCGCGCCATGACTCCCGGCTGCGTCTCGCCCACCGCGACGAAGCACCTCGCGGAGCTGATGCGCTCCCTCGCCGTGCTGCATGGCCTGCGCTACGTGACGCCCGGGCTCGTCGGTCTTGCGGCTAGAAAGGTATACTTGCACCGCATCCTCATCGTTGAGCCAGAGCGCGAACGCAGTATGCAGTGGGGAAGCAGCCTCGCAACCGTGGAGAAACTGCTCGAGGGCGTGGGGCCAGAGGAGGTGATAGAGGAAGTGCTGGTGATGGTGGATGCGCCGTTATGATGGAAGGCGTTACTTTAGAACCTACGAGATACCCCATCTGAAGATATTTGATACTTGGCACGAATCAATTCACATTACGTTAGCCCGTATGTCTCCGAGTCTCAGAATTGATACTCATTATAGTGCATTTCATTATATTTCCGTTCAAGTAACTGTCCAGAGTCCCATAGGTCCTTGTCTACAGCGCAATGCTCGTCGGGGGCAAGACCGTCATCCATGGGTTTTTGCCCTGCCATTTTTACAAAATATGACATTAACCCCATAAAGATACCGTTAAAACGCCGGCCATTTGGACGATTGCCAAATGGTTGTAGTGCCACGGACCGCGCCTCTCCCTTCCCGTCATTAGGTTATCCGTAAGTGTCTATAAGTTTCTCTGATACCGTTCATGCTATGCCAATTCGATCAAATTCACTCGTCCCGTTGAATCCCCATACTCGAGCAATGGCATTTATTTAGTAGGTCTGGCTAACTTTGCAAGACCAGCCGGAGTTCTTGGAAAGTAGGGGAAGACTATTTCTCATTAGCATCGTTGTGGTATTAGATAAAGGTTTGGGATGGCTTACCTGGCTCCCAGACACCAGCCCAGCTCGTTGCCCTTGATCTTCTTGGCAATTTTGACCTCGCGGTCGATCGGCATGTCATAGCCTGAGTGCAGAAGCCCAATCATAAAGTTAAGATCAAGGCAGTATTCACCACGATCCCGCAGCTCATCGAGGGCTCCTGGGACATTGGAGAACATATCCCAGGATTTCTCGCCGCCACAAACACTGCTAGTGAGGTCATGAAGCTCGCGCAGAGTGAAAGAGTCCGGCATGCCAAGGGGCTTGGTGCGATCGAAGAAGAAAGAGAAAATGAAGACGTCCTCCTTGGCGAAGGTCTTGGCCAGGCTGGGTTGGTGGACACCATTGAACGAGCAAGGCGCAAGTTTGCATTGCGCGTCCTTGTACAGGATACGCTCGGCAAGAGCGCGGCATTGCGCTGGTGCGGGATGCGCAGGGCCCGTCATGTTCAGTTCGAGTTCGCCGGTGCCTAGAGGGCTGTTGTCACCAAGTTTCACCTTGACGATATCGCTAGTGCCAGCGTTGATGCAGGGGTGGTTTAAGATGGGCTTCTTGAGAAACTCCCTGCTCTTCTCCTGGTTGTAGATGTCCTCCAACAAGGTCATGTGAATAGAGTTGCGGGCGGCCATTAGACCGTAGCCCAGATGGGAGTGCTGGTATAATTCGAATTGACGACCGCCAAAGGCAAGATCATATTTGTGATCGCCTTCGGCCATCTTCTCAGGCATGCCCCCGGAGGGCAATGCCTTGAATGTGGGCTCGAATACAATTTGAGTTGAACCACCACCAAGGTCGAAAATGGCAGCTGTTGGGCTTTGATCCGGACCACCAATCTTGCCAAGGAGGTAATTAGTGGTGATCCAAGCGTATACACCCTCATCGGAACCATCCATGATGGCAACACCATTCTCCTCCTTGGAGACGACGGGGAAGGGATAGTCCTTCTCGAGGTGGTTGCGGACAGCATCCAAGATCTTCTCGCTTGCCTCAGCACCGATCATGCGGAGACCGGCAGTTGCTTTGACAGCGACTGGGCTGCACCCCTTCAATTTATCAGGAACGGTTTCCATGGCTACCTGCATCAGATCGTCGAGAGTCCTGGCCGCGCCCAGAGGGTCTTCCTTATACTTGCTCAGGCCGCCGACACTCTTGTCGGTCATCTTGAACTCTTCTTTCTCCAGCTCGGGAGTAGAAGCGCAGTTGTTGAACTTGTAGACATGGATGCGAGACCCAGTGCTACCGGCATCGATCATCAGAACATATTGGATGATGGGCTTGTCCTTGGAGTAAGATTTGGTGCACTTCTCGGTCCCGTACGTCGAATCGGAAGGCGTTTGGCCGCCTGTATTAGAAACTGGATGGGGGAACGCATGTCAGCATTGGCAAAGAGTTTGCGACAGATGTCGGATGCGCGCACCTCCTTGGTAAATATCGACTCCCTTGGGGGAGAGATAGTAGAAGAGGAAGATCAAGAAGACAACGATCGCGGTGGTCTTCAACCAGCGCGTCTTCTGGGCCTGGTTCATACCGGCCTGCTGTAGTTTCTCCAGGATGCCTAGTTCTCTGTGGCCTGCGTCGTAACGACCAGGCTTCTCGTGAGGGTCGCGTCGTGGGTTGTGCTTAGTAGGCAGCGAAACAGATGTTCTCCTCATAACCTTCAAATACTGAGCATCCCCACGGAAAATGGGGAAGATGCAGCGAGATAGAAATGGGTGAAAAGCGAGCGACGGAAGGGAAGTCCCAAAGCCTAAAAAGAGGAGAAAAGGAAGAACAAAACGACGTGTACAGTAGTGTACAAAATGTGCGCGCTGAAGATCAATTCCAATAGGGGGGGGGGGGGTTTGTCGCGGTGGGAGGAGGGAGAATAGGAGTGGACAACGGGTGACAGTTCGATTGGTAACCGCGACAGCGACAGCGACGGATTGGATAGGGGCGAAATAGGGAGACACAGACTGTTTGGAGGCAAAGACAAGGCACAAGATACAGGTACAGGTACAGGTACAGGTACAGCCCACTCAAGACAACTGTTCGGATTGGCACAGCACATAAAAATGGAAATCTCGAAGATTTCACTTTTTGCCTGTCCCTCTGGTGGAGAAGCAATTATGCTGGGACCGGGGTCTGACCCGTTCTACCTCAGGTTAGTTACTTAGGTACTCGAAGCCAGCTCACTGTCCCTTATTCGGTTAGTCCGTTAAGGCTTGGTGCCTCCCACGCAGGTACCGAGGTACATCTCTAGGGATATGTAATCCTCCGACCTTCGCCATACCTTCTATCCCCTACCTCCGTCGGGCTACCCTATCGTTGTGACTTTCGGTACGCCTCTATCCTCGTTGAGCAGCATCCTATACGTAGCATTGAAATAAATTCATAAAAAGAAAAAGAAAAATAGAGGTCGGTGCCTATCCAGCCCACTACTACGGAGTGTCAGTCTATGTTCAAGACGCCGGATTACGCGTCTGCCTACCAATTACAAGACATATTCTTCTCCAAAGGTAATTGAGTTCAACCAGCTTCAACACCATCGACTCATTGCCCACCTGACTATATCTTCATCGATACGGAAGTACCCGATTTGGATTATGAAAGATGAAACGAGCGGTTCTCATCACCATAGATTTGGTATATCTCTCTAGTTACCTCTGAGCCCAACCTCGATCTGAATAAACAGTCTCTAGGTTCCAACCCACTGTATCCTGTTGTCGGGTTGCAGCACTCCAGCAATCTCCATCCGCTTTCTCGTAAGCTGAGTGATCCTAAAGTCAATTCGCCAACTAAATAGAAACTTCGTGAATCGCATTCGGAGTCATGCTGACGGGCTCATTGACGACCTCCTGTGCTGGGGTCTCCTTTACCAAGGTCGCTGCATCCTTGGCATCTTCCTCCCAAACCACTTCAATAATGGACAGAGCTGAATGCGGAGGCGTGACAATCGACTTGATCTGGAATCGTGTATCGGCTTCAGCAAGCAGCGCGGTCCAATCAGCTGCGCTACGCTCTTTCGCGTTCCCGGCCAATTGCATCATGATATCGGACGCCCTGTTTGATCTCGTTCAGTTATAAACGTCTAACTTGACGAGCATGGGACACATACATGGCGAATTGACTGATGACATGGTTCCGTGGACCAGGTATCCCTAAGCATCTCTCGTTGATCAGAATCCGTGCTCCAGGCCGGAGTGCTGGAATCTGGTTTCGGAGTATCTGGAGGGCATGGTCATCTCCCCAATCGTGGAATACGGAGCGAAATGTGTATACGTCGGCCGTCACCGTTTGTTCAGTAAAAAAGCTGTACCCCTGATACTCAATCCTTCCGGTAAGGTCCACTGGAACTTTTTCCTGAAATGGGGCGACCACTTCTGGCAGGTCTTGGACGATGGCCTTATTGATACCCGGATACTTGCGTAGAAGCGCTTCGCAGAGCACACCCTCAGAGCCGCCCACGTCGATAACGAGCCTTGGACAGGTGGCGTCGGCTTCGTTAGAAGACCAAGGTACATTGTCCACAAAGTGCGATTGCTGCATCTCTGGCACACTGAACGCGAATGACATGGCCTTTGACAGCCGCTCTATCCTGCCAGTATCTTTCGAAAGAATCGCGAACGTGTCTTGTGTAACTTCGCCTCCGTGGGCGATCGCGAATGGCGTCTTGGTTGGGTCGCTGGCCTCTGGGTGCTTCTGCAGTGCCTCTACCACTTTTGGCGCACATGGAGCCAAGTCTTCCGTAGCGAAGCCGGTCCAGTCGTCAAGTATAGTGGTCGCCAGTTCGGCGGACGCGGCATTGTGCCGGACGAACCCCTCTGGAAACTCTTCGAATATACGGATGGAGACCGCGGCGCGGACATAGCGCTTGGTATTGGACTCTGTAAGCCCACACCGACCAGCAAGTTCTTTGAAGGAAACCGCGCTGTCGAGAGGAACGTTTTGGGCAATTCGATATTTGTAGAGGACGTGCAGTGTAGCAGCGAAGGTGGGCTATGTGAGGTAAGTAAGACATGAGCATCTAAAGTATGTAGGAAAGTGAATAGTAAAGGCTAAAAAAATCACAGTATCGATATCCAAGCCGGGCAGACTACGCCAAAGGGAGTTACGAGACTGAGATGATAGTCGTGTCTGCTATACGACTGCCTAGTGGCTTTCAACTTACACCGAGAAAGGTCAGGAAAAACACATGTGAAGACGGCCCCAACACTAGGGCTTTGAGCTCGTCAAGAGATTCAAGTAACTCAGCCCGAGTATCTTCTATGGCATTTGGTAGTCTCGAAGGCTGCTTTGGGGCTTTTCTGCCAAATGATGGCTGGGGTAGCTCGGCACGGTTGAACAAGTCGTACAAGGTATTTGTACGGGACTGGACGAGGTGAGCAAGCTCTGGGAGCGATCTTGATGAAACCATGATGCTATGGATATGAGAAAGACTGATGGACAATAGAGCTCCACGGTAAAACACTGAAGAGAAGGGAGCCGGTGCCCTCGTTTATAAGACCAAGTCATGTCACGGTTTCCCGCTATCCAGCAACAGAATCCACCGCCGAATCCTGTGCAGAAAGTGTCATACCTTTGGCCAGTGTGATCCCAATTGCGTGTCCGCCACAAGAACGGCCAACCAAACTCATCCTAGGAGCTCACATACGTATCGTACGCGGTTCGGAGTTTGAGGTGAGGCAGATGTGACATGTCACCGCCAAAAATGGAATCTTCGACCTACCACACCTATTTCACGGCACAGGCTGACACGTCCGACTGCATCTATCGCCAAGGATTACCAACCAGACTCCATCGTCAGATTGGTTCTGTAGGACGCTATATGATACAAAATCTTGTTGTACTAATAGTGACTGGCAGGATTGGCCAGGATCTCATAGGGGAAATCCCCACGTTACATTGGTTGAATCTGTATGCGATATACACCAATCACAAACCGTACCGACGGGACGGCTTCGCCTACTTTTCGGGATCAAATCACTGGTTCCTTTCCAGGCCAGAGTATCGTTGTAGTGCCCGATGATCCGGCAACGTGGTCATGAGTGGGACAAGGCGCAATCTTTGTAGCTACTAAAATACACTTATGCACGGATTTTCCTCCATTGGATCCCCCTCTCTGCAGCCCATTTCATCCTAGTCGTATGCCGAATCGAATACCTAGTATGCTACCCGCAAACCAAGTAGCAGGCCACGGCACATCGTTGTGGAATCACCTGCTTATCATCTAGATCCCGTTTGGACTGCCATTCTCAAGTTGCGATATCCCGGGCTTCTCCTCTTTTGGCGCCATGGATTCCCGGCGTCTTGCCCAGCCATCAGCGCCCTGCCAGCCGTGCTTGGCCACCTGTTTACTTCGCTTCACTGCATGCGGCTCAAGGAACAACCAGTCAACCTCCTCGAGCGTAAGATTCGTGGTTTCCGGGTAGCAAAAGTAGACGAGCGGGATGAAGGCAAAGTTGAGACACATGAAGACGAGGTATCCCTTCCATCTCAGATTGTTGATAAGCGTTGGCGTAATCATCACCACAAAGAAGTTCCACAGCCAATTGCTCGAGATCCCGATGGCCGTCCCCTTAGCCCTCACATGGAGGGGCAGAATCTCAGGCACGTAAACCCATGGTATGCAGTTGGCGGTCGCCCCGAACGCCAGCATATACTAGACGGGCCGTCAGTCGAACCGCGGTCTCGTGGCGTCATCCGGGCCGTCTCTCGAAAAGCGATGGGTCACTTACCACGAAGAAGAACGCTACACTAGCGGCGGCGGTCGGCACGGCCACTGACGTGCCCTGAAAGCTGAGGAGGATAGCCGCCATCATCATGCACAAGCCCAGAACGAAGGAGCCCCACATCATGGGCTTGCGTCTGCCGTAGCGATCGAGGAAGAAGGTAGGGAAGAGCGAGCCGAAGAAGAACATGGCGTTGATGACACCGCCGAGTAGTAGCGAGAGATTTCGGGATAGGCCCACGTTGACGTTCAGGACGGTCGTGATATAGTAGCTGTGCGGCGGGATGAGCAGGGCTAATGCACAGGACGATGGAACTTACACGACCAGGTTGATGCCGCCCATTTGATTCATGAATTGCATGCCGTAGGCAAGGAAGACACGACGTCCGGTCTGAATCTCATCTCGCTTGAAGATCTGCGACCACTTGTACTCCCCATGCTCTTGTTGAACCTTCAAAGCTTCCAAAATTTCGTTCTTCTCCTTACAGACTTTCGGATGGTCTGCGTCGTGACCGTAGACCTGACATAAAACATGTAGGGCTTCCTCATTACGACCGTGGTTGTAGAGCCAACGAGGAGATTCCGGTAGCCCGAAGACTAGGATGATCACAAACTGAGAGGGTGAGATTATTGTGATGCCAGGCGACAATGAAGGCTTTGTGAGCTTACGATCGCAAAGACCATTTGACAGGCAATGGGTAGTCGCCATGAGATTGGACCACCGACATAACTCATGCCATAGTCGAACCAGTATGCGATCTGTTTCGCACCTTAGTACGAAACTCCGTGAATCCAATCCTCGCGTTCCGATCAGTTCCGGCCCCAGGACGAAACCTACCTCGATGCCCACACCCACAAAGAGGGGCTCGCTCGACACAATCCTCCCTCTCTTCTCAGCTTCACACAACTCGGACTGGTACATCGGCACAGTGGAAGTCTCAACACCAGTTCCGATGCCCGTGATATAGCGCGCGACCATCAGATGGGGCACGGTGAAAGCCGTCGTTTGCAGTATGGCCCCGACCTGCGAAGTTTCAGCTATCGAACCAGCAGCCACGGACAGGTAGGGCTACGATGATGAAACACATGGCTATCCACATGGCCCCTCGACGACCAGTCTTCTCGCCAATGATGAAAGCGAGTATGCACCCGCTAAAGGCGCCGAGGTTGTAGATACTGACGATGATGCCCTCGAGGGCACTTCCGGGATGTCCGAACTGGTTCAGGAAATCCGGGTTGACGACGATGCCGCTGAACAGCCCTTGGTCGTATCTTGTCTGGTCAATGCCCTAGTTCAGCTGCTGGTGGTGGTGGTAGTATATGACTCACCCGAAAAGGACGAACGCCATCTGACACGATACCATGATGGCGGTGCGCAGCGAGAAGCCGCTCCCGAAGACGTTGACGTGAGCTTTCATGACGAAGACTGCTATGCCAGTGAATTTGAATGGGTATTCTCAACACCAATGAAGGCAACGAGACTAATACACAGAGAGAAGAAGAAAAGAGGTTCGACTGCGCACACATGTAGAGATTTCTATTCTTTAATACTCCTCTACCTGCATGCCTCTAACCTTTCGACGTACAATCCCATCCGTCCGGATTACCCAGTTGGTCACCTCCGCTCGAATAAAGTTCACCATCGTCGTATCTGCCCTACTACCTAAGTAATAAGCTGCTCCCGATGGTTCCTACGGCCCCAACTTCATGACACCACTACCCCACGAAAATGCCATGGGAGAGGGGGGATCAAGGGTCAACAAGTACCGGCGTGCTGCGTTAGACTCACGTGCGGCCTTCATCCCCGCATCCCACTGGTCTTCCCCAGTGTATAGCCGCCTCACGCTATCTAACCTACTACCCCAGATCCACCACGGTAGCGCGGCTCCGCAACGTTTCTTTCCGGGCTGACGATCAGGGGGGCCACGGGCGACATTGAATTTGTAGTTTAGACGTGTGTTTGCGGTGCAACAAATGGCTTTTGTAAAGTGCAGTTTATGGATTTTGTACAATTATCAGGTTGTAATCAGTAATTTGCAGGGTTCCAACGCGGTTGTATCGTGATCTCGTAGAGCTGCAAGAGAAACGCCTGTCTTGGTTACATAATCAGGAGAACTTCGGTATTACTGTACCTACCTACCTACGGAAGAGTAGAGGCGGGAGTCTGGCAACATGCACATGATGTAAGCGACTTGTGACACGATTTCAAATTAAGAAAGAAAAAAGGAAACCAGATATTCACAATGGTAGTGACGTAAGGTGGTTAGTTAGTGTCACGAGGCGACAGTCTGTGTATAAAACGTGACTTGCCTCCCATGGTACCTCGAGACTCTCGCGCTACAACAGACCTCCATCAACCCGCATGAACTTGGGTCAAGGCAGTCAGGCTGCGTTGGGGGGGAAAAGGGTGTATTGAAGAAGCGAGGCTCGCGAGTATAGCAGGTGGTCATGGCAGGCTCTGGGAGTGGTGGGCTTTGCAGGTCCAGGTCCGAAGAAATACCAATGTGCATCACGGGGAACTGGCATGTGTGCCTGTTGGAAGACTGCTGTGTACTTGAGTTGCATGGTACGATTGGTCGAAGGGCGAGTGGCTAAGCCTCGGGGCAGTCGTGGCGAAAGCTTGCGGATGAATGAGGCAGAGGCGCGATGGTGGGTCCGAAGCAAGATATCAGATACATAGGTGTGAATATTCGACTGTTCTTCAACGTTGGATGCCAGCAGCCCATGAGTTGTCTAGTGGTAACGGCTTGGATTTCCACGTCCAGGGGTGCCGATTCGAGCGGTCCTGGCCTCAGCTGGATGAGTTGAGGAGTGGTTGGACACGTAGTGCCACCGGGAGTCATCCTTCGTTTTGCCCTCTGGTTGACTTTTTTCTCTCTTTTTTTTTCTTTACTTCCTACATATTTATATTTACAGCAGGATATCTGCATTTATATATAGTGCTTACCTTTTTACCTAAATTGTACGCAACTGCCCAACGTATCTAGCATTTAGAAAGCAAGAGAGATAAAATGGAAAAAGACTGCTTCCGCCTTGGGTCGAACTACACACCTGTAAGTGGTGAACATGTCAAGCCAGTCATCACTCTAGAGACAAAAGCTCAGCAGAAGGCACGAACGGCAGTAACGCACTGAGGTAGACGCACTGAAGCTGCAGCAACACCTGGCCACGACCATCCCACCCTTAGCCACACTCTTGTTGAACAGTACTCCCCTACTCTTCAGAATCCTCCCACATCTCAACCAACGTGAGATCTTTTCGTGCGTTTCTAGTATTTATTTCTTACGAACTACAATCCCTAATCCTCCTGGCTATGGCCCGCGGACGCGAAATGTCCTTGAAGCAGCCAGGCTTCACCATCCATCGCGACCCCGTCTTCGCGCCTCGTCAAACCCTCGAGCGCATCTATCGCGCCTTGCAAATCACGGATGGAGAAGATTCAACCCTTTCTACGGCTGCACTGAAAGCCCATGTTGGCACCAAATTGGAACAGCTATTCGACGTTTGCAACGAGCGCCAACCCCTTGGCGTGGCAGTTCGCGCGGCTCCGATCTCCTGGAAGGAGGTAAGTCAGGAGTGGACGGTACGTGTTCGCCTTGAGCCTGATGAGGTGATGCAAGTCGTTGTCGTATATTGCGAGGCCCGGCAGAACTATATGTGACAGCGCTATTGTGCCACCATGGTCAACACCAAGCTTACTCGCGCCGTTGACCAATTCATTGCCTTCCGAAGGCGAATGCGATTCACAGATGCACCAACAGAGTTGCGTCTCTCTTTACGTCCACTGCCTGATAAACAAGATGGACCACAAACCGAGGGACATTCCACAGCGCTGTCGCAAACCAAAGCCTCTGTTGACAATTCCATGTCTTGGCCCCCTACATATTTCGACAAGCAAGAACGAGAATGGGTCGAAGATGATCATATTCGCTCGAAGTTACAAAGTCTCGAGTATACTACACCCATTACCAACGACATGATTGCACCGGTTCCAAGCAACCGGTCACGTCCCGAAGAAATCAAGAGGTTCCTACGCTGGGTTGGGCTCGCCAAGCGCAACCCTCTCATCTGCACTTGGTCACTCTATATGAAACCTATTGCATTCATCGACCAGCGCTCCCGCAATGACTGGTTCCGAGCCACCGGCTCTCTAGCTAAAAGGTACGACCCCGTCAAGCACTTCGTCGATTATACTCGAGAGCAGATCCTGAGAGGAAAGTTTACCATGTTCGGCCTGTTTTCCTTCTGGCGTTTCGATAAGTCCGAGCACTGGGTGCAGTCATTCGACGCCGAAAAGCACCAGACCCGTAACCGATACTGGTCGGAGAACTGTGAGAGAGTAGGCATTGTGGTCGTGGTACGCTACAAGAAAAACAGAGATGTACAGCTCATCGTCTTCGACCCTTTTCACCAACAGTGGAAGAAGGACGGTGGCAAGGAGCCCCGCATCGCAACATGGAAGAGACAAATTGCGCAGGCGATCATGGATAAGATCTATATCGACGAGATCTGGCACGGCGGGAATTTCTTGAATGCGTTTGACTTTATGGGGCTGAAATTGGAGGACTCGACGCAGCAGAGCGCTGGCTTTGTTTGGAATATGGTGGAGGACCGCGTACCCGAGGACGCATGGACCGTGGAGAGAATGAAATTCGTCAAGCTGAAGTGATGTGGGAAAAACTAGGGTGCTAGAGATGGAAAGACAAAAAAAAAAGGAAAAAAAAAAAGCGAAGTAATCTGCCTCAGCACAGCTCACAGGTAGTCGTTCGACGTTCTACATACACGGGTGGTGAATAAGCATCGTCTTCAAGTAGTGTGTCTATTTCAGAAGAGTCGTTGATAATCAAAGTTTCCATCGAGCCACCGACGAAAACTTTTAGGGATGTCGGGAATTGTATCTGATTCAGTTTATGTGCCTGTCCAGGAATTGAAGATACGGGAATACATACCGACGGATAGATAATTGGATGACTACCCTGCGCAGGGCTGAAAAAGAAAAGTGGACAGAGCCAAGTTGGAATGGGCAGGCGGGCGGCATCGTGCAATACTGTAGACCAATGCAGAATTTTGATAGGTTTACGCATACAACAAGCTTGCGGTCCACGTGGGCTGGTCATCGGCATTGCATGGGTACGCATTACAACGTCCCAGATCCGGCCTGGGGACAAGGAGAAAATGAATGCAACATGGGGTCGAAGGATTCCTACTATGGTAGTTTGACCGGTATAATGGTCTCCCACATAAAGCTGTATCACGGCTGCAGTGTTAACCCATGCTGAGCATGGGTCATCGAGGGGTCAACGGAAGGATCTAATTGAAACTCGCCCCCAAAGTCGCTTCCGAATACCTATTTACCCGTCCATCCCCTGAACTAACTTCAGAAAAGGTCTCTAACTATGTTGAACCAGCACAGTGCCTATCCATAATTTGAAAGGTTGCCCAAAAGCACCACAGTCGCCATCCGTCAAGACCATGTCGACATCTTCAGATCAGATGGGCGTCTTCACGACCGCGCTCTCCCTCACGCAGGCGCCACTGACCACGATAGACGCCAACGGCATCGCGTCGACGACGACGACCCAGAGCATCGTGGCCGACATCCTCTCCTGGCTTCCAGACGGGAATTACACCTACCTCAGCTGGACGTTCCTCCCTGTCAGCACGGCGTCGAGCGTAACAGGCACAGCGACGCAATCGGGAACGACATTGGCCACGTCGCTATCATCGTCGTCCGGGAGCACGGCGACGTCTAGCGCGACGGCGAGCGCTACGGCGCTGCCGGCTGCCGAGACTGGACTCAGTAACGGCGCTATCGCCGGGGTCGTGATCGGCTCTGTGGCCGGCGTGTCAGCGGCAGCCGTACTGGCGTATTTGTTTACTCGCTATCGACGCAAGGCATTGCGTGGTACGCAAGGCGGTAGCGACCCGCGGTGGGAGATAGGAGGCTCTGACGGGCATGCCTCCGAGGTGGAAGGGAAGCATGTCTTGGAGATGCAAGGATCGGAACAGCACCCTTCGGAGATGGAAGGGAAACATATTGTAGAGATGGGAGGGGCACCGGGCGATGAGGCGGCTGTCTGGGCAATGCATGATGTCAAAGGTCATGTTCGGCCGCAAGCACCAGTAGAGCTAGGCTCCTAAGCTCCTACATTCGGACGGAGATGAGGTGGGAGGTGGTCAGGGAATTATACTGATAAAGTAATGGTACTCAGACTGGACTTGTGGTCACGACTCGGCACAAGACTGGAGCGAAGTAATAGCATATCACAACCTTTGACAATGATCCTACATCGCCAGTTGGTTTCCTGGTTTCCTGGTTTCGGGCGTCATTGGCTCATATTACGCGTTGCCTCCGGATTTCCTGCTTCACGCCCAGGCAGTACGTCTTTGGCATAAAGATCATTCTCGTAGCACCTCTACATGGCACCATGCGGGGTCTCGGTCGTTCATAAAAGGTGAGTCTTTCTTTTCTTTTTCTTTGATATCACGCTCCCTTCCTCGTGGTAGGGCTCTGCTTCCTAGCCTGGTAGTGAACAAAAAAAAAATTGGTGTCGAGGGGTGAAGTAACTAGGTGCACCATCGCGGCGCGAAATAGCGCACGCTCGCACAGGAGCTCCAAGGGCCAGGTCACGCTCAGCAGTACTGGACCTTCCTCTCGACACCTTCAATCTGCTTCTCGGACAGCATGCGGCAGTTGACGCCCATCTTCCTTTCATCACCCGCTCTCTCCCCGACCCCCCACCAATGCGTCACGCACCCGCACAGCGAGCAGTGGCAGAACTCCATGGTGGCGGCGGAATCTTCGCCAAAGTGCTCGTCGTCTCGCGCGTACCTCCGGAGCCCGACGTTCTTGTCCGTCGCTGCGACCGCGACCATGACCTCTTTGCGCGTGTAATACGCCCAGAGGGCGCCGTACTTGAAGCAGACGCTGCAGCGGCACTCGTTGAGGGATGTTGGCGGGGAGGGTATCTCGATGGTCACGTGCCCGCAGTGGCACTCTGCTGTCACAGACTTGACTGCTGACGAAGGGTTTTCGGAAGTCATTCTGGAGGATTTTCTGCAGATTGTATCGAGTCTGGGTAGATGCGATGCATTCAAATGTTGTCGTTGAAAGGGAAGGGTGAGGGGCTAACAGAGATATGGGCGCTGCTGCCTGGGTATTTACTTAGACAAGCGTGGGAAGGTAGCCCGCGCGAGATATGCACGAGACATTGACATGGATCTCTACGCCCTCTACACGGTACCTACATTTCTCTTGGCAGCACACATTCAAAGCTGATTCGATACACATAAGACCGACCGGGATATGGTGGACACCTTACCTGGGTAAGTTATATGCTTACCTAGGTAGGTATCTTCCGCTTTCCTTAATGACGGGAACCTCACAGAGGTTGGCAAGGCGAGGAAACAAAAATCATTCTAATTTAGTCAAGTACCCGATCTCTAGAGCCAGCTCAATATTACACTTGTGCAACTCGAGGGGACCATTGCGCGTATTATGATCCATATTTGGGACTTTGTTTCTGTGTCGTGACTCCAGTATTAGGGGAGTAATGGAACTCTGTTGTTGCGCGAAGTGCTCAACTTTCGAGAGGGCTCAACAACTCTGGTCTTGGTTTCGCCAGCCAAATCTAGTGGTCTACTGAAGAGGTCCAATCTTGTCTTCTCTAGTGTCTAGTCCGCTTATTTCCTTGCCAGCCCTCTTCCTAGCAACTCCTTTCCAATTTCATTTACAAGTGGTTCATTCGGGAACTGCTTCTGCTTCGCCATCACAATGCCGTGGGCGTCGGCCGTTCGGAGGTAGTCGATTAAACCTCCTTCCATCGGTACGCAATAAGTCAGGAAGCCTAGTGCCAGCAACATTCCGTGTAGAGCCTCGTTTGACGCTTCTTCTCGTTCAATGGCTTCAAGTACTGATTTTGCCAGCTCGCGTTGATGCTCTTCCGGGATGACGTCCCCGGATTCAGCTCTCTTATGGTTATTGGCACAAGCCACGTTGTACAATAAAGATGCTGCAGCCACGCGCACATTATTGTGGCTCTTGTCGAGGAAACTGCTGGAAATGAGCTTGGCGATAGGAGTTCGTAGGGCCGCCTGAGTGAGGATCTGGGATGTAAACAGTGGGCTTGAGAAAAGGTTACACGCCATCTGTAGAGTCACTAGCCTCGACTGATACGATTCAGGAGCATGTTCATTGACTGCTCTCAGAATTGCAAGTATCGTCTTGTAGTCAGATTCTGCGGCGAAGTAGCTACTGAGGCGTACGTCAATGAGGCCGCAACGAAACAAGTCCACGAGTGGGAAGAGGCTGTCTTTCGGAGGGTTCTCTGCCGCCGAACTCAGTAACTCTGAGAACCTAGCCAAGTCTGGGAGTGTAGCTCCGGCTGGACCCTCAGAAGTGCGTGTTTCAATGAAAGATCGCACTCCCTTCACTGAGGGATCTTCGGCCATATCTCCCAGCTTTGCCAGTAGTTTGGCAAGAGGTGGAGTTTTAGTAAACAACACAGGCCTCGCTTCCGGATTACTGACGTGTGGAATTTTGAGCATTTGGTGGGGGTGCGAAGGAACCGCCATCTGAGTCAGAAGACTCACGGTTCCTCGCAGGCGAGCTGCGTCAGCGCCAGACCATTGCTCCCCCTGTTTACCATTGACGAACGTCATAAAAGTAGGCGTCGCCCTGATTGAATACCTCTGCGCCACATCAAACGCTTGAGAAGTATCGACTTTGATGAGGTTGACTTTATCACCGTGTTGCGCTGCTAATTCGTCATAAACGGGATATAGCATTTTGCACGGCGGGCAAGTGGCTGATGTGAAAAAGACGATTGCAGCCTTTGCGCCATCTAACTCCCTGTTCAAATCACTCAGACTAAAGACGTTTGTCACAGCTGTAGACTTAGGACCCGACGAAGGGTCGGCGCCATTGATCTGCGGCTGAGCTTGTTGCTGAATGCCAAGAAGACTGCCTTGCTGGGCCTTCTTCTGGTCAACCATCCTTGTCAGGAGTGGCACTAAGCTTTTTCCTCCAGGAGAATCAAGCACTTCTTGGGGCATATTCTTGATGCGGTCAGGGATGGACTTGCCCAGAAGCAGTTCGGACAGGTCATTACTGAAGTTATTGCAGTTGTGTCGGAAAAGGTCATATGCCTATCCGATCAGCGGGCGTCCTGGCATAACATGATGAAAGTTACTTACTTCAGGCGTGTATATCGTTTTGAGCTCCTCCAGAAAATCGTGCAGGACCTCCATAGGTACTTCTGATCTTCCAAGGTGGATGCGCTCCAGAGGTTCGCCGAGATGGGAGGTACCAGGCTTAATGCGGCTGATACCGCCATCATAGACATATTCAATGTTCTGGAGCTGAATTGAGGTGTGGTAGATGGCATCGAGTTGAACACCGAGAAAGGACATAGACATCTGTTTGGCAAGCCCGCCAGACAGGTCGTAGACGAGGAGATATACGTCCATTGTCGGATGTCTTAGGTATGCGAGTTCCTACCGGTACCGGTATTCGGTGAGATTTACCGTGAAGAAATACTGAACCAGTTTTGGGTAAGCGAGCGACGCGCAGAAATTTTGTAAAGAGATCTAGTTGGAACGCGGCCGTCCCTTTCAGGATTCAACAACGCAATATAGCAGCTTGATAATAACTGGAAGGTCTTACTTAACCTTGAGGCAGAAACCCACGGTACGTCACAGAAGGGCTTGGCTCAGTGGCCTGTGCACGTCCGCAATGGTCCGCTTACTAAATAAAGATGCCGCTAGATCCTCAGGCAGATCCCCAACCTATCTAGTTTTCGATATCCATGTTCGATCCCTATTATGAAGGAAGTCAGGATTGCTGACAAGGTCTGAATCATGGCATCTGACAGTTGTACTTTGCATACCATGCTACCAGCAGACTTGCTGGCCTTTCCGTCCCTGCGTTGCGGCTTGTCCCCGAGTTTACAGTACCCGGTAATTGTGGAATGCATCGATCGACCAGAACCATAACCCGCCCTCGCTGTATGTGTGCTCATGATTTCACAATCATCTTTCGCTCGAAATGTGGTGTACGGAATAGACGCCAAGGTTACGAGTCTTCCGTCAGAAACTCAGTCATCCACAGCATGTTGTAGCGACCAGTCGTGGAATGGCCATTACTTTATAGATAGTTTCTACTTCGAAAGCCACTGAGCACTTGCAAAGACACGGCGATAAAGATACGCCTAGACTGGTTCCTGACAACAAGACATGATGTCCCGGACAAGACTGACGGGGCTTGACTCGTATGATACATAGGTTTTAATTGACAAACATTGCCTGCCTGACTCTCACTTCTGTATGCACTACTCTTCCTATCTAATAGTAAACAGTCCTCTTGAGATTCCAAGTTTCCAACACACTACCCCTCCACATTCAGGCTTGCGCATCCTTGCAGCACATTCCACGTTGCACTCTTCCAGTCCTCGCGAATCGCGGGGCATGCGGCACGCGCACTGGCCATCGCAGTACCACATTTCAGCAAGACAGGCATGCAGCACACTTCAGCCGCAGTCGCAACCGCCAGCACCGCCGTCGCTGCCCCGCCAACGGCAACCACCAAAAGTAAACAGCCCCACCAATGCTCACCAGCCCGATTTAGGTCCCCATTGACGGCCCTTGCCCCAGCCAGATGTATGGCATTCCATGTCTACGAGTCCTGTACACGGAGCGAGCGAGCGCATCGATCGAAGAATCCCGTCAGATTTTGACTGGAATGCTGCCGTTGGTCCGAAATATTATTTCGACACGAAACCAAGAGTATTTGTACGAGGAAGAAGACATGTCTTCAAAAGCAATCCTCGCCTCCTCGGCCTCGACGCCTTCGCTGCGCTCGCGAGATGGCACACTCCCGATGCATTTGAGGATGGATGCTGCTGGAAACGTGAGGGTCGTGGTGCGAGTTCGGGCTTTCTTGCCTCGAGGTGAGTAATTTTGACATTGGTTGTGTCTGTTCGAAACAGGGCTTGATACTGGAGAATTATAAAGTAGCGTCGTAGATGGACTTGGTTGCTGATACAAAATGCGCACACTCTAGAAACAGAACGCGGTACCGACTGCCTCATCTCCATGGACCCGATCACACAACAGACGACACTGCATGTACCAAACGATAGCGACCCCGCCAACTCGCGGTTGAAGTCGCGGAAGGTCGTTGAGGAGAAGTCTTTCACCTTCGACAACTCCTTCTGGAGTCACGACTTGAAGGACCGGCACTATGCACACCAGGAAGATGTCTACAACAGCCTTGGCGAGGAGTTCCTCGACCACAACTTCGAGGGCTACCATACTTGCATCTTCGCTTACGGCCAGACGGGTTCTGGCAAGTCGTACACTATGATGGGCACACAAGAGCAACCGGGGTTGATCCCCCGTACCTGTGAGGACTTATTCCAGCGTATTGAAGCGGCGCAAAATGAGACGCCCAATATCTCCTACCATGTGCGAGCGTCATATTTCGAGGTGTACAACGAGCATGTCCGCGACCTCCTCGTTCCCGTCAACCCCCACCAACCACCATATTATCTGAAGATCCGAGAGTCGCCTACTGAAGGACCGTACGTGAAGGATTTGACCGAAGTTCCTGTACGGAACTACAGAGAGATCCTGCGGTACATGAAAGCGGGCGATGCCAGTCGCACGACGGCAAGCACCAAGATGAACGACACCAGTAGCCGAAGTCACGCCGTCTTTACCATCATGCTCAAGCAGATTCACCACGACATGGAAACAGACGAGACCACGGAACGCAGCTCACGAATCCGGCTTGTCGATCTCGCAGGTAGTGAGCGCGCCAAATCCACTGAAGCGACTGGCGCGCGGCTTCGCGAAGGTAGCAACATCAACAAGTCGCTCACGACTCTCGGACGTGTGATTGCCGCGCTCGCAGACCCAAAAGCCGGTCGTCCGGGCAAGAGCCGCAAAGACATCGTACCATACAGGGATTCGATCCTGACATGGCTCCTCAAAGACTCTCTGGGCGGCAACAGCAAAACGGCGATGATCGCGTGTATCGCGCCGTCAGACTACGAAGAGACGCTCTCGACCCTGCGGTACGCAGACCAGGCGAAGCGCATTCGCACCCGTGCTGTGGTCAACCAGGACCACATCAGCACGGCGGAGCGTGATGCGCAGATCGCGGCCATGGCAGAAGAGATCCGGCTACTACAACTGTCGGTGTCGGACTCACAGCAACGGGCCAAAAGTGCCAAGGACAGCGAGGAGCGTCTCGAGGAGTACCAAAACCGCGTCAAAGACATGCAGCGCATGATGGAGGAGCGCAGCCTCGTGTCCGAGGGCAAGATCCGCAGTCTGCAGACCGAGAACGAGGCACTGCGGTTGCATCTGAAGCTGGCGCTCGAGAGTCTCAAGAATCCAATTCCAGAGGTGGTGGTGTCACCGGAGCCTGCTGAGGAAGACGCTGCGGAGAGCGATGGGGTTGAGTCAGTGGTGGATCCGGAGGCGGATAAGGAGAATGTAGATGTGCGCGAAATTGATGAGGAGGGCGTGGATGGAAGCAAGGGTAGGGGCGAGAGTCCCGTGGATGAAGCTTATTATGATGACGAGGACGACGGTTACTCGTCTGAGGTGTACGAGGAGAAGGCAAACGACATGCAGGATTACATGCACGAGCTTCTGAAGGACTTGGGCATGTTCAGAAGGAAAATTGGGGATGACAAGGAACGGTTTCTTGATCGGCTGCCATTAGGCGAGAGGGTCCATTTCTGACCTATACGGGTAACGAGAGAGAAGTTCATGACTGGAGGGGTTCGTTATAATGGCATCTGAATTTTCTACAGCAAGCAAGAGCCTTGGTGTCTGGAGTATTAACTGTATTGTCGATTGGCTGGATAAACAGGGACAAGATTGTTTCAATAGCTTTGGCTGGTGACCTCAGTCTATATTAGATTATACCTACCTTGTCACATTAAATAGATATTTACTTACGACTCATGTCTTGTGCCAGTCTGCTCTTTCTAATATGAAGGTGCTTCGTAAATATGGATTGTTCAAGCTGTTCTAGTATTGCATCACGCATTACCTCGAGTTGCCGAGATTGCGGACGAATGAGCACAGTGAGTAGAGAGGTCCACTGAACTCCATGTCGTACCTGTTTTATATATGAGTGTCTTTGTTCCGAGTATCATGAAGGTGATGATGTGGTCAACCATACCAGTAGTTGGCGGCAACACAAATTCCCTCTTCTGAGCAGGACTGCGAGACTTTGTGATACCTAACGAGGATTTGTGAGAATACAGAACTGTTGGTGAGCTTGAGGTATTCGAACATACCACATCGCAGGCAGATATAACATATCCCCGGGATTCAGGGTGACACGCATCGGCTCGGCGAGATGTGAATACGACGTCGTATTCTTATCAGGTTTATCAGGATCCCAAGTAGCAAATGGCACTTCCTCAGCACCGGCATCTTCAGTCCCAGGTTCGTCTCTTCGCAGCTCCAGAGACTGGTCGTCTTTCCGCGAATACGTGGCAGGTACTAGCTCTTTCTCGTTGATACACGGCTGGCACAATGCCGGCATTAGGACAAAATGCTTCTGCCCCGCGATCTGCACGTAGATGTTCTCGTAGTTGTCGCGATGCATAGCCGTCACGGAGCGCGCGTTGCCGATCCATAGATTGACGGCATCGGGCTCTTTCTCGAGCGCGATCCGCGCAAACGCGATATCACGAGGGACCTCACCGAATAACGTCTGATACTCGTGCCGGAAGTTGTCGTTCTGCGTCTGCGCATACCGCACCTCGCCGCCCCACCCCTCGAGTGCCTGTCCGCGGACGTACGCCAAGAATTCACCGAAATCCTGGTCCTCCTCATGCGGCTTCGCGAACAGCACCTCCCCGGACCCGGGCTCCAGCGTCGGCGCGTCCGCGTTCCCGTGCGGCGTCACGGCGACATTGACCGTCTGGCCTTCCATCGCCGCCCGCAGGTACGCCGCGTCCCAGCGCTGCGCGGCCTGCCACTCGTGCGCGCTGCCGCCGCGAACGACGAAGGGCGTGTTGCGCGCGACGTAGCGCATAAACTCGAGCGGGCTGGGCTCCTCGTCTAGCTCCTCGATGCGCGAGGTGTTCAGCTCGCGATAGCTGGTTAGCAGCTCGACTATGGGGTCCGTGGTCGGGTCCATGGTCAGCCGCTCTTTGCGCTTTGCGCGCTTGAGGTCTTAGTGAAACACCGCGCGTGCTTTGCGAAACCTAGTGAGGCGGATGTGGGCTCGGGGAGGCTTGCACGAGCGCCGGACGGTCGGTCTGGCTTCGTCGGCGGAACGGGATTTGATAGTCCGCAGTTTTATGGTCATGCGGCTTGATACCTTGATCGTTGACAACTTCGGGAGTGCTGTGCAAATGGCGGCCCCTTTGATCGCTCCCCGCACCATAGATTGGGCGGTCCGGTTCTTGCGAGGGAATGGTTGCCAAAGTGGAAGCCTGTACAATAACAACGCCCTGACGATTCAAGGGCGACTTCCCTTTCAGGAAGTTTCCAGCCTTACAGAGATTGAATATCGTTCTGATTGGGCATGTGGTTGCGGTTGACAGCTTAGAACCTGGCAAAAATTCTCAGCTAGGACACGACCAGGATTGGGGTCATTGGAGAAATTTGGGGCACCCGGCCATTCCCAGCGAGCTTTACAAGGCAGCGTAATCAGCTGAAGCCATCATCATGTTGGCCCATTGGGTAACACCTCGGCAACTCGGACGTGAACTGATTCTCGAGTGCTGGTTTCGCGGCGTCGCGGCAGATGATCCAAGTTTTATTTTGAGAGATATTCACCGACATAGTTCAGAAAGGCTCTCGATTGCAATACTGCGTTTGCACGGGCACAGAAGGACCCAAGATATAGAGATTCGGTAGACATCAACAAGATAGCAGACAGAGGCCGTGGGCGGGCTAGGGCGTGTGGAGGACGTCGTGATCCGTATACATTCCCATCTTACTTTTCTGAATCACTTCATCCATAGGAAGCATGAATCCGAGGTCAACAAGCACACCAAGATGCGAACCACTCTACACACCTCATAACCATCTTCGGCCGTATCCCGCCGCCTCGAGATTGAACTGATCACCACATGGTCGTACGAAACGCGACCAGCTGAGGAACACTCAAGCCAATAAATACCCCGACTGCGGCGTTCGTGACATGCAAGGAGGAAATGGCATGGCAGATTAGTGCTCCGAGTCCTGTTTGATTGGTCCGTGGCATCTCACCATCGCTGCGGGAGTCTATGAGAAGACTTAAGAAACCGCATGCACGCCTACCTAAGTACTCCTCACCTCAGGATGGATGTTCGCGTTCAAGGGGAAGAAGACGCAAGTTACTGAGCATAGGTACGGCTGTGGTACTAAACAGGTGTCGGTACGTATATATGCACCTCACGCAACCGGGGAAGTGCGGGAGATCACCACCAGGGCGGGGCACATATACCTCGAGACACCCTGCCCCTATCATCGGCCCTAACTCCCCTAGAGACAGGTATCTATCTAGAAGCTTCAGGCACTCAACAGGTTCTCTCTGAATGGGAAGAAACTCCTCTAAGACCCCCAACGGATGCACCTGAAGACTCCCCCATCTCTTGCCCCTCGCTGTAAAATGGTCCTGCTTTCCGGTTGCGCGCTCTCGGCCGGCAGGAAGACCACCAGCGAGCTCTGTCTGGCTTTGGACCCTTGACCAGCAATGGACCACTTTTCCCTCCCATTCAGCTCAGTAGGTTAAGTACCTTAGGTACTTTAGGTAGTTCAATTTGAACAGCAGCCCCCCCCCCTCGGGACACTCGCACGTATGCAAGTGTTTTGTTGTCCAGCAAGATCAGAATCTGCCTCTACAACACTACGGTGGGAGGTGACATATTACTCCCCTCTTCAACAAAAGGGCATGCACTATGTAGGAGGCAGATTACCACAAAGGGGTATGTATATCTCTCCCCTACACTCAAGAGAAGAAAAGGTCCTGTATTCTTTTGGCCAATGTTACCACACCTATCTGATCCATTATTACCGGCACCGCCCGGAGCGACTAGCGAGCGCTGCTGCTCGCAGCCAGACCGCAGCGTCGGCACCCTGTCCCTGGCTATCCTGCAGCACCATCAAGACGAGGCTTCTTGGGGCTCCAGTCTAGGCATGCTGGCGTTGCTCTAGATGGAGTCCGAGAGGCCGACGCTCTCCTGGTTGCCAACCTTAACCCAACTGTCCAGCGTATCAATGAGAACTATCCATTTTGAGGTGCACTAACGCGTACTTTTGCTCCTCTCTGGTGCTGCCCTCGGCCATCTGCCCTCACTACCTAGCGCTTTGAACCCCGGTAAAACAGAGCAGCTGCCAAAAAACACAGCCAAGCTTTTAATCCTCTTCGCCTTTCCTGCTCCTGACAACTATCTGTGCTCTTGCTTCTTCCATCCGAGCGATTGGCCACTGGCAATGCATTGGTCGACGACCTAGTCCACCACCATACCGACAATTCGTGGCTGACGCTGGCCCTCCCTCCATGCGAATTGCGCCGACATAGATCTTGCGAGTGATCGAGCCCACGCGACTGAACAACTATGCGCCTCACATGTTCCTATTCGAAGGCCAATTGCCTCAATCCAGTATCAATCCATCCATAAGCCCATGAGCGCCTGGGCTTGTGATCCAGTTCTGAAGGATGATCTGGTATCTTCTCTATCCCTTCCGAGGGTATGCTGTTCCCTCGTTGCTCTCAATGGTGGTGGCACCGCCGCCTAGTTGAGTTCTGCTGACTGAGAATCGAAAATGCAGAACCACTGAAGCTCCGGTTCTGGAGCAAAACCACCCACTCCGCAACACATTCTCGCGATACGGACGTTACGCTGCCAGTCACGTTGTGACCACTCTGCTAATATCCGTCGCCGTCGCCGCTACCCTCATATATCCCTTTCCCTTCCTCTATACCAACGATTTCACCAATGGCGCATCCAGCCTACCCCACCATGTCTGGACCGACGCCCAACCCCTCGACGACAAGAACGTACCCGAGCCTGATGTTATTATGCGATCAATATGGGTTCATGGGAGCTACTTCCAGGCTCTCGACAAGGATGTGCTGCTAGGGGCCCTCGAACTTCAAGACGAGCTTCTTGGCCCAACCGTCGACTTCAACCCCCGCCAGATGCGACATATGACCAATAGCCTTGACCTACCGCAAACCCTCATCACGGACTTGACGCCGAAGCAACGCGACTCCTTCCATGTCATCAATGGCCTAACGAATCAATCCTGGTTCTTTCATTCCCCTCTGCAGTATTGGTCTGGACATGCCGATTTGATCGAGCAGGATGACGACATCCTCGGTACGGTAAATGAAAAGAAGAACCTGCCGACGTCGGTCAACGTTACGTTGAGACACTCGATTGTATTCAGTGGAAAACGCTTCGAGGACCGTCGTCTTGTCGCCGCAGATGCCCTGGTCATCACTCTCATCCACCTTCGCGACTCGCCCATTGGACGCCTGTGGCAGGAACGAGCACAATCCCTTGCCAGGAGTATGACAGATAAGTGGAAAGTCATTGCACCTCGGAGTGGCAGATCGAGCGAAATCTATGAGTTCCAGTTTCGACCCATGTCATCTCTCGATACCTCTCTACTGGGCTCAGCCTATCTTCTTGTCTTCGTCTACTTCTTGTTCAGCCTTTCCAAGTTACGCGCTGTCAAGTCAAAGGTTGGCCTGATGGTCACGGTAGTGGCCCAGATCGTACTATCCATCATGTCCAGCTTCACTATATGCGCCATCTTCAAAATTGATTTATCCAGGATACCACGTTTCGGATACCCGGTCGTCATTTTTTCTATGAGTCTCGAAAATATCTTTCGTCTCATCAATGCCGTCATCCTCACCCCATCCGAAGACAACACCAGCAATCGCATTGGTTACGCCTTTGGGCAGACAGGACCTATTGCACTTGCTAGTGTCGCTCAGAACCTGCTCATTCTCTATGGCCTTTCCAGAGTTGTTTCTTCGGGTGTGTCGGCTTTCTGTACATTCGCAGTGATTGCCTTGATTTTTGACTTCTTCTATCTGTCCACCTTCTTCCTTACTGTACTGAGCGTTGATGTGCGAAGGACTGAACTGAGCGAAGCTCTGGCAAAAGCAGCCCTCCTCTCACGCCGATCAGAATTTTCTGATACACAACCACGCCAGACTTGGATGGATGCGATGCTGCAGGGAAAGATTGCCATGTCCACACGTATTGCTGGGACCATTGTCATGGTTGGATTCGTGCTTATTGCGCAATGGCATTTTTTAGAGACACAGAGCTTGGTGAGGATGCTCAGGCGACTATTGCGCATAGACTCGAAACACAAAGGCCTCAGTCCTTCGACAAATTCATTACTGGTCGATATCCACCAAGCGAGAAGTCCGACGTCCTGGCTCCGCATGCAAGACCACGAGACGGCCCGTGAAGTCATTCACGTCATCAAACCCGATGCACACAGCTACACAGCTCGAGTTTTCGATCCTTATATATTCGTCCTGAAAGGATCTGACCGGATGCTTTCGGCCCACGAGCGCTTCTTCTCTCCAGCTGTGTACGACTTTGTTCGGCATCAGCTAGCCCCTTTCCTCGTGACGATTCTTGTCCTTGCCGCTTGCATGCGTCTCCTAATGAATTACCTCCTGTGGGATGAATTGTCAGAAACGGCCGCAATTGATGGAGCACGACAAGAATCCGCGCTTTCCGTCAAGCCCCTGCATGAGGGTCACCATTTAGACGTTGCAGTCATGACAGCATCGCCTAGTGGGTACCTCGTGTCCGTAGGTTTAGATCGCCAGGTCCGGGTCTGGAACGTGAAGTCGGACTGCTGCAGTTATGCTCTAGGCGAAGACCAGGGCGCCTCCAACATACCATTTCCCATTCTGGCTATGTGCATTGACGACGAATCGCACTGGCTAGCCATTCTGACGCTTGATTGCGTCTTGCTGTGGAACCTTGTCGAGCGCCGTTGGGGGCCTCCAATCAAGGTAGAGCCCTACCGACATAAGCCGGAAGCCTTCTTTTTTGGATACGACGACCGACTGTCAATCCACCCACTGGTATTAATCCGACGTGACGGTGTGGTCACGGAACTGAGATCCGACCAGAGACAGTGTCGTGAGTTTGTGTTCACCGATGAGAAAGTCATAGTCTCAGCAGACTCTATCACGGAAAAGGGTGAGCAATTCTGTCCGGCTTTGATTGAAGGTGTGCGTGGCATTGACACTTTATTAGCATTCCCAACCAAGATTATTGCTTCTGATCGAGAAGGGCACGTTCACATCATATCTCAAGAAGGCCATAAGTGGGCATCAAGTCTTCTGCATCTACGACATCGCCAGGACAAGGAATTCATTTCAATTCAAGCCCTGCCAGATCTAGGGTTCTTCCTCATAACTAGGGCTCAGACCGTGGATCTCGTGGATTCAGTCACACATAAGGCCATATATACATTTAATGTAGGGCCTATTCAACCGAAGAGTATGAAGGCCTTTCACTCTCGGCCTCGGCGGATGCGGTGCGGTTCTGTAGCCCTCTGGAGTTTTACCCTTGCCTACATTCACGCCTATAATCGCGACCTTGTGATCCAGACATATAGTCCCCAGAATGACGGAGAGTCTCTCTGCTTCTGTGACCCAGAGTCTCCCACAAATAAGAAGAGCTGCTGTCCATGGCGAAGGGCAAAAGAGACTAGGAGAATTATCAAGAATCCCGGAAGATGGGAGGCCTTGTCGTCTGGAATCATGGTCGGAGTCCGGAAAAAGCAACCAGACAAGCACTGCCAGAACGCTCATCAACGTCACGAGCCACTCCAAGCCGTCAACGGTCTTCGGCGTCGTCATCGCAACAGCTTCTCATCCCCCAAGCCCTTGGTCCACGATAGTTGGGAAGTCTGGATGTTCTCACACTTTGGAGAGAAGCAGGACACATGGGAGACGATGCCACTTTGCAGCGATGAGGATGATGGTCATCTGTTTGTGACGAACCTCGGACCCATGGTCAAAGTCGGCACTTCCAGCGTCGCCGTAGGACTTAGTAATGTAATAAAGGTCATCACGGTTGGTACGGAGCGATATGAAATAGATGAATCAATATCAGGCGATGGGCTGTCCGTGGTGAGCAGTCGTCGGCGTAAGGGCCCTTCGACTCTCCGGGGCAGGCCTCCGATATTGGCGGGTGGTCAGTGCTGTTAACTCTGGCTAGCATCGCCTACTGGGTGTCTGCCACATACCTATATTATAAACCGCTACCTTGTCATCTCAAACATGGCGGTTTGGTTGACACTGTGCATCAGTATCCTTCACCGCCAAGAGTCCGTGACCCGGCGAAGGTGGATGGGTTAACAAATCGGGTGGTCTTGGGGCGCAATATCACGCATAGAAAAGGTACACATACACACTCAATGTGGATAAAGGATACGAGCGCTCTTGGTCTGGGGGTCGTCTCATGGGATATACACGACATATATGATACACGGACGGGATCTTGACTTTTCACCTTGATGAGGCCTGGAAAAGGAGTGGTCATCTGGGAGGCTGATGAATGCTAGAAGATGTAAATATAATCAATGAGAATACTGTGTGCGTACTTCTCCAACGTGCCTGAGCTGAGTGGAAATGAATGAGTAGGTGTAGTAGGTGGGATGTGGATGAGGTGTCAATGGGGTGAGTGATGAGGTTTGGGCTCGAACACGGAAGATATGTGCTTGTTGCCTGGTTTTGGGGATGACGTGCCGCTTATTCGTGAGGTTTCGTTGGTATCGTTGCTTCCGTCGAAGTAAGGGGGAAAGGTCGCCTTCTGTCGTTCCGTCAGGGTGTTCTTTGTGGTTTCAAGCTCGGTCACTGACGGAAGAACTTTAGTATGTCGAAATCCGCTTTCAAGGCTTAAGTACTCTGCGTTTAAAAATCCGGTATCTATGGGTAGACCAGTATGTACGTATCCCAGAGACTCCGCGGAATTCATTCCTTAGTCTCATCTACTGGTTACTTTTCGCAAGTGCATCGATCAAAACGATGTGTCGAACAAACAAACATAAACAGCTCTTACAGATGGTCGTCATATACGGGAATGCTAAGTCACCCTCATTGCCGCAGCAGGAGTAGATTCAGCCCATGGTCTCCCCGGCATCAGCCAACCAGCTCAATACATACGACTTCAAGAGACTATCCCACGCCACGTAAGTCCAGGGTTTCCCTAATTAGCTGCCTCTCCTCCAGAACTCCACATGGGCCAGTAGGGGCTGAACCTTTCAGGAAGGGTTCTTGTCTCGCAGCAGGATATTTTTGGACCAGATCAAGACATCTGGAAGGTTTCATACCGATACCAAGGCACCACAGTATGAAGAAGGATCGCATGTCTGTGCAGTCAGCATTCCAGACAATACCTAGAGGAATACAGCCGCCGAAAACTCAGTTACTCCTCTAACGCTTTGAGCGCCAGTCTTGTCATGCTGAAATATCTACAAACTCCTTCTATTTAGTCCGCTTGGGGGGTACCTTTCTATAATTATGATCCAAATCTTGGTGTGAGACTAGAGTTGGGAAAGGAACAATTTTTCGCGCTGCTCTGGTCTCACCAGCATGCAGGTCGGCGGGCACACGCTCTTGCGATTTGGGTATATTTGGGCTGGCAAGGCTATACAATCAGTTGATTGAATCTGATCGGGTATGATTGATACCTTATTATGATATTGGCTTTTGTCGTTTTACTCGTGTACTGTACTGCCCTCCGTAGAAGCGTTCGCCTAGTCGATCCTTTAGGTCGGCATTAACAAGAGTTACGCTTTCATGGTACTGACTATGCGGTCTTCGATGGCCACATGGACCGTGTATTCGCGCACATCTTAGCAAAAGACTCAACGAACTCTTGGGCGAACCGAACGACATCCCACCCATCCTGTATAACCGCTGACCTGGCTAGATGGTCGATAGGCCCCGGAGAGCTCACCCGAAAACAAGAAAGGGGCGCAGAGAGTGCCCGAACAGATTGTTTCGAGTTTGTTATTATCATGATACGGCGTCTTCATACATGATCTCATGCTAACGAGCTTTTACTTGGGTGAACAATGCGATCTGCAGCCGCCTTACTGGTCGAGCTGTAATGTAGAAACGAGACAACACAGCTGTATCCGTGGGGGTATCTTGAGTTGGGTTAAGATGGGTGTATAATAGATAGCTATGCCCTGATACATTCGTATTCCAAAGTTTGTTGATGTAAGAAAGGCCTGTGGAATACGAGCATGGTGAGATTGTATCAAGGCATCAGAGAGACTGGCCAACGCGACCAGCTCTATCATGTATACCAGAAGACATCGGGAAAGACACTGCCAGCAGCAATAGACGCCATGGCCATGGTAGAGAGGGAAGCCTGCCAGGGAGCTCTACGTATCTTATGGTACTTTGTCAGGTTCGTTGACGAGGTCATCATGCCTAGGTTGGGACACGCACATGGAAAAACTTGGCAGCACTTGTAAAGAGGTTGCCGGTGATTACTTAACGGAAGTCTGGTACGATTGCCATACTGGGATAGTGTTTTTGGCAGACTCTAGAGTCGTTTTGGCCGGGGAGTTGCTCGTCTCGAGTACGATTGCTGCGAATAGTACGCCTAGCCACAATTGAAGCTTCTGGAATTCCATTCACAGAAGTACAGACTTTGCCATACCGCGCCGAGGGCACGACACTTCACGGAAATGCAAAGAATCGCCTTGGGAGAAACAGTCTCCGTCACATTTGTACCCCCCTTTGCATTTACATACCTTGGCGAAAGTTAATGTCAACAAGCACCAGTCTTTACCAGACGACAGTAACGATGTCTTGAAGAGTGTTTATCTGATTCGACACAGACTTGCCCCCTTTTCTCTGGCTAAGGAGCACACATGGCATGGATAGATCCAGCGAAATTGCTTGTAACCGCGACATCTCGCGTACTTCCTACTGGGAATGCAATACCATCTTGCGCATGCACAGCATTCTTTTCAGAAACGTACCGCCCACTGGGCCACAACAGTGAGAGAACGCATGTTTTCGGTGTGAAGTATGGTCCTGGAGGGCCCGGGTAGTTGCCGGCTGTTACAGCGCAGCACTCGTTGTCGGGACCTGCCACTGCTTGCTCCCCCCTTTCGGGCTCACCGCCAGTCTCGCTGTTTGCGCGGGCGTGTCCAAAGGGCCATGGCGGCGAGTGGGGAACCGGGCGTGACGGGCTTGTCTTCTGTTAGGGTACGGCAACACAGACAGGTAGGGAGATGGGTGAGAGGATAGATGAAATGGAGGGATGGCCGCATGCGTCGAGGCCAGGCCTCCAACGATGGGGTTTTATTCGGCTGCGTCTAGGTACAGTTGAAGGATATGCTGACAGCTATTCGGTGAGGTCATAGTGCCCCAGCCTTGGGCACGATTACCTATGCGTTGGCATACACATTCCATAGTCTGGGGGTGCGACCTGAACGCCTGACTCGTGTGGCCTTTCTTGGAGACAGACTTGGGGAGATCTTTCTTAGTTCCCGTCGACGGTACGAGGTACCCAAAAAAAGGCGGTGGTTGGGGAAGTGGAGAGGGTGATTGGTCAATTGCGGACGTGCATCGTCGCGTCGGCGTCCGAGCTGGGGGTCCTTGTCCATCGCGCTTTCTCAAGCACGCCAAGCTCTGCCCAGGCTGGCCGGGTGAGGTCCTGCCCTCCCACGCACGATTCCACAGCCAAAGTTCCAAGCATCTGTACAAGCAGTTAGGTAGGAAGCAGGTGGTAGTACCCAGGTACCTCTCCAGGCTAGGGGCTGAGTGCCGCAATGTGTGCGCATCAATCCATCGATACCGATCCGCGGTAAAGGGATCACAGGGACCAAACTGATTGACGATTGTTAATAGATCTAATACAAGCATCCCTAGGTAAGTAGGTACATATTGAGTATTGACCTGATCTTGTAGTGTGAACGAGCCACGAGGCGCGCTTGCTTGTGATGAATAGGTACATACCTCCTAAGTACCTCTTACATACTTACCCAGGTACTTACCTAGGATATGCTCTGGCAGCTGCATATCGGCGAATACACCACGCGCCCGAGATTGCTCCTGGTTGTACCACCGAGCTGCACCTACCCAGATCAACCAGCTGTCCCTGAGCACCTCTTGTCGTGGCCAGCCTAACGAGCATTTCATATCTACCTCATTCTGGACCTGTACTCGGATAGCGTGGAAAACCATGCCTCGTCACGTTCATGATTGTGTCTTAGACAGGACGTGGGGAAGAGACACCGGGTGGCTGAATGCACTATGTAGGACCTAGGTAAGGTAAATAAATGGCAGCATCGGGCTGAGATGAGAAAAGAGTTTCAGCCGTCTCCCTGTGGGCGCCTGTGGGCGCCTCCTGCTACTGCCAAAGACGTTATCGGCAGCCTCAATAGAGCAACTCTACGGGAGCACGTCGTGGGTGGAAGTAGGTCTGGCATGCTGAGCCCATGTCGTCATCTCTTCATGATTTCTTGGTGCCATACCTTCAAATCCAGGGTGACCTTATGCGGAAGATCATCGCCATAGGTCCCTGGCACCCTGTCGGCGCATTTACTACTACCAGCAGAATTCAAGGGTCCGCCTTTCACCAGGTTGGGCTTGAATCTCGGCTCACTGACCGTTGAGAAGATTCCTCCCATCCCCCTTCGTGCGCTTTCGCGTGTGGCGGCTGAGCCGTTGGTAATTTCGAGTGTCGTCGGTCCGTCTTCTTTTCGGTCGAGTCAATTCGGTGCCTCTCTTCTCCCAGACTTTTCTTCATCTTCTACTGTCCGTCCCACGCTCATTCCATCGGAGCCACATTGGAACTGCCCAGCCTACAGCTCACCCGAGTCACTCATTGCACGAGAATTCGGTAAGGAAACAGGACTGCCGATGATTTGGTCGCACTGCGATCGAAAATAAATACGCTTGGAGTCGTACAGGAATCCTCGGATCCGGCTGGTGTGTTAAACCTTCAGCCTCCCCTTCCATGAGGACTTGGACCTGAGGGACAACGCATCGTGCATCAGCAATCTGCATCATCAACCGCGTCCCATTCGTCTGGCCAGCCCACTCGTCCTGCATCTCCTATTCTGCTGCATATGTTATATACATCTATTGCCTGCTCCGGATCTCCTCGTGGCCTCTGCTTCTAGATCTGCTTCTTCCTCATCCTCTCTGGTCTCCTCTCCTCTAGCATTACTACCCCAGACCACGAGTGCGCTTAGAGAAATTCCCCGGAGCACGTCTCGACGCGCGCATCTGCAACCCTATCTGCATCTGCATCTGCGTCTGCGTCTCTGCTGCATCGGGCTGGGCTGGGCTTGCAGCTGTGTTCCAGAAACGGCCCACAATCCGTTCATGCACACGACGTTGACCTGCAGTCCTCCTTCATTCTGCAATATTTATTTTAACTCTTAATGTCCATGCCCACGCGACCCTAACCTGCCTACTTCCTAGACATACATACATGTCAGATTTCCACACCTATATATTTCCCGTTGTCGTTGCTGATGTGCCCCTAAACACCAAATCTCGTCTTCCTTGTTTACTTTCCACGTCGACAAACCCGTACATCGTGACCCAAAAAAATAAAAATAAACCACCCTTCTAATCGCCCACCAAACCCTCCGAACAAACATGGCCTTCCCACCTCCCTCGTCTTCCATCCCGTCTTGTTCCCTCTGAGGTTCGCCCGCCACTATATCCACTTCCGGCTCGGATCGCGGGGCTCAGCTGTAAGAGCGTCCTGCTCGATATCGTCGACTCCACATAGTCCCATCCCGAAAAAACCTGCCCATTGACCTCACACCGCCATTGGCTCTACGGCCAACCTTAGATTCCGAGGCACTGAGCAGGCTCTCCCCTGCCACACGGAGATCCTATATATACCGTGCTATCACTCTTCGCCCTCAACTGGCTCTAATTACGCGATTGACGTCGGCCGAAATGCTTCTCGATCCAACCAGTCACCCATCAACATCCGCCGTCGACTCCGTCCTACATCTACAGCCTCTACCCTCTCTTCGCGCCCTCTGTTCGTGCTGATCCTGGAGTTGAATCCTTCTCTAATCTGCCCTGCTCAAAAACTGTGTACTGGCCCCTCTATTGACCTTTGGCCGGCGTGTATTACTTCTGCTGTATCATATTGGTCAGTACTCACCCAATAGGTTGCGTGTGCTTCTCTGCAGCGTTTCCTGGTGGACAGCGCCGTCAGACTAACGCGTGTGACCCCAGTCCTCTTGTAATTTCGAATGTTTAATCTTGGTTGGACCTTCACTGCTTTCGGCCAGGTTTCGGGGATTTTCTGAGTAGCTCCCTCGACTAGACTTGCCTTGTGAACGAGCTTCGAGACGGCTCCCTCGTCACTCACCACTACCGCCATCATCATTTCGCGCCTTCGAATCTACAGCGACGATCAGGTCTCACACCCATGCTCGGGTCAAGTCGTCTTGGCAGTCACTCGTTTCTTAGTCATTTACGGCAGGTGAAAGGTGTCTCTTGGGCGCATTTCATCTCCAGTATCATTTGGCAGCGTCACGTTAGCTGACACTTGGCTTGCCATATCACCCATTTCCAGGAGCTTGAGACCTGGCGGAACACCCGCCAGGGTCACAGTGTTCTACAGGCACCCGATCTTTTGTTTGATTAGGACGCCCACGTAAGTTCACGTCAAGGAGTTTCTGTCTGCAGTCTTAGATTGAGCATTTCTAGACTCAGGATCGGGCTGGTCTGGTACGCCATCTCTTTTGACCCCATCATACAAATGCTCTGAATCATGTATATTCCTCGCTATCCCGAGCCATAATCCTGCATCACTGATCATAAGAAGGCAACGCTGAACAGCGCTGTCACTTCACTGACAATCACCTATATATGCCATCCGTCGCCACTCCATATTTCCGCTTCACCCTTCTAATTTTCTTGCTGAATCTATCCTCACATTACCACAGATCTACTGTCATTCTACTCCTGGGTTGTATCGATGGCTTCCTCCGAGGTTGACCAGAAGTTCCTCGGCAGGTTAGCCAAAGCTGTTGAACCGAACAACGCGTTGCTCGCGTCCATGCTCTTCAAAATCTTAGGCCTCTCCATCAACTTGGCAGAACATACCGTCAAAGCCAGAAAACACCGAAAACTGGACACCACGCGTGAGACACAGTCTCTAGAGCTGTACTTTCATATCATCTGGCTCGCTCGAGAGGGCCTCATCATGCTGGAACAATACGTTTTACCAATGGTCGGAGATTACGTTGAGCTCAAGGTGCTTGCATACAAGCTCCGAGCTTCTTTTTATCATATCTTTGTCCTATTCCACAACAACCCCCCTGTCTCTACTATGGGCATCAGCATTGCAGAGATACCACCAGTACCACGACTAAACAAGGGAAAGGGGGTCGATAGAGGCGACAGGGTACTGGACCCCGCCCGATCATCATTACAGCCAACCCATCCGATGGAAGGAGGACCTGTCGGACCACCCCCTGGCTTTGGTCCGCAAGCCCCCGAACCTGCAGCCGCATTCTTACTACCGTCCGTCGACTACCTCCCAACTGCACACCAGTACTTCAAAGAAGCGATCGCACTCGCAGATAGTATGTTATGGGGCTCCCACTCCTTACGCCTATCCGTTAAGACGGAATACTCAGCGTTTCTGTACGAATGTATACACGACGAGGACGGTAGCCGAAAGCTAGCGAAGGACACCATAGCAGAGGTATACGACGCTTCAGAGGGCATGGACGACGACATGTTCAACGACGCATGTGATCTAGTTACTGTGCTTGGGAAGATGATGAAGAGGGGCTTAGGTTCCAATCGCAGTCGAGGCCATAGCCCAGCTACACAGGCTACGACGTCGCAGGCGGACAGCGTAGCAACGGCCGTACCGGCAGCGGGGATGGAGAATCCGATATGAAGGCGTCTCAAGGACGGTCCTGCCACTAGCCTTTGTGTATGATTTGGTGTTCTAGGACCGGTGATGGCGTTTATTCCGACCCAAAATGGTATTGTACTGCGGATGCCTATAACCTCTTTCTCATTTTGCCACTTTTCGAACACCCGAAGCTCTCGTTAGTTTCTAGACGAGCTGATACGGAACCCGCTCTACCAGTAGCTGCACAATAACATTGGGTAGCTTCTCACTATACAGCGATCCGGGAAACCTCCAATACCGATAATTCAACTTTTACGAAGCCTTCGTTTTCCCTCGCCAAGAAGATAAACCCATCGGAGGAGGACATATTCGTACCTGAATACCGATTTTCACCCGGCGTCCCACGCAATCTTTCGTCGTCAGGTTACCCACAACCGAACCACACAAAATTCCAGACTCTCAATTCGATAAGCGTTTAGTCTTGCCCGTTGAACCTTCGATGATACCCAAAGGCCGATTTGGCATTCAGCACCAAACGAAAGATCTTCTCGTGTGCCATAGAATGTAAGGAGGATGAAGAGGATCAATCAATTCTGCATGTTGTGTTATCTTACTTTATTTTAATACAAGTACTTGACAAAGCAGATCAAGTAAATAAAGCAGCATTCTTGTCATATATTAGTTCCTAAGCCTTGATTAGCATGTGCATATCTTTCAAGGTGTTGAACTGAACTCTAAGCTTCGGCCCCCCAACATACCCACAAATGGAGTTCACTTGACGATGTTCTAATAAACACTGCTGTTCTGAATTTTCCATTATTGGTTTTAAGCCGGAGCCCGAGACTCAGGTCTGACCGCAAAATAATGTCCTTTGGGAACGAATGCACTAGGGGCCCTGTGGTCGTGACCTATGATCGAGCAAGCTTGCTGGAAGACGGATTTGAACTCAATCTTCGCTCGCCATTGCCGAGGATGGACTCTTCAGGAAGCGAGGTGTATGAAGCGCAAAAGAAATACTGTCGCGCAAACAACGAGAAGCATGTCATGATAAGAAGCAAAACACATCCACGACGAGATACCCATATTTAGCACTTGCCAGTACTTCCGTACGACAGAATCAGTGTGTATCGTACCTCATTAAGGCGAGAGGACAGCATTTCATGTTAGAGTCATTCCGCATATTTCATATGTACAGCTAATGCATAGAGCGCATATACAACCCATCAACCCAACTCCTGGATCCCTAGACAATGCAATGTCATGCTTCCCTTGTAGTTTCACGCAAACGCCATCCATCCACTCCTCCCAGTAGACTCCAAAGGTGGGATCTGGAAGCAAAACGAAATTCATACACAACGGGGAAAAAGGGGGTATATCCATATCGAGCCCGTATCTCGAATCCGGTCGAAAAACATTCCAACAAGCAGGTTGCGGTCCCAGGAAGAGTGTCAAGAGGTGTTCCGTTTGGTCTTGCATAAGGGGATGTGGCTGATTGGACCTCCGATGCCAGTCAGTCTTGTCCACTTCCCCGCGCACGCGACTGCATCGCACGTGATTGCGCAAGTTTAAAGAAGGAAGAAAACCCAACGGAACCCGACTGAACCTTTCAGTCGCCCATCATTCATCTTTTTTATTCTTGGTCCTCATCATCATCGGGCAGATCCCAATCGTCGCCCACCTCAGCCCATCCGCATCCCCATCGCCGTCCGCCCGTCTCGCCTCCGGTGCGCAGATCTGTTGCTTTCTCGTGGCCCTCGCTCCAGCACCGAATCAAGTAATCGTCGCCGACAGTGACCAGCTTTCCTTCGTCTGTCCAAGTTACGGCCCCGACCTCGCGATCATGGCCACGGACCAGCGGCGTGCCGATGTTGACGATGGGGATCGTGTCCTTGAGCCGACTTGACAGGGTTGCGTAGGTGCCCTGCTGGAAGAGCGGGCGCTTCACTCCGCCCGTCGTAGAGCGCGTGTTGGCTGCTGGCGTGGATCGCGCGGGCCCGTAAGGATTTGTTGCAATAGTCGAATCGCTGAGGCTCAGACCACCCATGACGCCCGATAGCTCGTCGCGGAAATTGCGCTCTTGCGTCGGGAACAGCACAGCACAGTTATCGTTGCTGCCTACCGCGAGGAGTTCAGACTTTCCGTCCTTGGCTGGTCGAATGGCGCCCTTGACATAGAAACTTGTGGCGTGGAACGCAGGGTGACGAAACCCGTACATTGGACCCAGACCTTGTTGCGTTGCTGCAATATGTCTGCGTCGAGGCGCCTCACCATTCGTACTCAACTCTGGAGCGTGGCCTAATATGAGATGCGCGGTCGAATACGCATATACGGTATTGTCTTTGCATACCGTGTACAGACGCGAACCATCTGTGTTGAGAGCAAGCGACGATAAGCCAAATGGCCGATGCGTCAGGTGAGACTCTGGTGGCGCTGTGACAGATAGGGAGGTGGGGACCTTCGTACGAGATGAGTGCGTACTGCGTATATCCCATAGCTTGACTGAAGCATCGGCTTCACATGAAGAAAGCAGCAAATGTTCCTGTCCAGGGGGCAGGAACTGCAACGCAGTAACGGAGATGTCATTAGACCGACTCTGACTCTCAGCACGAGACGGAAAGTCGCCAGGCCCTAAACTCGGCGCTTGCTTGACCTGGCGTGGCGTGCGGGCATGGGCATGATACAAGCTGTTTATAGCACATCCTCGTCTCGTAGGTGGTGCTCTAAAAGTCAAGCACGCATCTCGGCTCTCTGGAGCTGTAAAGTCCTGAGCTGGTCGACTACATCGCAGGTCCCAAATTTGGACACTACCATCTCGAGCAGAGGTAGCAAGGATACTGTTATTGGCTTGGCCTGGTTGGAAGCGAATCTGCTTGAGAGAGGCGGTATGCTGCGGAAGGAAGGCTATCGTTGTCCGCGTCATCATATCTATTACCCGGCCCATCTGGTCACCCGAAGCTGTGGCGAGAAGACTGTCATCATCGGAGAAAGCCAGGTCGATGATTGCATTAGTATGTGCTTGGAAGTGGAGGTGAATTTGGCTGAAAGGATCAGACGAGTTGGTCGATGAATCGAGAAGTCGAACACGCCCCTCTTCATCGCCAATTGCAACGAGGCCATTCCGGTTGCACGCTGCAGCACAGAACGGGATACATCGACCCGGACCGTCGTGACTGACACAATCATGAACATCCTCCGGTCGACTGTGGAAATCAGCGGTGTCAATCCTCCAGTCAGCAGCCGGACATGACATGTACGAGCGACCGGAACGAGGCATACCACCCAGAGATCTCTGAACAAGCTGACCGGCTACACCTCGGCGGGTGAGAGGCTGAAGATGTTTTATAGGCAACACTGTTTCATCCGACTCATTGCTATCCATTTCATCATGATGCGATTCACAGACTTCCTGACTGGAGCTGAAAGACTGGATAGGACTGGGGAGACCAGAATTGGCGGCGTCGAATATTGACGTGGGTGGCTTGCACGGGGAAGATTCGGGAGTTCGATGGTTGATTTTCCTCCGCTTGATGAAGTGCGCGTCGAAATCGTCGTCGACATCGTCGTTGTCGTGGTCATTGTGAATCCTCACTATGGAGGCAGGTTTGATGGGACTTGAGGGAGCGGGCGTTTGGTATCTGTTAATTACCTCTGGAACGGCAAGATCTCTAAGTGCCTTCCTCACGGGACTCGGATGGGTGGGAACGCGATTGCGAGGAGTAAAGAAGCGCCCGAACCTCCTCGGCGTGATTGACGGGTTTCCTCTCAGCCTGCCATTACTTGCCCTGGGCGGTGAGAGCAGATCAGTGTCCTCTCGAAAGGTTGGTGAGCTCAAGAGATCATCATTCCTTGGTGCCCCAGGTGCCATGACCCAAGCGCCTCAGAGGCAAGATGGGCGTTATAGGAGGAGATTGGGGCTCGCTCTGGTTTTATAGAAGCTGTCCAAGGTGTCCTTTGCGGCAAGACAACAAACAAACAAAGAAGGCCCAATGGATGATCGAGAAACCTAATTCACCAAGACCAGTACATGGACCATTGGATTCTGTAGAAAGTCAAAAAGAGAAACTTCAAGAAGGATGAACTTCACATCAGTAGTGAGCAATGGCGAAAAGCCAGTGGCGGGGACCAGCGCGTAAAGTGGTTCAGCATGTTCAGATGCAACTGAGAAGAGCTCCACTATCGACGCGCCACGAACAGAACGCGGTCTCGCTAATGACGCCCACGTTAGCACGCTAAGTGCTGCCCGCGCCAGGCCCGAGCTGCTGGAGCCCGAACGCCTGAATTGCGGGGCAATCTGATCAGCTGCTTATCCGGCTTATCAGCACTCGACTATCCACTTATCGGTGCTGTCCCTCCAAAAAATTATTTTGGCACATCCCAACCACCATACCTAGTCCCATCACCACCAAACAGGGCGACTGACTGCCACTACCCCCTCAAATTTACCGCCACCATGGGAGGTTTCGCCAAAAAGACCGGAAAGGGGCGGTTGGATAAGTGGTATAAGCTCGCGAAAGAGAAAGGCTGTAAGTAGGATACTGTCATTGTCTATAGTTCCGGGCGCATCACCTATGCCCACCAAATGTACTATGCAAAACAACATTGGTGATAAATCCACATCTCTGACAATTCCTTCCCGCAGACCGAGCTCGTGCTGCCTTCAAATTGATCCAGTTGAACAAGAAACACTCCTTCCTGGAACAGTCCCGAGTGGTCATCGATCTTTGTGCTGCACCTGGATCATGGCTCCAAGTCGCCGCTCAGACGTGTCCCAAGGGCAGTCTGCTGTTGGGTGTTGACTTGTCGCCGATCAAGCCGATCCCCGGATGTATCACCTTCCAGTCAGACATCACGACCGACAAGTGCAGGGCTACATTGCGACAACATATGAAGACATGGAAAGCCGATGCCGTCTTGCACGACGGTGCTCCCAACGTCGGTACCAGTTGGCTTCAGGACTCCTTCAATCAGGCCGAGTTGGTTCTTCAGAGTTTGAAGCTTGCTACAGAGTTCCTCGTCGAGGTACGTGGAACCCATCTTAGAACACTTCCGTTGATAAACCACTAATTTTGATATCCCAGGGCGGTACCTTCGTCACCAAAGTCTTTAGGTCGAAGGAATACAACAAGCTTCTCTGGGTCTTCCAGCAACTATTCGCCAAAGTCGAGTCGACAAAGCCTCCATCCTCGCGAAATGTTAGTGCCGAGATCTTCGTCGTCTGTCGCGGCTACAAGTCTCCCAAACACCTGGACCCCAAATTCCTTGACCCCCGATCTGTTTTCGCCGAGTATGGGGCAGACTCGGCCCCCAACAACGAGGCCAAAGTATACAATCCCGAGCAAAAGAAGAGGAAGCGAGGTGGTTATGAAGAGGGTGACTACACTCAATTCAAGGAGGTATTGGCCAGTGAATTCATCGAGACTCAAGATCCGATCGCGATATTGGCAAACATTAACAAACTCACTTTCCAACAACCCCCAAATGGCGATATCTCCCTGGCTGCGCTTGACAAGATGCCCGAGACGACAGAAGAGATCAAACTGTACTGCGCAGATCTGAAAGTCTTGGGTCGGCGTGAGTTCAAAATTCTCCTCAAATGGCGACTCAAGGCGAGGGAGGCCTTTGGACTCCCCACGAAGAAAACTTCGTCAAAGCCTGTCGTGGAAGAGGAGGAAGTTGCGCAGGTTGCACCTATGGACGAAGAGTTACGGATCCAACAGGAGCTTCAAGATTTAAGGGACAAAGATAACGCCAAGAAGAAACGTGAAAGACGAAAAGAGAACGAGAAGAGACAGCGAGAGATTCAACGTCTGCAATTACATATGGTTGCACCCATGGATATTGGTATCGAAGGCGCTTCAGGGCAGCAGGGGATGTTCAACCTCAAGCCTCTTGACAAGAAAGCTATGACCAACAAAGTAGCCAAGGGCCGCATGGCTGTCCTGAGCGAAAAAGATGCCAAGAAAGACCAAGACAGCGGCATTGGTTCACTCAGTGAGACCGACGATGAGAGTGACGAGGAGGAAGACAGGCTAGAAAGGGAGTTGGACGGGCTCTACGAGAACTACAAGGAGCGCCGCGCGGATTATGCGTTGAAGGCTAAGAGGGCCAGACAGAATCAAGATGATGGCGAGTGGGAAGGCGTATCAGCCGATGAACAACAGTCGAGCGATGAGAACGATATCGAAATGGACAGTAGCGACGAGTCCGATGATGAGGATTCCGGAGCACCGAAAAAGCTTATCACTGATTTGGATAATACACCGACTGCGCCTGGGGGTCTTTCAAAGCGGGCTGCCAACTTCTTCAACCAGGACATTTTCCAAGGTCTATTAGACGAAGACGAAGACCACGATGAGTCTGAGGACGAGCCGATGGGGGAGCTATCTGGGTTAGACGAAGAAGACTTCTCGGATGACGCTGAAGAGACAACCAAACCGGAGCCAAAGCGATCGAAGAAGTCTCAAGATAAGGATAAGATGGCGGTTGATGCACCGGAGCCGGAATCTGACAATGAGGATGACCGTGGGTTTGAGCTTGTGAAGCCCGACATTAATGTGGACGATGATTGGGAAAATGACAAGCGGCTGCCTGACGGCCGACCTGGTAAGCATTGCCAACCCCATTTTGAAATTTCTCGATCGATACTGATTAGGACAGACATCGACATTATCACTGCGGAGGCTATGACTTTGGCTCACGATCTGGCTACTGGTAAGAAGAGTAGCTACGATATCGTAGATGATGGATTTAACAAGCACGCATTCCGTGATCGTGATGGTCTCCCGGAGTGGTTTATCGATGATGAGGTAAAACACGACAAACAGCAAAAGCCCATATCAAAGGCGGCGGCAGCGGCCATCAAGGAAAAGACGCGAGCGCTGAACGCACGGCCGATCAAGAAGGTGCGTGAGGCGCAGGCACGGAAGAAGTTCAAGGCGGCGCAGCGGCTCGAGAAGTTGCGCAAGAAGAGTGACAACCTTGCGGCCGAGGAGGGTATGACAGAGAAAGAGAAGGCGGACTCTATTGCGAAGCTCATGCGTAAAGCGACGAAGAAGAAGCCTTCGACGCCGGCCAAGCTCGTCGTCGCAAGGGGTGTCAACAGGGGTATCCAAGGCCGGCCGAAGGGCGTCAAGGGGCGGTACAAGATTGTGGACCCGAGGATGAAGAAGGAGTTGAGGGCGCAGAAGCGGATTGCAAAGAAGAAGAAATAGGCTGGTGTAGCCTAGGCTTATTTAGAGGTAGACATTGGATGCATATGCGAAATTCCAACGAGAGTACCTCGGCGTTCTCTCATGAAACATGCCATGCTTGCTGTTTGGTGACAATGTCTCGAAATTTGTTGAGTTTTTTTTACACATTTCTTCATCACGTCTCGGTATAATAACGGCACCAAGGCCTTAGGAAACCGAGTCAAAGACCATGTGATTTCAAAAAATGCTTTTGTATTTTGCCCGCCAAAAACCGGCACAAACGCCTGATAATGTTGTATGATTGGTATCTCTGATCGTGATCCACCACTATCGAGTAACAGTGCTTCGTGGTCTCACCACACATTTCCCCCCTACATCGAAGCGGTCGGGGTAATGCAAATTTTATACACACGCTCCCCATTCCTCTCCCCAGCAACATGCTTACCTCGAAACGAGCAAGCTATCCTCACCGCTTACCCGCACCCGCATTCCGCCTGCTCTTGCCCAGCCGCGACGTCTTGGGCAGCTTGCCCTTGGCGCCCGTCTTCATGCGGCGCGCGCTGAAACCGCTCATGTCGGCCGAGCTGACGGCGTCGCCCGACTTGGCGTGCCGCTTCTTGCCGCCGAACCCGTACTTGGCGTCCTTCTTCTGGCGCTTGTGGTTGGCGCCGCCGGCTCCGGCGCCGCGGGGCCCTTTGCTGCCGGGCTTGCCGGCGTACTTGTCCAGCTCGTTGTCGACGCCGACGTCGAAGAGGTCGGCCTCGTGCGTGCCGAGCTCGGCGCCGCCGGATTCTTGACGTTCTGGGGTACTTGTCAGTAATGGATGGAATGAAGTACGTTGGGGGGGGGGGGGGTGGGTGGGTGATACATACTCCTCTTCAGCGTCTTGATCTTGTCGAGCGTGTCGCGCTTCGCCTTGGCGCGCTCTTGCAACTTGGCCACCTGCACCTGCTTGCCGAACTTCTTGAGGTCGCGCTGCTTGCGCGCCTCAGCCGAGGCCTTCTTGGCGGAGGCCTCCTCGACCAGCTTGGCCTTGATGCGCTCCATGTGGCCGTCGTCCTTGACCATCTCGGCAAAGTAATCGGTCGGGCGGCTGAAGGGGACGCCCTCGGCCTTGAGGAGAGAGCGCGCGCGCTTGGCGGCGTCGAGCGACTGCGCGTAGAAGGCGAGCTCGCGCTTCAGGTCGTCCTCGGCGTCCTCGAGGCCAGCGGCGGTGGGCTCGGCGCCCGCGATGGTCTGGTGCGTCGCGAAGGGGACGGACTTGTCGGTTGGTATGCTGATGCGGTTGAGGGAGGCAAGGAGGGCGGAGGTGTTGTTGATGGTGGTTCGTTTCCGGGTGACGGCGCGCAGTTCGGCCCGCTCGTCATCCTGGAGGTCGGCGTCGTCGAGGTCCTCTACGTCGATATCTTCCTCGTCTTCCTCCTCGTCTTCATCTTCCTTCTCGTCGTCGACGATCTGCTTCTTGGTCTCGACCATGGATCCCTTTGCTTTCCGTGGCCGCTCGATCTTCTTCTCGAACTCTATGGAGGAGTCTGAGTCGTCGCTGTCATCTAGAGCTGCGAGATCGGGTTCCTCGATGTCTTCGTCTTCGTCTTCATCTTCTGAGCCGCTGTCGTCGCCAGCATCCTGGGCTAGCGGGGCACCTCCGTTTACCTCCTCATCTTGCTCCTCATTGTCGTCTTCAGATGAGGCCTCGGACTCAATTGCCCCACCATGGTTGCCAGATTTCTTCTGCTTGAGCTTCACCCGTTCCTTATGCTTCTTCTTTTCGCGGAGTTTTGTGACCTTTTTCGCATCAATGCCCTTCTCGGCCGCCAAAGCTAACTTGAGCTTGCTTCTCCCCATGGTCGCAGATTGGAATGCTGAGAGCGGGATATGGCGGGATGAGCGCTCAACCGTGAACTTTTTGGCACTGGGAAAAAAATAATATGCAGACCGCAGTTAGCTGCTGATAAGATAGTGCCGATAAGATCTTAGTTGGCTTGGCGGTGATGGTGGCTTCCAGCTGTGGCTTGGCTATAGTGGCTTGGGCTTGCCCCAGGACTCCTGAGGTGATTGAGTCTCGAGGCCACCAAGGCGCCTGGAGAGCCGAGTCTGGGTTTCGGACGTGTCGAGGCCATCTGAAGACGTAAAATGCTAGTAAAAAAATCCAATGGGCACAAATTCGACAGCTCAGCTCTTTCATGCTTGGAGATGCTACGGTTTACTAGATGATCGCATAGCAGAGAGGGCTGTAGCACGGCTCTTGTTTGATTGGGGACAGGCGCCGAATGTATCTGGTGCCATCGGCATTGAAGTCAGCGAAAACTTGGGTATATATTGAGGGAGACGTCGATGAGCCTGGTCTCGCGGCAAGGTTTGCCGTGCATCCGTTGGATTGAAGCCCGTAATAGAGTACGAAAGACGCAACGTCAGATACTGCAATAATTTTATGAATTATCTCTCGAACACCCATAATGAAGAACAAGGCTCGCCTATAATATTTCCCACCATCCTCGTTCCCTTATAAATACAGTTCATCCCAATATATCCATCATGCCGTCCATTGACGTGTTCCATTATAGATTACATCCCAGTTCTCTCCCTTCTTCACTTTCGCCCAAACATTCCCCCGCTCATCAACTTGGCCTTATCCAGTGTCGTCTTGGAGAAGAAGCTCGAGCGCTGCGATGGCATCTGCGGACGCTCCCAGTCCGCGCCGCCGTACATCTGCTCGTCATACTGCTGGACGTTATGGGGGTGGACGCTGCCTGGATCCGCGGTGGTGGTAGAGTTGTTAGTGATGTCGCCGCCGCCGCCGCCGTAGTAGTCCTGGTATTGCGAGGCCTGGCCCTGGTAGAGCTGATTCTGGTACGCTTGGACCGGCGGAACATTGTTGCTATTGCTGTTGGGCGACTGTTGGTTAGGGTAAGAGTCAGGGTGGTAGGCTGCGTAGGTCTGCTGGGGGGCGCTGCTTGGGGGCGGGGCAGTGTATTGCACGTTGTTACCGTAGCCGGCGCCATCGTAGTGCGAGTTACTGTTGGATGGGAACTGTGCTCCGTTCTGGAAACTTGGTGTGCTAGAGTGGGAGGATTGACTCGGTTGGTACGCCTGTATGCCTGGGTACGCAACCGGGTTCTGGGGAGGCGGCGATGCTGGCTCCTTGGGAGGGATGGGAGGGGAGGCCATGGACTGGGACTGATTGCGGTATTGAGACCCTTCTTGAGGTGGCTGATAGGCACTATAGACCTGGTTGGAGCTGCCGTTGGTCGACGTCACTTGGTAACCTGCGTTCAGGGGCTTCGGTGATGGTGTATGAGAGTACCGAGGAGAGTTGCCGTCGTAGGATGTCCTTGGGGCTGGTTTCCGTCTGATGGCAACCCCTTGTGCTGGCAGTTCCGATACAGACTCCGCTGACTGGTTTAGGTCTGCGGGAAGCTTATGAGTCCATTGCTGTGATGTAGCTGCTGCAGGTCTATACATTGGTTGGGGCTCGTGAACGTTGCTACCAACGGGGATCGGTTGATCCTCTGCTGGCTTCGAAGTATACCGGCCAAAAAGAGCAGCTTGGTTGCCTAACGCGGATTTCAACTCTGCGGAGAGCTCGCCGAACGTCTCAGAAAGATCGAATGACGCAGGGGCAGCAACGTCCTCGTGGGCTGATTCTTGTTGCTCGGCACCAGTGACTAATTTCTCGGCCCCCGAATGAGTTGAGGTACGTTGATGATCGTCTTCGTCTACACTACGCTGATCATCATCGTCATCATGAGTAGCCGTCCGTGTATCATCGTCGTAGCTCAGCCCTTGCTTCGTGCTGGCTACGTTTCGAACAATACCAGCGACCGAGGTATTACCCTGACGTATGGCGGTCTTCAGCGATGCGAAGAGTACGGAGACTCTTTCCACAAGCGCTCTCAAGCAGCCTTCGTTGTCTTCTTGCCAAGACGCAATCTGGAGAGCGTTTTCGTCATTATTGTTTGAGTGCATGAGGTCTGCACCATTGTCGAGTAGGAATGTTACAGCATCCTCATCGCCTCTTCTCGCCGCCGCAATCAAGGCAGTATCACCGTCTTTGTCGGTAAGGTTGATGTCAGATCCAGCGTCGAGCAACAGTTGAATGGAAGAGACTGGCATGTACGCCGCGGCGTTGATCAAGGGAGTCGACGTGTAGTAGCCACCGAAGACGTCGAGGTCTGCCTTCGCCTTGACCAGCAGTTCCAAGATTTCTTCTTCAGATCGCATAGTGGCGGCAATGATGGGGGGAGAGTCTTCACCGGAACCAAGATTGGGGTTTGCGCCGTGTTCCAGCAGCAGGGTCACGACTTCGACCCTATCGGCCTCGCAGGCTCCTTGTAAAGCTGTGCCCGCGACAAAGTTCTCGTTTCGAGTCATGGCGTTCACATCAGCACCTCGCTTGACAAGTTCCTCCACCACCTCATAGTGACCTTCCGCGGCTGCAGCTTGGATGGCCCAGCCTTCGGAGGCGTTGATGTCGGCGCCAGCATTCAATAGTAGTTGAATGATATGCATGGTACCATCGTAAGCAGCTGCTGTCAAAGCATTGCCATACCTTTATGTCGTTAGCAATAATTTATGATGAGATCCGAATTTAAACTCACTCTTCGCCAGTCGCATTCGCATTCGCGCCGTACTTCTCCAAAAGAACCTGCACAGTCTCGTCTTTTTCCCTGTCCGTAGCATCATATAGTGATTTGTTCAGGGTCTCGGGTGAAATATTGCCTCCAGTGTAGTTCCAACTAAGCTCGAGGAGTCTGTCCTGGGGCTCCGTGCCGGTAGCTGCTTCGTAGAAAAGGCCATTACAGTCGAGTCCGTGACGTCGCTCTAGGATGATAGTCACGATGTCCCAGTTCCATTCCTGCACAGCCACATCCAGAGCCTTCTGAAAGTACCCTTGGTCATGTTCGAATGCAAGCAGCTTGTTAAAGACCTCGATCCTACCAGCCTCCGCTGCCTTGACAAGAGCCTTGGAATACTCTTCAGCAGATAGCTTGTCTGCGTACTGCTGGATCAGATACTCGAACATAGACACATCTGAAAGGTAGGCGGCAAGGGCAAGAGGCGCATCAACATCATCCCGATCCACCGCGAGCTTTACGCCGTGCTCTACAAGCAATTCGACGGCAGCTCGATTGCCAGAACAGATGGCTGCGTTCACTACCGGTCCAATGTCGTTCGCAGTGGCATTCGCAGTGGCATTAGGGTTGGCTCCTCTCAGAACCAGCTTCCTCATGACTTCGACGTGGCCACCGAAAGCGGCCATGTGCAGAGGCGTCTCCTCTCCCAGTTCATCTCCGTCATCGATAGCCGCACCCTTGTTAAGAAGTTCCTCGACAATCTTGGGTCGACCGTAATGGGCTGCAAAGTGGAGTGGGGTGTTGACCAGCGAGTCGCGAACATGTATTTCATCTTGATAGCCGTTGCGGATCAGTGCCGCGACAAGTTGTCTGAAACCTACAGACGCAGCAATGTGAAGACCCGAGAACGTGCTGGGGTCGAAGATGTCAAACGTATGTGTCATGCGACAATACTCCACGAGCCAGCGGCGCCGAATACGAGAGTCCCGTTTCCAGAAGTTTTCTTCTAAACTCAGGTCCTCTGCGATCTCTAGGGTGGCTTTGCTTGCGTGTCTCAGCCAGTATTTTACTGTGTATGGCAAAGCACGATCCTCTAAGATCGGCGCCTCCGGGTCAGGTTCACCATAGGGTTCTGAGCTTGACGCAGAGTCAGACTCGTTGTCATCATCGTCATCTTCTTCTCCTTGCTCATCCTCCGCATTCTCGTCCTCGGCTTTGTCGTCCTCGTCTTCATCTTCCGGCTCATCGTCCTCGTCATCGTCGGCTTCGGAAGCAGCTTCAGAGTCGTGATCCTCAGGTTCCTCCACAGGCTCAGGCTCGGGTTCGGGCTCGAAGTCGAATTTCTCTTGTACATGCGTGAAGGAGCGGAGCGCTAGCACACCATGCTGCCACTTCATCTCCTCCTTTGACAGCCCGAGTAGAGCCTTCGCATTCTCCAACAGATGCGTCTTGACGACAATGTTGATGAAACACACGGTGCCATCTCGCTTGATCGACAGAAGAGGCTTGCACTTCTCGATAAGTTCGTGGAGCTCGGTCTTCTCGTCCTCAGAGGAACAGAGACCAGAGAGTACGCCGAGCTCTGTTTCGCTAGGATCCTCGTACGTGAGCACAAGCGCCCGGAGAATTTCCTTGATCTTCTCCATACTTTTTGTGTTCGAATGAAATACCTGAAGCCACGCGTTGTTGAGAAGTTCCCGAAGATCTTGGGGCATTGTCTCCAGTACCTTGCGGACGCTGAGGTCGCTCTCGGCTTCAGGCAGTTCCTCCAGCTGAACACAAGTAATGTCGATCCATTGAGTGTTTTGCGCGCGCTTCCCGATCAAACTGCTAGCGAAGTAAGCGAGCGCTGTGTTGTACTTTTTCTCTTGCTTGAGAGACGCCACTTTGTTCTTCGCGTGTTTTCGGAGAGCCATTTGCACCTGGTCCCCGTACTTCTCATCCTCAAGATCCACAAGTCGAATGCCATCCACCTTGAATGCTTCGCCGATATTGTGTGCCTCTCGGCTTGTGACGAACCATCGTGTCGGCACCCGCTTAGCATGATTGCTCATGTTCTGTAACTCGGAATTGAGATACTTCATAAGCTTGATGGTGGAGTCCGAATCTTCGGGTAGTGCGTGTAGGTTGTTCAGGACAAAAATGACTTTGCTGCCGATAAACTCGTCGGTGAGCATGTCCTGAAGTGACTGCCACAAGTTCTCCACGGTTACTTGGGCTTGTGCTTTATTTCCTTCCTGTTTACTCTTCTTCGCGAACATCTTGGCATATGGGGCTAGGGTCTCCTGCTGGCTGATGAGCTGTCGGATGAGACTCTTCAACAAGTCCTCGGGTGTGCAGGAGTCCGGAGTCGTATCGCAGAAGAAATAAGCCAGCAAGACGGGGTCTTGCCCGGTGTCTTCGTCTTCATTGGCCCTGATCAACTTCTCAATCTCTTCGACAGCTGCCATCGAGGCGCTGGTCTTGCCTCTACCTTCAGGCCCCCGAATCCAAAGGCAGTCGCCTTGTAGGACATGATCGGGCGCTTCCGACCCACGAGCTCCTTGTGATAGCCACTGTAGATACTCGGCCTCTTTGGTGATCCAAGACGAGGGCGAGAACGTTTGCAGCAGGGTCCTGCGTTTCTGGGAAAGCTGCACGCCATCTAACGCATCCATAATGTTGCTGATCATCGTCCTATCGATATCGCGAACGGAATTCAAGCGATTCTTGACCGCGAGTTGGGCTCCATGTAGAACTTTCTTCAATGGATCCCGGACAAGCTGACTCCATCTGTCGTCTTTAGGACTATCAAACTTGACAAGGTCTCGGTGGTTGCACGCGAGTCCATACTCATCAACGCCCGGCAAGGTCGCAGAATCTCGGCTCACGAACTCAGCATACTTGCTGGGTATGGCCAGTTTGGATAGCCCAAAGAGGGACGGCAACCCAGCCATTTTGGAGAAATCGGTCGGCTGCTCTTCGTAGAAACACAGCAAGTCGATCTTGGGACTAAGCTTCCCTGCGAGACGCATGAACTCGTGCCTAAGCTCTCGCAAGGTCTCATCCCCGGGTTTCATCAAGTCCAGTAGCTTGCTAGCTGTCGCTTGGCCAACTTTCTCAGCTAGATGAGCATACATAGCAGCTACGGAGGCGACAGCCGCACCGTTGAACGGTGTACCGAAAAATATCGAAGCGGCAATGGCCTCAAACATGATGGGAAACTTGTCGCGCCGCGAGTCGGCAATCGTAATGGCCTTCGCGATCACAAGACCACCCATACTGTGTCCAATAAAGACGATTGGCCGTCTTTGGCAGCCCTAGACTCACGTGTCAGCACGCTGTTGCCATGATCTCTTCCATGGTTGTCTCGCACCTCTCTCTTGCTCTTGAGGCTGGTCAGCAAAGACATGGCGATATTACTCATAAATTGCTTGACTTTCAGGGAGCCTGTCCATGCAGACTCGTACATGTACAGTAGAATGCGCGCTTTGGGAAAGTCTCGGACCAAGCCATCGGTGGTCCAATTGTACTTGGAGCTCGCCGAAACCCAGCTTTCCTCCGGATTCGCGCCCAGTCCGGGGACGAAGACGATGCTGCGCAAAACATATCAGCTCACAAGTCTCATCGAGCATCGGTAGACTCACTCGACCTCTGGGACAACATGTGATTTGTCCAGAGGGTACAACTCTTTGATGCCCTGTTTCACAACGTCATAATCCTTCTTGTGCCTCGCAGGGGCAGCACCGGCCTTGCGCGTAGCAGAGCGCTGCAACGACATAACGGCGACGCTGGTAGTGAAAAAGACGCCGTAGGTGATGGCGGAAAACAGGAGCGCCAGTACCCGCGACGAGCATCACGGGCGATACAAGACGCTTATACACGACAATGAACGACCCATACATTCTGTCAGCGTCCATTAGTACTTACCCAATCGCTCAGGAGGTGTGGAACGGCCCCCAAATCCCGGTGGTCGAGGGTTCCTCTTGGACACCCGCGACACCACCCCGACTATGCGATGGCGCGAGCCTACCACATAGACTGCGTGCGGCTGAACTCGCCCCGGACGCCTCTAATTAAAGACGACATGGGTACTGCGGGTTGTCGTTGCACTATCCGTGCTCTCTGGGTGCCAGCACTGAGCAGCGCTATGCTCCTTTACGTTAGAAGGGCCATCCAGGCTTCCCTTCAGCATGGTTGTCGATCTTGGCTAGGCAGAAATGACAGGCCACTGGCCAGAAAATACGACGACCGCACGGTTCGGGATCCCGATACATGACAAAGGGCCGTGGCAACAACCTCAACACCACCGGAACATGTATCCCATGGCCTCCGATTCGCTGGCTGTTCAGCCTGGAGACGTGCAGTCCATCGAAGAGTAAGGTTCTTCTCAGCTCTAGGCCGACTGTGGTGAGACGGCGAAGTAGGGTACTCGAAACAGCACACCTCCTAGAGTCTGCTGTGTACTGTAGAGGTCAGGGGATCTTCCCTTACGTGCGTAGTGATGCAAGCTAAGTACATATGGTACTTGTCTAGGGCACTAGGGCTGATTAGGGTACCTGTATCGTGAAAGCAAAGAGGCCTAGTCACGTCCCGCTTCCAGCCCTAGAGCGCTTTGATCATCCACACTCACCAAGTTAGGTACTGTACTAGGTAATACCTCCTTTGCCTATGGCTCGGCCCACGCCTTCAGCCCGAGATTGGGCTGACATGGAGCTGAGGTTATCGAGACTGACTCGAGACTAGGTATGTACGACCTATTAAGATGGTCGCCGACACATCATGGGGCGAGATCCGGAAAAGTCCCACAGACCATACCGACATTCTTATGGGCAAGTTTGTTGTCGCTCTCGTGCGCCTGTTGCGTTCAACTCAAGTATTCTTGACCTCAAACGTGATCATTGTTTCCCGAGAGAGTTAGGTCTCAAGCGTCCAGATCTCATAGCACAAGTTCACTCGGTGTTCAGACCAGGTTTCCTTCTCTTGTGTGATTTTCAGCGCCAGCACCGGAAACCGCCATCATGATCAAGGGCAACGCGCCGCTGCCCTTCACAACTTGCGTGCTCCGCGGCCGCGAAGAGTTAGCCGCTGCAGACAGTATGGCCGACTTCGCAAGCATGCTACCGGCATCTCACCGAACGAAGAAAGACGACATCATTGTGCCCGATCTCCGCTCTGAGTTTCTTCGAGGCGAACTCCTCGTCAAGAGAATCAATGATGTGCAAGACTGGCTGTGGATTTGCGGACGCCCCATGCCGCCACGTCCACTCCACCACCAGGTTCTGATCAATAGGGACATCACCATCACAGAGAACCCTGAACTGCATCTCATCTGGCACAAGACGCGCATCTTCCTAAAACCGATTCCCTCGTGGCTGCTTGTGCCCGCTTTTTGGACGGCACATATCCTGCCCGACCCTGAGCTCGCCGTCTGCGCGCGAGGTTTCTTATTCTCGTACGCAGCGCTCATCGCCTACGAGAGTGACTTTCGCATGGCCATGGAGAAGGGTCTCATTCCTGCAGGCGTATCGTGGATGTCATGGAAGGCTCTCACCGGGGATCTGCTTCAAAATCACTGCTACGCGACGGTCAACCCGAGATATTGGTACGGTGAGCTTCGCCTGAGCCGATTGAATAAGATCTATCGGTTTCGGAAGGGCATGGTTTTCCGAGGATACTCAAAGGTCGCCGCACGTACCGTATACGTGGACCTTTTGCGTGATAACTTTGCTACGTTGGCGACGATCCTGGGTTACGTCGTCATCGTCCTGACAGCTTTACAAGTCGGCTTGGGCGTCGACAGGCTCCAATCCAACGCCGCTTTTCAGAATGTCAGCTACGGACTCACCGTATTTAGCATTATCGCTCCTCTCATCGCGGGTGTCGGAATAGTCATCGCTGTTCTGGCCATGTTCGTCAGCAACTGGATGGTTACAACCAAGTACGAAGGGAAGCGGTTCCGCGAGATGGGGGTAGAGCCGTTCTGGAGGAACCGACCAGGGGCAGAGAAGACAACCCCAACACCAACACCCGAAAGAACGAGCCTGCCTGAATCAAAGGCACGCGTTGGAGTGTAACGATAGCTTTTGAAAGATGAATGATTTACAACATAACTTTATTTGCACCCCCTCTATCATTGGTCGTGGTGATACCAAAGGAATGGCAAGGGAAGCCCACAGCACCGCCTCTTTCAACAACTTTGCTTACCAACACTCTGAGTTTCCCAGTTTGAGACTAATCAAACACGTTTGCATTCCCATTGCTCAGAACAATCAGATGGGGTGAAATATTGGGGGCGCTTCCGTGTGAAACGAGATGCATCACAGAGCTGCTTATTCACCGCACAGCGACTGCTTCCATCATCTTATGCACTACACCGACAATGAGGGCAAGATGTCAACTTTCCAATACCCCTGCAAGATGAAGGGACAGTTCCCTTGCTGCTGTCTGTATTCCCTCGTCATGCCTCCGTAAACTACCAAACCGAGCACCAAGCCGCGTATATAAACGCATATATTTCCCCCCGAACCTGAGCATCGACATCATCCACCACAACCACAGTACAAGCCATCATACTATCAACCACCACAATGAAGTTATCTGCCCTCATTCTTATGCCCATCGGAGGCCTCGCCATTCCAGCCTCACCTATGATGAAGAGTGTCACTACCTTGTTCGCCAAGCGCTACGACGACGCTGTCTTCGCGCCCGGGTCAAACCCCTACGACATCTGCTCTGGCCACCACAAGAACCTCGTCGACACCGGACACGCCGTCAACTTTGACGACTGCGTCGACATCATGGACTGGGCCAAGAGCCACAACGGCGAGTTCGTCTTGAAGTTCGTCACGGACCCCGGCGACGACACCGAGTGGCATGTCCTGAAGAAAAATGACAATTGCGCGCTGCTCGCCAGAAACGTCGAGGTCACCTCGGTCGGCAACGCGGATATGTACGACCTCTTGAACGACATCAGTCAGGCGGATGGCAGTCAGGGGGAGATCGAGGAGAAGGGCGGGTTTACCGGCTGTCAGCAGAATGCCACGGTGAGCTTCTGGCTGCGCAACGCTGAGGGTATCTGAGAAGATACTATGTCTAGCTTGCTGGAAGCCATACGTGTCTTAGGTGTGCTGTTGAGTGATGAAAGAGAGCGGGATTTCGTGGTATCAGATATGAGGTAGATAGCAATGCGTTGGTACTACCCACATCTCAACCCTTCGCATTGTCCGGAAAGCTACTGTGGATGCGACGAGTGTGCCGTGTGATCTGTCATCAAGGTCAGTCTGGCGGCTAGATCCCAAGCAAGGACCTGAACCAAAGTTATATTCAGGATGTCGGGCTATACGTATCGATGGAGCTACGCCAGTGTCAACATCATACTTGACAATACAAATGAGCGCAGGGAACGCAGAGCTTGAGACATGTTCAGGTCCAGCTGTCTAATATTTTACACTCTCTATTGGCTCCCTCTCTCTCTCTCTCTCTCTCTGTGTGTGTGTGTGTGCCCTTTACGATCAAGACATGACAAGATCTCTCCGTGCCCGACCGGAACGGCGCACATCGGCAAACAATGATCCTACCCAGTGAAATACGAAGCATCCTCAAGCAAGCCTCGAATAATTACCCGTATACGAGACTGTCGTCGTCCGTGCTTTCAGGATCGCTTCTTCACTACTCGCATCCGAGCGATCCCTGGCCGAGTTGATGTTGACCTTGTACGTGGGCTCGAACTCGTCGCCAATCTCAGTATCTGTAAGAGCGTCGAACTGATGCTTCGGCATTTTCGACCCGCCGATCGTGCTTAGGGCGTAGTTGAGGCCGTCCGGGACTCTGGCAGCCTTGCCGCTGTTCTTGCTTGGTGCCAACGACTCGGCCATTATTTCAGCACTGCACGATACCACCGGTACTGTAAATGCGTCAGCCTACGCAGGGTATGAAGCCATTCAGCCCGTAGTATCCTCGACCCTTCGCTTAGATAGCCACCTGAACATGACCCAAGAGCTCGATTTCTTCAAGGGCTTCCAGAACGTGTGTTTCGCTATCACGGTGAAGAACGACCCCGAGATCCTACAGTCCGTTGTCGATCAGTACATTGTGTTCACAGCATCATGGCCTGCCGCTACAGGTGACCATACGTTCAGCCTGTACACGGTGTTCCTGCCGCTACCTAGTATCCTGTTCGACCATGGCGTGGAGCAAGGCGGCAACTCGCTTGGAATGGATCGACAGACTGGTAACTCGGTCCTGTTCCAGGTGTTTAGTGTGTACAGCGGGGCGTCGCTCGAGCCCGAGGCGAGGAGGCGCTTAGTGTCGTTCCGGGAGATGGTCAAGCAGCAGAGTATCAATACAGGGACGGACGTCTCGATTTCGGCTACCTGAATTACGCGGACAAGACACAGAGCCAGCTCGCTACATATGGGGAGGACAACGTCGCTTTCATGCAGGAGGTTGCTGCGAAATACGATCCGGAGAACGTGCTGCGAACGCGCATGCCTGGCGGGTTCAAGATTCCTCAGTAGACATGTACTTTTTAGACGCCTAATGAATCATGAGTCACATTAGCTTAAGTACCTAGCACGCAGTTTTCGATTGAAATGAACTGCTATAGGTCTAAGCCTTTCGCGTATGTATATTACCAAGTGACTGACCACCAGTGTCCCCCACTTGCCTGTAGGAAATCAGGTACTTCAGTTACCTCCTATGTTCCCTTCCTCTCACGTAGAAAGGCCTCTCTCCCTCTCAGCTTCAAACGCACAGAATCACAACTGGCCTCTCACAGAATCACGACCTCTCCGAAATGTCTGTTGTTATTTATTAGGGTCTCAATTGAGGCCACAATGGACACTGTGATGCATACCAGTCGTAGGTCAAACTACATCAATTCCTAGGGCTGCTTGTCCCATCCAGTCGACCGATCTGATATTATTTACGTGAAATCCTATTAAACTGACTGTTGATCGATGAGCTTTTGTGAAATCACTCGCAAACGTAAGACAACTCCTCAAGGCTGATCTCGCCAAGGCGAGATCTAACCTCCTCGACGGTCTCCTCAGCCAGTTGCTGATGGTCCATGTCCTCGCCAGGCTGCTGTGCGTCGATCATCTCGATATCGTCCTTGTGCTCGTCAACTTCCACAGCGTTATCCTGTTCTCTCCCCAATGCCGTGATAGTGGGGTCTCCTTCTTCGAACCATTCCACCTCTTGGTCAGCTCTCCGCAGTCTTCCCATGTTCCAGGACTCGATGATCCAGCTTTTGTCGTCGTTGATGATATGACCGCGGCGGGTCGAGTCGTCCTCCGGATAATTATCAAACTCCTTTCGGAGTTCTCGGATGCAGATAGCGAGGCGGGAATGTTCGGTGCGGTCAAAGGGCGGGGAGCGTTCATTGTTCCAGCTGACCTGAGCCTCAACGAGCCGGCAGAACAGCTCGAAGAAGATGGCAGGTCGAATCTGGCGGGCTATAGGAAAATCAGTATTGTCACGTTCCAGTAGTAGAGAAAAGAAGAGGAATTCTTACCCCAGGGGAGAGCGTCCTGAACAGGACGGAGCTCGCGATAAAAGATACCAGAAACTTCTTTGAGCTTCAACTCACGAGCAGTATCGATGATGCTGATCATCGCGTTCTCCACTCCCTCTCGTGTCATGGGGAAAGAAGCCTTTATGGCTCGCATAATCTCGCCATCTCGTTGGCCGCGAGCGCACACTGTCGGGTGTTCAGCAAAATTCAGTCCTCTTTTTGGCATCAGCTTCATCAGATAAGGATGAGGGTTGCGATTGACATGCGAAGGAGCCATCTTGTCTCAACCATTGCTTATTGAAGAGTATTGGGGGGCGTCAAAGGATAAAATGAGCGACGCGTATGTTGTTGGTACGAGGGTTGAGAACAGCTTGAGGAATAGTAAGCTGGGTTGGGGGCAGAGATCAGGCTCGAAGAAGAATCAAGGAGGCAAAGAAAGGCAGAGCTGGGAAACGAGCCGACGCGAACAGGTTTAGCAGCTGTGAATAATCACGTCGCTTAGGAGACCAGAGTGGCGGCATGTAGCAAGCGATAATTTTGGGTTGCTAAGCAAAAAGCTTACGTTTTAAGTGCTAGAAAGAATAAAATGCTGGAGGATATAAAAAAAAGTATCAGGTTAAGCGAGTCCCCCAGCTCCCAATCCAATTGAGGCCTCGGTGACCACCATTCGGAAATGCGTACAAATCCCCGCGAGAAATTGAGACTCCCAGTTGAACATCCTCGTATCTTGAGAGTTATCTTAAGATTAAGGTATCGCACATATGGGATTCGAACCCACTAGCTCTTGATCAGAGAAATATCTAGATCAAAGTGATCAGTGAGGGGTTTTAACCCACGTTGTCCGCAGTAAGTAGGAAGTTACTTTACCACTCGACCATTCACTTGACCTGATGACTGAAGCTCTCGCAATCTACTCTTTTAAATCTAGGTGAGCCTGGAATCAATCTATCTACCTTCTGTAGCTTGGTTGAATCTCTCTATAGCAACGACAGCCAGTTATCGAGGCCCCCTCTCGTTTTCCTCAAACAAAGTATTACACCGCGCGCTAAAAGTCCATGATGCAGTAACCTCTCATATTATATTCTCAGCGGTGCCAACCTCACGAATGGTGTATTGTGGCGACAGCATAGTCCACGACACGTCGTTTGCCTACTTTAAATGACATATTGACTTGAATGGCTCAGAAGACATAGTTATAGTTAGCACCATTTGTGTATTACCGTAGGCATCGTGCCAATGTCTAGCGCGACCATTTTTTTGGACTTTCCTACTCATTATAACACAAGAAATGCCGTGACGAATGTATCAAATCTCGATGCTGCACATACCACTTCGAGCAGACACCCGTACCTGTGTACTGCTTATCCAAGTACCGCCGCTTCTCTCCTAGATCTTATATAGAGCAATCTGATGCTATTTTGATACTCTCTGTTCCGCTTCTGCACCTTTGACTACAGAAAAATCCTAGAACTGTGAGATGTCGATCGCAGTATTTTTTTTTCTTTTTCATTCATTGTAAAAAGCAGGCTGTTATCTCCACGATGCGGACGGTGAGGTTACTTACGGAAGAACACGTGACTCGGTGGTTTACAGTCAAAGCAGTCGGCGACCCACTCTAATAAGGGCTAGAGGTACCTACGACATGTTCATTAAGTACGTCTACCTCCCCTTTCACTGCCTCACTCTGGGTAGAATGGTGATGTAGATATACCAACGCAACGACCTCAGTGGGAAAAAATAAATGGTTTAGCACGCAAGCCCTTGCGAAGAGTGCATGTGCACCTAGCCGCCATCCAAAAGGCACTTCAATTCGGTATGGTAGGTACCTACAGCACTCCAGTACTACCCAAGTACGGTAGCCATGCGAAGCTCTCTGTCGAAATGCGCTCAGACTTAAACGAGAGACCAAATATGAGACTTCGACACCCCATCCGAAGAATGGCATACTACAGTTTGGACCGCTCAGATGCATTCCCAGGACCCTACCCTTCCAGATACCGCCGCATCCCCTTCTGCGCCAGACGCATAAGGAATGCCTCGGCCTCCTGCTTCATGTGATGGCCATCCAGATGAAGCCCCGGCGCGGGCTGCAGCGACTCAAGCGGTATCTCGCGCACTGCCACGCGGGGAGCGTCTCGCTCTCCTGCCAGAATGACCTCGATTGCGTTGCCGTCGCCGTACTGCGGGCCCGTCAGGACCTGCATGGCCACCGCGGCGCAGTCTTCAGGCGTCAGTGCGACGTCGGTGGGGAGAAGCAGGCCGCGGCAGTATTCGGAGTCGAGCAGAGGAGTCTATTGTGGTGAGTATCTGGCAGGCTCTGTATTTCACATCGGATCTTGGATGAAGACTCGCGTCGCGAGTGTAAGACAGGCACTAGGGAGTGGGCGACTTACCCTCACAATACCCGGGCACAATGTCGCAACGCGAATTCCAGTCGCTAGGCGCAGATGCTTCAGCGAGGTGCTGAAGCTCAAGATCGCTGCCTTGCTGGCATAGTATAGTGGCACGTGGATCGAGTGATGGTACGCCGCTGCGCTTGCGATGAAGAACAGGCTGCCCTGCACCTCGCGATGCTCGAGCCAATAATCAACAGCGAGCTGCGCCAGACGAATCGGTCCCAGGGTGTGGACTGCGAAGGTCTGGTATACACCTGGATTACCCTCGGGGTCGTCTTTGGCAAGCGGAGAGATCCCCGGGCTGTTCCAAAACGTGCTAGACGGTGCCTCGTATATGCCGGCGCCATTGCAGACGATGTTCACCTGGCCGAAGGCTTTGAGGCTCGCCTCCCATAGCGACGATAGGTTCCCCAATTGGCAACGTCGGTGGGTTGGAAAATGGCAGAGACAGGTCCCGAGCGAGGATACTTGCTTAGGAGCGTTTCGGCTTCCGGGCGCAGCCGGATATCAGCCATCATCACAGAGCAGCCTGCCTCGAGTAGGTACTTTGTGAGCGCATAGTTGATGCCTTCAAGGTGTTAGTGATTGCGATGGCAGTCTACATTAGACTTGCCTGAGCCAGCGCCGGTGACAACGGCAGATTTCCCCTTGAGATCGTACGAAGACATTGCCAAAGCGTGAGGTCTAGTCTAGCGATTGGCCAAGATTGAGAGAGACTTCAGAACTTGAAAGACTTTTAGGCGAACGGCATGCACTGTATCTTATAAGCTTGGTATCGTGTGCGCTGAAGGACTCAAGGTAGAGTCGCGACGCCATCCCTTGGGATTACTGAGCACATACGGATTCCCCGCACCCAAGAATATCCCTGCGCACAGTCAGATCTTGTCAGCCTGTGCAAATGCGACGGAAAGTCGGCTGTTGAAATTTGCTGTACAATGCAGTCGACCGATAGTGATCATAAGACCGACCTGATAATCCGTAAGCACGCGGCACAAATTAATCCCGCCCGACAGGATATCGCAAAGTCTTTGGCCCTCTTGAATATCACGATAACTTCGATGGGCTCCCCAATACATTGTCGAGGGCGAACAAGCTCGGGGCGTACCATTTCTATTTTCGAACTCGCATTATTGCCAGTTGCTATTGATCACATCGACAATGACGCCATGGTCTTCGTGCTGCTTTAAGCCCGAAACCACAACCACCGCAACTACACCCTCGACACCCTTTACTCGAACTATGGGCCAACGAGTCAGCTGCCAGTCCTCGTGAAACTGGATCAGAACATGTCACGGGCATTTCTAAGTCACTTACCTGGCACCGCACCTCCATGAATCGCATATTCCTGCGCCTGCACCTCGCTCATCCCAAATTTCCTCCGAAACGCCTCCTCGTCGCCGGCGTACTTACAGTGCTGGAACCAGGTGCTGGTCCCGAACCGCAGCGCCGTGTTGCGCTTGCGCCTGACCCAGACCTCGTTATCCGGCAAGGTCCCGGACCCGACGGCCGTCTGAAACAGCACCTGTCCGCCATTCGCCAGCGCGATAGAGATGAGCGTGGGCTTCTGCGCCGAAAAGGGCAGCAGTCTGGCGTAGAGAAGGTGGCCAAGCTCCCAGGCGTCTTCAGCAGTGAAGGAGTCGAGAAGAACGGAGTCGCAACCGGTCTTGACGGCTTCGGCCTGGGTGGATGGTCAGCGAGGGGTCTCGGAGTGCGTGGTCAGTGTCTTACATCTTCCGGCGGGTTGGGGATCGGCGTTGGGAGGACATCCTCCGACTGGGCCAGGAGCACGGCTCGGAGCCCACAGCCCGGGTTGGGATCAATGCGGCGCAGGGCTTTCTGGGACATGTTCTGCGGTGGACTGGTTATGCACGTGAGGGCAACAGAGGATACTTATGTGGGATAGAGATCGGGCGTGCGCGATTACGCCGTTATGAGTACACCTGACAGACTTCACAGGAATTGATTCGCAAGATACTGTCATGGATTTGCACTCCGAGATGACCTCACGGATGAGACTAGCGACTGCTCCGCTTTCGGACCGACTGACGCCGTTCCCTCTTGGAGGCAGCTGGACCAGTTGTCAATTTATCATCGCGAGATTCTTGGCTGTGAGCTAATGTTTGGGCTAACGCGCCCCAGGTTCTGCCCACCTCTAACGGTCCACAGTGGCTGCCTTGTCAACAATATCGATCGCGGGAGCATAGGTATTGATGGAGGCCATCATGCAATGAGTGGTTTATTGATTGCTTGGACTTACTTGGACTTCTTCTTGATTTCTACTGGTCTACGAGGTTGCTCTAACTCATCACAGAATTGCAAGATAGAGTCGGCCTCGGCTTGAGGATTCCCCCATATGCCAGTCCCCCAACCTACCTCTTTCAACGAGCCATGCAGTCTCTCCAGCGCCGAACGTAGCCTGCATGCGTGTTCATCATTCTCATCACCACCACCACCACCACCATCATCATCATCATCATCATCATCATCATCATCATCATCATCATCATCATCATCATCATCATCATCATAATCTACCTCTTCCCGCTCACCATGCGGCACTGGAGAAGCTACGTCCTCGGCTTCAAGGGGAGCACCTGTCAAAGGGGAGCTAGTATGCTGGCCTCTGGACCTACCGGTAGACGGTGTAGAGCCAGTACGCGACAAAGAGGCAAGGGTCGGGAGCATGAGAGACGACTGTCGCCGCGAGACAGGTCGCGAGTAGCCCCGGCCATTCTTGACGAACCTAATATAGCCTGATTCGAGTATCGCTTTCATCTCCTTACCTGCAAGAGGCCCATCCTGCTGGGCGACGCTCTTGGTAATGGCCTCGAAGAGGCTCTTGTGCGTCTCTTCTCCGTAGAGCTGGGCCTCGACACCCCGCATCCAATGTCGCATGAGCGCGTCTATGTTCTCGACGGAGAGGCCCTGGCGGCTGTCAAACATGTCGCAGGCGAGGGCGATTACTCTCGGCCTATTGAAAAGGACTGAGGGATTGTTGAAGTAGCGGAACCTCTCTAGCTGTCTTGGAAAGTTGCAGTTGGCACACTTTTCGGGATAGCGAACGGGTTGATCGCATGATGGTTTCCATCTATCCTTTGGTATAGGCACGAAAGTCTCGTGTCCACACCCGTAGACTTTGGTTAGAATGTTGTAGGTGTCCATTCCCAGAGAGACCTACTTGTCTAGACAGGATGATGCTTACTGAACTCTTACTAATCGTGTCAATAGTTTGTCACTCAGTTGCAACGGTTTTCTCAAGATTTCACAGCTTCCGAGGTCACCCTGGGCCTACAGGAGTTTGGAGGTAATAAATACATTGTTCCAAAGGGCTTATACGAAGCAGTCTGGCTCAAGACGTGTTCTAGGTGCTTTGTAATACTTAGGATGACATTGATTTCTTTGACTTCGTTAGTAAAGGATACCTTGTTCAAGGATCGGTATTGTTCACGAACAACCGCATTGATGAGATTAAAGAGATAAGACGTCTTTCATGAACATCAGAAGACCCAGCCATTATCTCAAGGGAGATAGCCAGAATAGCTAAGCCCTGTAGCGTTCATGAACATGGGCGGGATCCGGAGCAAGCCTCGCCGAGAATCAACCCCAACACATTCGCAACCTGCTAATAAGAGCAACGACAACCGCTTGAACTGTCCGGGAGACATTTCGAGTGAAGAAGAGAGAAGAAGAAAATACGCATTTCAGATAAGAACAGCTGGTAAGAATAATCAACAAAAATGGTGGGTCACACTGTCTTGTCGCGCCATCCTGCTCCCCCAGTCATCCTCTTCAAGGATGCAGATTGGGCACCACAAGGGCAGGGCTGTAAGCTCTTGCTCCCCGATAGCAGGTATCTCAACTTGGTTCCGACGGAGGTCACTTGGTACTTCGAAGACCTCGATGCTTACACAGCCGAGCCGTACGTAGCCGAAGTCCCCGTGGTGGACTTTCTTGGTCTGGAGGATCGCAAGTCGAAAACCCTTCTCTGGGAGGCCTTTCACATCTACGGATACCAACTCCTACCGGAGGATCTCGAGACGATGGAGCGAGAGGGTCATTCGCTGATGAGAGTCATTGACAACATCATCAAGGCCGAAACGAACGATGCCGAGAATATCTACACTCGAGTCTTTGACCGTAAGAAGCCATTCAAGCAAGCTGGGATGATGTGGCTGCCTTTCCTCGACGGCACCGGCCTCACTGCCAAGCTGGGCCGGCATTCTCAACCCAAGTACGAGCCTCTGCCGATGTATCCGGGCCCAAAAGTCGAGCCGCCGCCTTACGAGCTAGTCGAGGACAAGGCAGCGGCTAAGCAGATCCTCGAACAGCCACCATCGTACGAAGAGGCGGTCGCTTCAACCATCATCATCAAGGAGCTGCCGGCCGACGTGTCTTTGGAAAAGCAGCCAAAGGCTGTTGACACGGTGGCTCCATCTCATCCCAAAACTGCTAGTACAACTGCGCAGGCTTCTGGTGCCGGTTCGAGTTCCGGAGCTGTAGATGCTGTAGCAGTGGATGATACCTCGGCCATGTCTGTCTCGTCAAAGTGGCAACAGGAGTTTATGGATGTCATGCTCTCGGCTTTGTATCATCCTATCCTTGCGATCAGGTAGGTAAAGCGGTTCAACAGCATGGCGCGTCATTATTTGTTTCAAATGTTTTGTTTCAACTTGTTTCATTTTCCTTTGTCATGAATCGTCACTAGTAAGAAAAAAGGAACCACCCCTACGGTGCATTGATACGGAAACGCCTGAGCGAGCTAAGTTATGATCGACTCAAGAATATTGGATTGTTTCGAAACTGACCAGATGTGCCATGTCTGTCCGTGAATCTAACTCCTACTCTCTTGATATTGCCATGATTGGTGGTGTTTTCAAAAGGGAGCTCAGTGAAAACTCTATGATGAATCCAGTATATCGCCTATGTAATCACCGTTATATTCCCGATGTAAATCCAGAATCTGTAAAACTTGGACGGCTTGGAGTAGCCCTCAAAACCTTCTACGGTGTCACATGGCTGGGCGACAGGCGACGTAGCTGCTAGCTAGCTTCTGCCATATTGTAACCCTCCTTCACTCTGCCACCGAACTCCTGACACCGGACTTCGGAGTCTGGTGCTGCTAGCTTCGATCTCTTTGGGCACCAACGGATCGACTGACACGATGTAGCTAAACCATTCGCCTGCAGTCACAAATGGTTGTATGTTGTTGTCTACGAATCGTTCGAAATCATCGGGAATAGCGGCGTGACGGCTCATGATGACATGGGGGAAACGTGGTGTTCCTATCAGAGGTTGCCCCTCGATTGTGAGCTATCCTTGTAAAATGTAAAAACCAGGGGTCCAATGCGCGGACACCTATCAGACGCCAATATGCAATGTCTGCAAACCACTACTGGATCAACAAGACATGCTTCCAAATGCACGTTGGTGCAACCTGCACCAACACAAGTCACGATAACCCTGGAGCTTACTCACGTATTTGGACACCCCTCACAAGTCGGACGAACCACAAGTTCAGTAAGTCGAGGGATCTTAAAACATCCCAGTGACGACCTGTACAAGTCATGTCTCCAATGACTGCTACCTGCTACCTGCTACCAGATCATTGGTAAGTAATATAGCCAATTTGCTGCTACGTATACGATCGCTTCGTGGGCAGTCATCGTCATTCCACCATGGTGATACAGCGTAGATCATTGCAGCATACGAAGGAAACAGGTGTTCTCCAGATCTGAGCTTCATCGCACTAATCCCACCCCTTAGCTAGAAGAACACATACCTGCTTGTCGGGAGAGGGAGGCGACGAATCAAGCGCATCGCCCACCCTCCAGCGTTCTTGTGACATCCGGAATCGCGCGCACTTGCATTAGCTCCCCGCTGTCTTGACTGCGAGGACGCGCTGGCCCCGTCCACTCATCGACGTGCCGCGCCAAGCCGACAGAGTCATCGCGGGTGCTGCCGGTGCTGCCGGCCCGGGATGAGGCTACTAAACAGCGGGAGTGCCACGTGAAACCCGCCGATTGGGAAATGGCGTCGTCAAGGCACAACAAGACTCATGTCTGCCTGATTGCGACGGGAGATATGCCTCTCTCTCTCTTGGCGTGAGTTGGCGATGCAGGGCACCAACGCAGATTGACGTGCATTGGCACAAGTCATTCTTGCATAGTGAGGCTCTATCGCTATCCGTGTGATGAGACTCACGGGAGCCATGGGCACCTAAATACGCCAGGAAGTTTGCGAACGTGAGCGCGCTGGGTCTTGCTCTCTCTCTCTCTCTCTCTCTCTCTCTCTCTCTCTCTCTCTCTCTCTCTCTCTCTCTCTCTCTCTCTCTCTCTCTCTCCGTGTTCGCCACCTCTTGTCGTCAGTCGAGAGCAGTCTGTCAAAAATGGCCGAGCCGAATGGTCTTCCACCGTCCGTACACGGGTTCCTCCAGGCGCTGCAAGCGTTTAGCTCGAGCGAATCGGTGACTTCTCTGTGCGGACTCGAGAAAGAGAATAGCGAGTTGAGGGCCGAAGTTGCTAGCAAAGCCACCGCGATCGTCGAGAGCGGAAAGGAAATCAGTCGCCTAGATGCAGCACTCCAGGCCGAAGCCGAGAAAACCGCAGAAGCGCTTGAGCAGGCACAAGAGCTACAGAAGAGCGAGCAAGAGCTGAAGGAAAACCTCGATACCACGACTGCCGAAATCAAGAAGAAGGAGGAGGAGCGCGTGCAAGCAGAAGAGGATCTACTGGACATGGTGGCTAAGCTCAAGATATCAGACGATGATCTGAGTCAAGCGAAAGCTCATCTCGAAGAAAGAGACGGTATATTGGCGGAGAAGGCAGAAGAGGTCATACAGCTCAATAAGGTCTTGGCTGAGCGACAGGATGAGCTGCAAAAGAAGACAGACAGCCTGTCGAGCATAGAGAGGCTATCCGTCGAGATGACCGAGCTATCGGACCTACCACTGTAAGCTACCAGATCCAGGAGGCTCAGTACAGACCACTAACTCAACTAGTTCATCTATCAAAAAGTCCCTCGATCGCGTGTTCGTCGAGGCTCGAGCCATAGCGAAAGACTACCTGGGCACGGATCTGAGTCAGGACACTCTGGAAGATACCAAGCTTTGGGATGATCTCCGGAAGAAGATATCCAGAACCAACATTCCCCTACCAGCATCCAATAGTCAGCCAGCAAAGCAGATGCGCTCCATCGCGTTCGTATCAATGCTCGGATTCGAACTCATTACATACATATTCGTCCCCGTCTATTTCCCCTTCGACAACATGGAGTCTTTCTGGGATATGCTAGCCGACCTGGCAGCAGATGATGAGCAAAAGGAGACATACTTGCGATCTGTCCTACTGTCGCATTATCCGGTTGATGACGATGATTGGAGGATTGATGATGTTGTCAAGCATTCTTGGGCGCTAGTGAACCCTCTGGTGCCCGAAGACCAAAAGAAGGCATTTTGCAACGCTATCACCAAGCTTTGCCAATCCGCCAGACAGGATTGGTCTGTGTTTCAGAAACTCAAGGTCAGAATAGTGCCCGATGAGCATTTCGACAGGCCATTGTCGGGCCAGTGGGAAAAGGTCCCGCTGCCAACCAATAGTCAACCAGCGAAACCCAACGGTGTCACGCCTAACGGTATCACGCCCAAACAGTCCCGCGAGAAGATAATTCCAGACTCGAACTTCCGCCACCCTATTTGTATGGTGTGGCCTAGCTTCATCGCCATTCAAGAGGCTAAAACAGATGTCATCAGACCTGGTCTACTCCTTCTGAAGGCCCAGGCCCAGGCGCAGACGGCACAAGACGAGCTGAATACCCAGCTTAGGTCTGGGCCCAATCGCCTGGCGAGAGAGAGAACTAGGCGAAGATCATCGATGGGTCAGAGGCCTTTTTTAGAAAAGAACGAAGGATGAACCCTATATTGCGGTGGGGTTTACTTGTCGTAAAACTGGCATGCGGAGGACGCAGCAGGGAAGGGCCACGTGTGTAATCAAAGCGACGTATTTAAATGAGGTATAGGATGTCAGATTTCGTGTATGAGTGCGAAACAATACGCTTTTTCATGTACGTGGTGTTATTGATTTTGTTTCTGACATCAAGTGGTAAAATCATTACATAGTAAGCCTGCAAATAGCGGGCAGAATATCATTGACCACACTCTTTTGTACCGTTTTTCAAAATCGGGTGAATGGCAACCTGGCCAAATGTCAGTCGTGACGGTCACATGAATAGAGATCAATGTTCAACCTACCACTTGCCCCTCAATGTGATGTTCACCCAGCTACTGGTTGTCAGCAACTAAGATTCCTTAGTAAATACAAGGGCTTGAATACACTTACGTGACACCATCCTGATCGACCTCCTTCTCGACCTTGGAAGAGAATGCAATCGCGCTCATGATACCGTCGCCGAACTTCTCGTTCATGATCGCCTTAAACGCGTAGCCGTAGTTCTGGACAACCTCGTACAGCCGGTAGATCAACGGCTCGACCGGGGGCATTGGGCCAGCACGGCCTCGGTCAGGGAAGCCCATCATGGTCGACTCGAGGCTCTCCTTGGGAACGCCTAGGAGCTTTGATAGCTTTTCTACATCCTCAGCGGAGGCTTGCGCTTGTCCGTAGAACAGCGCGGCTACAGCAACTTCCCCGCGGCCCAGCTCCTTCGCGATAGTCTCGAAGTTGAGCTTCTTGCTGGCTTTGGCGTCAAAGAGCGTTTTGGAGTAGGCTGGGAGCCTGTCGACCAGGGTCGACTGCGAGAGATATTAGAAGATGAGGAATATCTGTTTGCGTCTTTCACCTACGTCAAGAGTAGCAATGTGAGTATGGTCAGTCATTGTGAACGAAATGAGAAGCGGCTGAACAAGGTTTAAAACTCCAAGGCACAAGGCTGAACTCGTAGAGAATGATTCGATATGTCGGAATTAGAACCTTAATAAATACCCATCATTGGAAACAATGGACGACTGCACGGAGAAGTCGGCCCTCGCAGATCGTCATTGATGAATATGACCCCGCGCCGAGCTGGGAGCCTCTGCACATCGGGCCGGAGAAAACACGGAGTCTCGGAGTTTGAGGTCCTTACATAATGATAATTTGATGTTGGACTTGCCAGAAACAATGTGGATTCCGTCTTGATGTTTGAAGTCCACGGAGATGCCGTTTATCTGACTTCAGCTTTGAACAAGAACATCGGGCCTCAGCCGGCTTTCGCACCAGCGGGATATGAAAGTTCTTCCTTCCTTGCCTACCTAAGTATACGGTCTGCCCAAGCAGAAAGTCGCCTTCGTGCAGATCCAAATATCAAGATGACTTCGATGTTCCCAGGTTCTTGACTATAAGCGAATCAAGCTAGAAGGGCTCTGCCATGCTGGAAAAGTGTCGATGTCAGATTTTCGACATGGATGACTCCATTCTGAAGCTGCTGTGTCAACACGGAAAATATCACCAGGAGAGATTCACCGTGAGTTGGATAGTGCAGTAAGACCACCTTGATTACAAGATTATTCTCGAAAAGGATCCGGGTAAGAGAGTTGACAGCTGTGAATACGGCCACGGACTGTTGATGAACGAATTTCTGCCTCTTACCCGATATCCTCCCAGCATGCTTGTGGTCAGAGTCGTGAACAAACAGGGCGGTCCGCTAAGTAGACCTTGAAACGGCCCGTTATCAGCAGAAGCTAGCGCCTAAAAGGGTTAATCTGGGGACCTGGGCACAGAAGGAGGGAAGGAGGGGCATGCCTGCTGGGCTCCCACTAAGCAACCATCTGGGAGCCCGCTGAACTGACGCCATTATAAGAAACTTGATATCTCAAGCCAGCTCTGTCGAAACTCGAGCGTGGTGTCTGTGTTATCTACTCGCGGTGAACTATATTCTGAGAGATAGGCGCTTCCGGTTGCGACATATGTTGCCATTGACCATTGTCGGGCCGACCATCGCGTACCATGACCGAATCCAACGATGCAGAACCGTCCCGGGACACGCACAACGACAAGCACGTACACTACGAAGACATGCCCTCTAGTGCCAGCGACGATGATTCCAAAGCTGTAGAAGTCAGTCGTAGCCAGTGGCAATTTAACCTCATTGGTAATCATACTTAATTGAGGCTTATAGGTCACTTTCGATCCCACGAACCCGTACCGCAGGAAAAGCTCCCTCGTAACTGCCGATGCCGTCATCCCTAATATGACGAAGCGCTCGACCGCGAACCACACTCCAGCTCAATGCCTCGTACATCAGTTCATTGAAGACCATAGACGTGGTCACGATCGTCAGAAAGATGCGAAACACGGAGTTGACGGCGTTGTACTTCGGGGCAATGGGGACCATAGTTACGTCGAGCCGAAGGGGACGGGTATTAAGCCAGACAGGGTATCCATCGAACACGAGAGCGACAGCTCCGATCGCGGCCAGGTTGACGAGAAGTCCTGGAAGACTGCCCTCACCAAGAGCAGCTCCGAACTGGATATGGCAGGGGAGGATCACGAAGGCCTCCACAGCCGGCTCCTGACCAAGAAGCAACTTAGCGATATGGCCTGGGGCGTGAGAGAGCTAAGTCGAAGATTAGGAAGTGTGCGACTGAAATTCAGAGCGAAGACGATCTTCCTCTTGACAAAGATCTACGACCACGATTTGATCCCGAAAACGAGGGAAGTAGCCAAATGGCTGTTAAGCAAGGACCGGGACGTTAGATATACCGTATACGTGCAAGACGCCCTGGAAGACAACAAGGAATTCGACGTAACTGGCCTTCTGAAAGAGTTGCGACAGGAGTACGAAGAATCCGGGGAAATGAACAAGGAAACACCCAATCATGTTCTGGAGCGCAGGTTGCGCTTCTGGGAAGAGAAGATGTGTCGTGCTCGACCACACACGTTCGACTTCATTATCACGCTGGGAGGAGATGGTACGGTCTTGTACACCAGCTGGCTATTCCAAAGGATAGTTCCACCCGTCTTGAGTTTCTCGCTCGGAAGTCTAGGGTTCCTTACGAAATTCGACTTCAACGAATACGAAGACATTCTTAACACATCTTTCCGAGATGGCGTCACGGTCAGTCTGCGGCTGCGATTCGAGGGAACGGTTATGAGATCACAAAAGAGGAAGAACATCACGAATGGACAGTCCGATGAGGAAAGTGCCAGCATTGCGCACTCGAGACGTGATCTCGTGGAGGAGCTCATTGGCGAAGAGAAGGACGATGAGCATACTCACAGACCTGACGGCACCTATGAGATCCTCAACGAAATCGTGGTTGATCGCGGACCTAATCCAAGTAAGTACTTCGGTCATTTGGGGCATTGCATAGCCATTACTAACAGTTCACAGCAATGTCAAATACCGAGATCTTCGGCGACGACGAGCACTTCACCTCCGTCCTCGCGGACGGTCTGTGTGTTTCCACACCCACGGGCTCAACGGCCTACAACCTCGCCGCAGGCGGTTCTCTCTGCCATCCTGAGAACCCGGTGATGCTGGTGACCGCTATTTGCGCGCATACACTCTCTTTCCGGCCGATCATCTTGCCCGACACCATCGTGCTGCGGATAGGTGTTCCATATGACACGCGGACGAACAGCTGGGCCAGCTTCGACGGGCGCGAGCGCATCGAACTGCAGCCGGGTGACTACGTCACCATCAGCGCCAGCCGCTTCCCTTTCGCTAGTGTGCAACCTCAGGGTCGTAGAAGCGAGGACTGGGTCAACAGCATTAGTGGGAAGCTGGGATGGAATACCCGACAAAAGCAGAAGAATGAGGGATATAAGACTTGGGAGAAATAGAACAGTCGTGGACCGAGCGAGACATCTGCGTAGCCTATCACGTGAAGATTTGCGTGTGACGAGAGGGCTCTGAATAAGTAGGCTGCAGTCTGGTCAAGGTGTTCGGCGTTTTGGCGTTCTCAGCTCAGGTAGGTTGAAGGACATTGTAGACAACACTCTAAATATCACTATCACGAGTCGCGAAAGTTCAACTTCGTGCTCAACCATAACTACGAAACGAGTCAACAGATGTTAATGGTCGCGATGAGCTACTTTTCGACCACTGACCTATCTCATATCTGCTCGAGAGAATAACAAGACACGTGAGAAATCATGCTACTTACACAGTATTCCGCGGCAAATGTCCTATCCCACCACTGCTCTCTCCTCCGCCACTCATGAAAAGTCACAGCAACCCGGATAAGCCAGGACCCAACAGACCGGACGCGGGCGCTGCCATCCCATCCCACTCACAAGCGAGCTTGAAGAGAGACTTGATCGCTATAAGACACCCTTCTATGCCTTCACGCACGGCAGCGTTTCGGCCTCTTCATTCCGGGCTCTTCCCTGCGCTCCGCCTCCTCCAGGCGATCCAAAGTCAAACTACCAATACGGGCAAAAGTGCACGGTCAGTCTGCGTTTTCCATTGGCCTCGTTGAACCCAATTTCCGCCCAATCCAATCCACTTGCTCGACCTCCACGCCGAACGGCAGTGATATGTGAAAGGCTCCGAGAGGCGATAATCGACAGGGATCCTACTTTACCTACCCAGCGCTCTCGGACCCGGCAGTTGCATCGCAGTTGCAGGGATGGTTGGTTTCGATATGCACATACATACTGCATACATATGCCAGGTACGGAAGGAAAAGCAAAAGAGTGGAAGCTAGAGGAGATTGGGGGAGAGGGAGAGAGGGAGGGAAAGGACAGGGGTGAAGGCATGGGCCGCAGCGCAGAGAGTCCCACGTCAGAACGCGTTCTTGGCTCGTCACAGCGTCGACATGGGGGGTCTTGGGTGTCATGAAACCCCATCTCGCCGGAATTGGAGAGTTTGACATCTCGGATCTTCGCACGCTGGCCTCGGTCGGTAAAGGGTGGCGGGATGTGGGTGTTCGCCTGATCAAAAGATGACTCCCAGCCCCGTGGCTCTGCCTGTGGTGCTGGAGAGGGCTTCGGTGGCAGAAAGGGTCGTGGGTGCTGGGGCAGGCTCGGTCGTCATTGTGCAGGCATGTGCGTCGGATCGTTTTGGCTGTGGTGTTGCTCCGAATGCCACGTCTCAACTGTCCCTATTTTTGGGCCTGTCACCAACGTGATGCTCACTCACCTCTTTGATACCATTTTTCAATAGAAAGAGTGTTTAGCAACTATTATGAGAATATCATATCATTCGCACAATGCATAGTTCACAAGGAATGGGAAAGACTTGGATTTGCTTGAATTTCGGTCTCGATCCTCAGCCTGAAAGGCTGGTCGTGCTGGTTTCTCAATTCATACTATAGACTATGAGAACTCCTTCCTAATAATCGCTCGCGCACGCAGGAAAAAGGAAGTCTTCATTTTGAACCCAGGTGCTCAACGCCCATAAACCAACACCAGTGGATTTTCCACAATGTTTAAATGCAATACAAAGCCAAGAACAGAAAACTCGTATACCGAGCGCCATTCAATGAATGGACCTCGTCCCCCCGCTCCCCGGATTTGCCCCCATGGTATCAAGCAGGTGATGAGATGTCGTTGTACAGTCGTATGAGAGTCGATTAGAAAAGGACGCGATGGTGATTATCAGGTAATATGGTATTAACGGTGATACGACCTTTTATTCCTCATCGACAGCCGCGACTTCCTGTGCATCATCGCCTTCTGTAGTCTCGACAAAAGTCAGAGTCATGCCAGCGTCACCATCTACGTTCAGGTTGATCGCGTCGATCGCGTCGGCGCTCTGTCGCTTGGAGAGAGCGGGGATGTCGATGGTGGGTAGTGACTCGACAGAGCGAGTTTCAAATTCATGCGAATTCTGAACGGCTTTCGAAAAACCACCAGTTAGCATGCCATCTCATTTTACGTCTATGGGATCGGGGTATATCATAACTCACCAGCGGGGATGCCTCGCTTGACATACATGCGAGTAACCTTGGTTCGGCGGCGCGGCTGCTCATCACGGGCGGCGAGGCCTGCAGCGGCCGTCGCAGCTTCAGCGGACTCGCCAACGACACCACCGGCGTTGTCTACGATGATACCGACACCAGCACCACCCTCACCAGTACCAAGCTGGATGGTGGGGCCCTTGGTCAAAGCAGCCTCGGCGAAGGTGAGAGCACGGTCGAAACCGGCAAGGTCTCGCTTAGCCTTGGGTGCCTCGCCATCATCACGAGGAGAGATCTCCTTGCCCATTCCTTGGAGGGATGAGATCTGGGCAGCTGTCGGACTGTCAGTCCTGCGCGAATCTCTAGGTACTGCCACACTTTTACTCACCTTGCTCCTGGAGGTTGGGGTCGACATTGGACACATCGGATGCTTCCGTGGTTGTAGCAGTGACAGGGGCCTCGACGACCTCGACAGCCTCTGTGGTCTCGGCCGCGGCAGGTGTCTCCGCGACAGAGGCAGCCTCTGCGACTCCATTGGTCGTGGTTGTGGCACCGCTAACCGCAGCACCCTCAAGGGCGTTCATGAGATTCGTTACATCCTGTCCTCCGCCGAATGAAATTTCACCATCACCGACTACCCTGTATAGATATTAGCTGTTTGCATCCAACGCTACGACCACTCCATAGAAACGTACAATGCGGGCGAGTAGGCACCAAGGTTGATGTTCAAGGGAAGGGCGCTGACACTGGCGAGGAAGCCGGCAACGGCGATCATGCGGTAGCTAACCATCTTGACTGTTGGTTGAGATTGTTGTGTTGGCTTGTAAGCGAAAGAGTGCGAGTTGGTTATAGTATAAATTAAACGACCAGCGGCGACCAGCGGTAGAATAGAAGACAGAACCTAGCTGTTGGAACAAGAATAAGGAAGAGACCGAAAACCAAAGGGTTGATATGATGACTTGAGCACAGCTGAGTGAGGAAAGAAAGTTTGGGAATTCGGGGCCCACGAGGCTCTTCATATATGAGGTTTGATCCCACTCTGGACCGGAGAGTGCTGGCCACTGATTCGGGACCATGGCGTTCCATGGGGAGCCAAGCAGGTGGCCAAGGCAGGTGAACCACGGAGGAGCCTCATCATCTTGCCCGCCAAGGTGTTTCTTCTATCGAGCCCAAAAATAGCTAGACAAGGTGCCTCATATCGGTTGAGGCAAGAGATCGCTGTTTACTACCCCTGTCAGAACCTTGGGTCCTGCCTGGGCTGCCAGTGGGAGCGGGGTCCAAACAATGCTATCAAGTCTTGAAACGGGCGAATTTGGGAAAACATTGCTGTCGAGAACGATCTTCGCAGGTGCTGCGCGACAAGAATAGCCTTGGCTGAAGCTGCCAAGTACTGCAAATCGGTCAATGCGACGACTCGGAGGTGGAAGAAGAGTGTGTGAGACAAGTATCGGCGAGCCTCCAGTGGGTCAGTCAGTCTTGAGACCTGCCAAGCTGAGCCAAGCGACTAGGGTCGCGATGCTTCAATTCGATCCCCGCGCCCAGAGCGCTGAGCAATTTGCTTGAACTCACAAGCTTTTCTGGGCCTCCATGGCATTACTGGTCTAGACTGACGGTTTGACCACTCACGAGCCTTAGGCTTGGCTTCACCAGGTACTTACTCGCGTCGATGACCCTGCAGATAGCATGTGGTATCTGACCCAGCGCTTCTTCGTCCGCCGTTGCATCGGTTGCGTATACCCACGATGCCAGTCCGGTTGAGCTGGGGCTGGGTTGCTACAGTACGAGCCAAGGCTGAAAATGAGGCGCCGACGCACACCAGGGTGTTTTGCGTTTCCATTGAGCAACGACGGGCCAATTAGCAAAGCAGCAGAAGCACCTAAACATGCAGAGCACTGCCGTCTCGTGCGTCTGCACCGGGAAGTGGTGGAAGAGCGATTTTCAACGGTTCGTCCACTCACGAGCAGTGCAGGTGGCAATCCTGATCACAATGAGGATCACATTGGTGTATTATCACCCGGCTAGTAATGGGTGAAGCGCCCAGCGCCCTGAAGCCTCTGGCAGAGATCAGCCGCCATCTCCCGTCACGATAGCATGCATGCATATGACATGGGAGCCGACGCTTACCCAAACATCAGGATAATGTTCTGGAATATGGGGATTTGACTAATAGCCATTGCGGCTTGCCACCTTCGAGCTCACATTCACGGTAGCCGTATTCTGAGAATAGTAACAACCCGTCTGATCATGAGATGCAGCCGATCCTCTATCGGGACGGGTTAGAGGACGATCAGACACGAACGTACATAACATGATCCAGTTGGACTCATGCTTCTTGCGTCGAAGCTGACTTAGCACGTGGACTTGATCGCAGTCAAAACTCAAAGGCTAACGCTGATCACCGTTATCCCCAGGACGCACGGTACACCTAATTCACTGGAAAAGGCCGTCGTGATCGGGTCTATGTTCTCAACATTGGACGAAAGCCGTGGTCGCTTGGACTGGTCGCCAGTCGGTGCGCCTATGTGCAGACTGGGCAGAGACTGGGGGGTTGTTAAGGCCAAGAGTAAGATCCGGGAGTTGGGTGGCAGGAAGGCCCATTCTGACGCCTTGTTCGCGTCAAGAAACCCGCCAAGTGAGACCGCAATGGAGAGAAGTGAGAAGTTTGCGAGAGAGTACCTAGTGTGGGAATGCCATCTGATAATCAAAGTGAAGCAAAGCCAAGAGAGCCAAGAGATACAAGGTCGATCGACTTTTGTGGCGAGAAGGGCCCTTTTAACTTGGACGACATACCCCGATATTAGATAAGTTCTGTATGGCAAGGCCTGTGACTGGGCCACGGACTGTACCCATCCTCGCCGCAACATGACCAGTCTGTGTGGCCGGTGTCATCCCTCAATTGGGAGGGCGGCCGGGATTGCTCATCTGAGAGGAGAAGAGATGTTTCACGCGTCGTTTGAAACAATCTCCAACGTCCTGTGGGGAGATCACCAGCACCCAGCCACGCAGCTCAAGCCACAACAGCATCAAGCCACACATAGCATCCTGCCCTTAGGTAAGTACCTAAGTACGTACCTCCTGCTGTAAACCACTGGACCGTCGGACTTCCTTCCTCTAATAAAGCTATTGTGAATAGGAGACATATTAAAGCTTTCATTAATCCTAAAGACTGCTGTCTCATCTCAGTCCTCGTGTACAAACTTCAATGACATTATTTTAAGGGTATATCTGATGCGGGACAAGAACAATGCGTGATGAGCTCCCCATACCTACTGGACTTTACCTACTTATAGCAGTAGGTATCGTCATGAGCTGAACTGCTCAAAAGTCCTACATACAGGCAGAATGCGGGAGGCCGCAGCTTCACTTACCCCTCCTCCAGGCATCAGCTTTGATGATACACAGTACAGATCTATGTCAACAATGATGTCGACTTCATAAAAAGGCTCAATTCTATCATCCCTCAGATGTTCTTGATTGATTCTATTGAACTAAATAGCAATATGGTTGGATTTGAAGAATCCTATAAATCTCTCCTTCAGAATGAGAAGCTTCCGAGGGTACCAGAGACCGCGTGTGCACTCTGTGCTTCGTCCCAAAAACGCTGGAGCTGGCGTTTGATCTGTTCTCGTCTGATCATCGCTTTCGCCTGCTTCGTTTTTGGGGCGAATATTCTCCAACGGTCCATCCGCCATGTTCGTAACTCTCCTGCCCAGGTGCAATTAGCAGTTACCACAGGCACTCCAGCAGTCCCTGACTGGTCAGAGGTGAGATGAACGACCTAATATACCTCAAATTAATGCTCAAATGGCCGGCCGTTTAGATCTCGCCAAGCGAGAAACTGGTTTGGCGGCCATGCTTTGGCGCTTTCGGTAGCAACATCCAATGCGCCAGGCTCACTGTACCCATGGACTATCACCGTCCGCTGAACGAATCCGCTGCGAATCCAAAGGTTCACATCGCTCTCGTTCTTGTTCCAGGGAAGAATCGAACTTCAGACCCAGCTTCATATGCCGAATCCCCCGTCCTCATCAACCCCGGCGGGCCGGGAGGGTCTGGGGCAATGTTGGCTGCTGCCAGCGGCCGAAGGATGCAGCATGTCATCGGAGAGCATCACGACATCCTCGGATTTGATCCCAGAGGCGTTTCTGCGACTACTCCCCAGGCTGATTGCTTCGGGTCCTACGATGACCCAAGCGATGTGAGTAGCCGTCGCTTCTCTCTGATGGAACGACTGCAGTGGGTAGCATCTGGTCAAGCAGTTGGCTTGGCCAACTCGAGCGATGTCGCCTTGGCCAAAATCGATGCGCGATCAAGAGCCATGGCGAAGCTTTGTAAGCGAGCCGACGACGCCAACGGAGACGACAGCATCTTTCGGTACTCCAATACTCCGAACGTGGCGCGAGATATGCTGTCAATTGTGCATGCTTGGGATGAGTGGAGATCCTTCACAACCGTCAAACTGGCCAAGCCCATGCGAGTATCGGATGCAGTAGAGCCGTCTAAAGAACCCCAGACAAACGTGAAGAGCACCAAGGGGAAGCTTGTTTATTGGGGCCTCTCCTAGTATGTATCCCCAGTATCTAGCTTTGCAACACGAACCCATCTTGGCTGATCTTGGGTGCTCGAAAGACTATCCTGAGGGTCCCCCAACTTAGAATCTCCCAAAGAAGACTTCTTTTGCCTACCTACACAACTCCCAGAATGCGATTCACTAACGACTGTCTGCAGTGGCACTCTCCTAGGTGCGACGTTTGCGTCGATGTTCCCAGATAAAGTCGGCCGACTCATTCTCGACGGTGTCGTGGATGCGGACCACTACGTTGAGCCAGTATGGATGGACAGTATCCGCGACGCCGACGCAATATGGGCTAAGTTCTTCGTATGGTGTGCCGAAGCAGGACCCGACTGCCCGCTTTACCGCATCGGCGACAAGCCCACGCATATCAAGCAACAAGTTGATGGGGTTATGTCGTGGCTGGAGAAGAATCCGGCCATCGCTCTCTTTGGAAAATCTAACGAGCCTATCATATTCACAGCCAGCGACCTGAAAAGTGTCATTTTCATGTCTTTGTACTTTCCAGTCACCGGCTACCCTGGGATTGCGTTGATCTTCCGTGCTCTCCTTGACAACGCGATGGACGAGTTTGTTTCTGGCGCAGGCAATATTAATACCTGTAACTTGACTATGCTAGTCTGGCCTGATGATGCCACGCAAGCCATTGCATGCAGCGACAAGCGATATAAGCTAGACGAGGATCTGCCTGGCCTTCAGCGGCGATTTGAGAAGATCGCGTCTTACACCTCATTTGCAGACGTGGTAAGCATTTCTGTCATTTATGGGCCTTGTCGAACACGGTGTCTAATCATTATTTTGCAGTGGATTGGTGTCGGTTCAAACATGGGCTGTCAAGGCTGGGAAATTGAGGCCAAAGACCCGCCGATGAGATGGGATGATCATCCCGCCCACAAGCCCTCTCCCATTGAGACAGATTTTCCGATCCTCTTCCTTTCCAACCATCTCGACCCAGTGACGCCCTTACACGCTGCTCTAAAGATGACCCGTAAATTTGTTAACGCGAGCATTGTTGAGCAAGATGGTACGGGACACTGCACGTTGTCGTGTGTCTCTCCTTGCACGGTCAAGTACATCCAAGCCTATATCAATGACGGGGTTGTGCCACCAGTTCCTAAATTCGAATCGAACGATAAGGGCGATTGGACCACATGTCATTGTGAAGACAAGGCCTGGTCAGTGCGCCATCAGAAAGAGGCGCTGCGGGCTGGAGAGTCGATCGATGAAGTGAGAGTAGAGCTGAACGACGGGACTTTAGGTCCTACTGTGAAGACTATGGAAGCGTATCGGCAGCTACAATCACAATTTGCGAGGGCTCTGGTTTCCGAGCAACTGAATGAGCTCAATCCCTTCAAGGACTTCTTGCAGCGTAGTTCGTTCCATGAGCCGATGGAGCAAGGGACTTGCGGTACTACTTAATCTAGAGGTACATACGATGCACCAGAGGCGCGATGTTGGAATCAATTTTCTCGAGAGATCTCATGCCTAGCCTCGCCTTGAGAAGGACATACATGTTTCATGGCACACGTCACAATGGTCCTATAGCGATCACCCCGTCTCATGAACCATGGTCTCATAGATTGTAAGTCTTTATACCTCGGACGTCTAGGTGAGTCCGACGAAAGTGAGACGGTGTCTCGAGCCAGTGCCTCACTGATCGGCAGAAGTTCACGGTACTCTAAAGCCTCGAGGTAATTATGGCTGCTCTCTACATATGACGGCAGACGTATCATGACTACATTTCAGTTCATTGAAAATAATCACAGTATTGCTGAAAAGTCTCACTTTTCCACGGTTGATCATTTGGTATCTGTAGACATTCCAGTCGTAGATGTGACAAACCCCTGTCTTCTCCATGTTGCCCACTTGTAGTCCCAAGCTTTAGTCCTTGGTAGCACGATACTGTTGTATGACAATGGACCGCTGAGTTCGTTTCCTCAGTCTGATATTGTGCTTCCCAGCGCGAATTGCTGAGTACGGGTTAGAGTCACGCGGACCGCTGGGCAGCGGAAAGGCAGACGCACAACCTCGGCTCGAGTCAAGACACAGTGACACGACGCTTGATTGGCAGATGAGCTTTCATTGTACAAGATTATAAGTGTACTAAAGGACGGGACACTTGAAGTATACACGATGTCGGCTATGAAGGTCATATGTATGGATGGGATCTCGTCAGATTCGTTAACCTTTGCTGGAAATCGAGGTGTCATCTAAACCCGTCTGCATCGTCATACTTGAATCAGAGCAATCTTAGACTTGCTATAAATTACTTTCATGGAGCTCACATGATTCTCAGTCATTACAAGAATGAGAGTGGTAACGATTCTTAGCCTATGGTTTCACTCAAATGATATCCGTGCTATAGGTAATTACAGCGACGAGGCCGACAATTGAGTATATCTTGAAGAAGATCCAGAGTAAAATACTCTAGACAAAACCTGGAGGTTGTAGGAAAGCTCTTCATTCGTTTATTGAGCAGAAGCGTCTTACTGTTTGGCTATTTATTCACTTGTCGAGTGCTATGTCATATCTGAATGCCAGAATCTCATACAATTTGTATTTTTCGAAAGTCAACATGAGGTTTCTGACCACAGCTCTCATCCTACTTACCATGCGCGTCACTGCTGCCCCTTCAGTGCCGATTTCCGGTGTCTCGGTAAACCTTGATGTGTCTGCGCTGCTTGTTGAGGGCGAACGTGAGTGTCTTCTGTCCAAGCACACGCCTCAACTCTTCAGTCTCCAGAATAGTAGAGGACGTTGGGCTCATAAGCAGAACAGCAAAGCTCATGACATCGTCAGAGTTGAGCCGATTCGTATTTTACGCACAATATGCGGGAGCTAGCTACTGCAATACGTTCAAATATCACAATGCCAGCGTCGCCTGCGGAAACCACGTGTGCCCGAATGCCACGGCAGACAAGGCGTATATCTACAGTACATTTCAGTGCGTAAACTACGTGGAGTAGACAGACCATACGATATCCCGAGAGCTGACGACTCCTGGAGCTGTAAAGCGGTGTCGAGACCGACATCAGAGGCTTCGTGGGCATAGACAACGTCGCCTCTAACATCATCGTCTCGGTACGCGGGAGTTCTTCGGTACGCAACTGGTTGACCGACTTCCGTTTCGGAAAGGTCAGCTGTGACTTCTTTGATGGATGCGAGGCCCACGACGGATTTGTGAGTATCCTTCCGTCATAGAAACCCCCATAGATCACATGCCTGCATGGACCAGCACAGCAGTACCTACTTACCAACTCACCATCCACGCCTCCAGGTCCACGCCCTCGACGAGATCAAAGCCTCCGTCGTCCTCAGCGTCACCGCCGCCGCCAAGCACCACCCCTCCCACACCCTCGTCGTCACCGGCCACAGCCTCGGCGGCGCCGTCGCCACCCTGCTCGCCGCACACCTGCGCCGGCAGGGCCTCGCCGCCGACCTCTACACCTACGGGGCCCCGCGCGTCGGCACCCCTGCGCTGGCCGAGTTCCTCACGGCGCAGGCGCACGACAACGGCGACGGGGGACCGGGGGCGGGGACGGGGCCGGTGGCCGCGGGGCGCAACTTCCGCGTCACGCACTACTACGACCCGGTGCCGCGGATGCCGCCGCTGTCGTTCGGCTACGCGCACGCGTCACCGGAGTACTGGCTGGCGGCGGGCCCGTACAGCCGGGTCGCGTACGGCGTCGGGGATGTGCGGGAGTGTCTTGGCATCCTGAACGCGAGCTGCAATGCCGGACACTGGTGGGTGTCGTCGGCGCGGGCGCATGGGTTCTACTTTGAGACGATCTCGAAGTGCAGTGATGAGAGCGGTGGCGGCGTCATCATGTGGGCAGAGCTGGAGGCGTTGGATCGGGACGAGGAGTTCAGGCGGAAGTTCGCGGAGTATGGCCGGGCTGACGAGAGGTATGCTCGGTGGACGCAGGGGAATGCTACGGACGGGGGATTTGAGGAGGAGACTGAGCCTGAGTAGACCGGGTGAAGTCATGTGAAAGCGGACTGCCGGCTTCATGCCTATGTGCACTTTCGGGTCACGATCCTGAACAATGCGAGAACTGCGGTTCTGGACCATGCGCAGGTGTGGATCATTCTAAATATCTGGTTGTAACCCAGCTGCTCAGGTAGTGAGCACCAGCGCCATCTCATTGAAGGCAGACAAACTTGTTGAGTATGGAAATCTGATTTCTGTTGATGGGCCTCTGAGTAGCTCTCTCATCAGCCTGCCCCTTACATCTCCTTCTTATTCAAGAAAGATCATTTTGGTATCCTCGATTACCGGTACTACTGAGACTTACAAGAGAGACCATGAACTTCATGGTGTGATGTTACCTCGATCTCGCCACCTACCCCATATTCGAGCTGAGTACTTCAGGTAGATTGATAGGTGCGATGAGATGCGATGCGATATGGCTATCTTCCAATCCTCTCCATACGTCCGTCCCCGCTTGTGTCAGATCAGCCCAGGCTGCCAGGGTGAGCCGTCAACTACCGATGGTCAATCCATGCTGATGGCAGACATGGCTAGGCTCTGACCGGGCAGATATGGCTACTAGGTAGTCCTGCATCAGATCACATCAGGACCGATCTGCACGGTCAAGTCCGCAGTCTGGCGATAGGTATTGCCTCCATCTCTACCGTAGTACTGTAGGTACTGCGGTCTTTACCAGCCCTCTGGAGAGTTTGATACGTTTCTTTGGGTCCCGTGCTGCATGGAAGCTATTACTAAGAACTACATAGGTACGAAAGAAGATCCCGAAGACTTGGCCACCGGCTTGTTCCTGGCCCAATCTCTGCCCAGCTCTACCTACTTACCCAGGCGTGTCCAGCCGAGCCAGGCTTCGTTCCAGATTGCCAAGGTCGCTATGCTCAGCGGCCAATGAGAAATCACGCTCTCGTGCAGGTCTCACCCCGGCATCCCCGCCGCCACATCTTTTTTTTTCCCCGCGGATGGATATCACGATATCCTCTTCTCTGTTTTCATTGCTGTGGGTTGAGTGAAACACCAAATCGAAGGTGAGCGATGACGTCGCGAGCACCAAATTTGTCAATAGCGCCGACCAAATCAAGCAATTGGAACAGGTCTAGCTCCCAGACGTTATGCTTGGGCAATTCCTCCGCTCACCTCTGAAGTTAGTCCGCGATTGGTTCCCGTCGCCATGTTCTCTCCACACGTGGGAATTTCTTGCCTACAGGTTGTGTGCCCTTTGGCAACGGATAAACGTTCGGCCCTTCTGTAAAGCCTGGACAGAATCGTACCCCGTGGCAATTACATACTCCGCGATCCCCGTGCCAGGGGAAAAACCGGCGATTGGAACCCCAGAATGGCTGAGCGAGGAGGCATACAGCATGCATGCTACATACCTATGGCATGACGGCCAAACGCCGGTGCAGGAAAAGTTCGCAAGAGCAATCAGCCAACAGTCGTATTCTAGTCTAGAAGCACTCGAGAAGTCCACTAAAACGCGCCCGGAGTCGGCTTCATTGAGACTTAGTATCGGACTCTCCTCGGCGAGCTCCTCGAGTCGCGGGTCTTGAGCGGGTCGCAAACCGCCCCATCCTAGGAATTCTCGCGCGCACGCGACAGGCACACGACTCATTCTCTGCTCGGTCCACCTCCTCGCCCACGCTGCTGGGGACCATGGGGACTCCGCCAAACTCCCATCTGGCACTCTGGTAATCTGGAGAGCATTTGGAGATGACGAAAAAATCTGAAGCAACATACTGGAGGCCCCGCCGGGGCCCCAGGACTCGGGGCAGAAGCTTCGCTGCTTCCTCGGCGGCACTCTAATATCTCTCATGCCACTGTTCCCATAATCGTAATATGAATGACGATGCCGTCTCGCGATGCTTCTAGTCGTCTCTCATGCTATCGGTCCTTGACCTCTTGGCTGACTGTGGAAATCTGATGATCGTGGAAGACTCGGGACTTGGGCGTCACTCGTAATCGTACGGTCGTCGTGCTGTGGCGCATCGCAACGGTTCACTGGTCCTCCCGTACTCCCGTACTCCCAAGGCGCTCACTTTTCGGGAGTGGCAGAAGTCTAAAAGATGACCACGGCCTAATTTGCATGGCACGCCTAAATCACCACTAATCCTCACTGGTGCCCCCCTTTCTCATATTATCATCCACGAGTTTTGCGGCTCAACGGAATCCAGGAACCCAAGTGGGCCACCCAAGCCGGGATAGAAGCTTGACATGCTCGATTCAAGGGCAGGATCTGGGCGTCGACGGCGGCCAAGGCGGCACATGTCGGTCTTGGCTTGGGAGCGTCTTAGCTGACTGTCGTTATACTAGCCCAGCACTCTGCATCTAGCGTCCAAGGCAATTCCATGGCAACCCCGTGTGGGATGTCGGGACACGCGATGTGAAAAGATACAAAACCGTCTGCTTGTCCATGTCCGTGTACCGAATCGGTTTTTCCATCTCTCCATCCCTTCCCCGTCTTTCACATCCTGTGTCTCTCTTGACGGGCACCTCTCTTCTTCATTGCTTGTTCGTGAACCCCCCTGATTCAAGTGACGATCAGTGAAGATGGCCGACAAGGTGACACCATACAAGCCCCCGACGGCCAAGCAGGCCGAGGGCTTGGACGAAGCCCAGGTAGAGAACCTAAACACGTCTCTGCCTCCCTTGAACGAGAAGGATGCTGTCGCTGTCGCTCAGGCCGGCGGCTGGGAAGTCGACACCTTCATCAACAACATGGAGCAGGAACTCGAGGCTGCCGGCGGTTTGAGCAAGGGCATCTTCGACCTCGATTTCCAGGACAAGAAGTATTTCACCTGGGTCATCGTCGCCTTTGCTTCCATGGGTGGTTTACTGAGTGGTCTTGATCAATCTCTGATTTCTGGCGCCAACCTGTTCCTCCCCGTCGACCTCGGCCTCAATGACAGGCAAAACTCGTTGGTCAACTCTGCTATGCCTCTCGGTGCTGTCGGTATGTTGCGATACATTTCCTTACTCATAGAATTATTTTGCTGACTTTCTTATCGTACAGGTGGTGCTCTCATCCTTGGTACTTGTAACGAAAACTTCGGTCGACGATGGTCCATCATCATCTCCACTATCTTATACACTATCGGTGCTGCCCTCGAGGCTGGCTCGATCAACTACGGTATGATCGTTGCTTCTCGTGTCATCCTCGGTATCGGTGTCGGTCTGGAGGGTGGTACTGTCCCGGTCTACGTCGCCGAGACCGTCGAGCGCAAGGTCCGAGGTAACTTGGTCTCGCTCTACCAATTCAACATCGCCCTCGGAGAAGTGCTCGGATACGCCATCGCCGCCATGTTCGTCAAGGTCCCCGGCAACTGGCGCTACATTCTCGGCTCGTCGCTCGTCTTCTCTACCATCATGTTTATCGGCATGTTGTTCCTGCCCGAGTCTCCGCGTTTCCTCATGCACAAGGGCAAGACCCTCGAGGCCTACAAGGTCTGGAAGCGCATCCGCGGCACCGAGACAAGCGAGGCCCGGGAAGAGTTCTTCGTCATGAAGGTCTCCGTCCTCGACGAGCAGCGCGTCACCACCGAGGGCAGCGTCAACAAGCGCTTCCCCTGGCTCGACTTCTTCACCGTCCCTCGCGCCCGCCGCGCCCTCATCTACGCCAACATCATGATCCTCCTCGGCCAGCTCACCGGAGTCAACGCCATCATGTACTACATGTCCGTCCTGATGTCGCAGATCGGCTTCAACGACCTCCAGTCCACCTACATGTCCCTCGTCGGCGGCGGCGCCCTGCTCATCGGCACCATCCCCGCCTGCTTCCTCATGGAGCGCTTCGGCCGTCGCTTCTGGGCCAACACCATGTTGCCCGGCTTCTTCATCGGTCTCGCCGTCATCGGTGGCTCCTACCAGATCCCCCTCGAGACCAACCCGCAAGGCGCCGAGGCCGCCTACCTCATCGGTCTCATCCTGTACATGGGCTTCTTCGGCTGCTACGCCTGCCTGACCTGGGTCGTCCCCTCCGAGGTCTATCCCACCTACCTCCGCTCCTACGGCATGACCACCTCGGACGCACTGCTCTTCCTCGCCTCCTTCATCGTCACCTACAACTTCACCGCCATGCAGGACGCCATGGGCCGCACCGGCCTCTCGCTCGGCTTCTACGGCGGTATCGCGGCCGTCGGCTGGGTGTACCAGCTGTTCTTCATGCCCGAGACCAAGGACAAGACGCTCGAGGAGATCGACCTCCTGTTCGAGAAGCCGACGCGGGAGATCGTGGCGGAGAACGTCAAGAACATGAAGAATGCGCTGCTGTTCCGTGGCCGCAGCAAGCCCCTGGCTGAGCCTCGCATGGTCAAGGATGAGAAGCCTGAGGTGTAGAGGGCTGATGGAGAGATGTGTGTGCACATTGTAATATGCCATGTGCTTTGAAATAGAAATAAGATATCCCACAGAATTTGAATATTCATCGTTAAAATACCCATCCCATCCCTGCTCTTGAAACTCGTGACTGGCCGGTGGAAGTGATCACGTAAGTAAATATGCGTTCATTGTAGCTTAAATCGAATAGATCCAAGTGAAATCGCTATGATAAACTATCAACGCCACGCTATTCAAGACTCGGTAAGTTCATCGCAACAAATTGTGACCAAGCTGTTCCAGTCCCTTCTCACAGATTTCTCCCCGGCCCCCATCACCAGCAATCTCCCCACTCGCCACCCGAGTAATCCACCGTCTCGGTTATACTCACATCTACATTGACGTCCACGCACGTGTTGTCCGTGTAGCTAGTATCAGCATACGTGGTATCGACGACGGTCGTGTCCACATACGTCGCGTCTACATACGTCGTCGACGTATCTACATAGCTCGTGTTCGTATCGACGTACGTCGTCGCATCTGCCACCATCGTGGCATTGGTATCTACATACCCGGCCGTCATCGAACTATCCACGCATGTCGTACTTGTATCGACATATGCCGCATCTGCCATCACCGTGGTGTTGTTGTTGTTGTTGTCGTTGTCGACATATACAGTATCCATCATCAGCGTGGTATTACTATCTACATATCCCGTCGTCATCGGCATCGTTGCTAGAGGAGGAGCAGGGGGCGGCGGAGAAGAAGCGAAGTACGACTCTGTAGTTGAGACATACGTCGAGTTATCGATGAAGACGTTCATCTCGTTCGTCTGCTCATAGCTCTGGTTCTGGTTCTGGTTCTGGCTCTGACTCTGACTCTGCTCTACGTTTTCATCACGGGAGTGCTCGTTTTGGTACGAGTAGGGCTGTCCTTGCGGCTGAACCTGGTGCTGTGGCTGAGCTTGATGATACTGTTGGTTCTGCTGTTGCTGTTGCTGCTGCAGCTGCGGCTGATCCGCGCGACCAGCAGCTCCAACGGCGCCTATGACAGCGACGCTGGCAGCTACGTTTGGATCCATGTTGACCTGAGCCTGGAACATGGGCTGGCCGTTTCCATTGTTGCCGGGTTGAGGTGCAGAGGGGGGAGGAGGCCGCCCAACCGGTGGTCGTTGGATAACCTGAGCTGGCGGGGGACGATGCATAGCATGCACCAGCTGTTGACCCTGCTGCTGCGGACCGACATTGGCGTTCATGGTCGCACCAGCCATAGCTGGGTTCTGCATCTGCACCACGGGTGGTCGGCCAGGTGTCTGGATGCCGACAGGTCGCGGTCCAGGTTGCTGCTGACCCGTAAACTGCACCTGCGCCATACCCTGAGCTTGCGGAGGCGCGGTCTGCGCATGAGGCGGCCCCGGTGGTCTCTGAGGCGGCTGGCCCGCTTGCGCCGGGGGCTTGCTCTGGTTCTGCGTGGCATTGTAGACGTGGTTGCCGAGCTTTGCTCCGGCCGCGGCACTGACGCCGAGGGACTCTGCGAGGATCGCGCCCGTGATGGCGGCGGTGCCCTGCTTCATGGCCGGAGTCCAGAACTTCTTTGCCAGTTTCTTCATGCCCTTCCCAGCACCTTGCAGTGCAGCCGTTGCCTGCGCAGAGTTGAAGGGTTTGCCCTGCAAGGGTGACGGGAACGAGGAAGGTTGTCCCTGATTCTGGGCGTGCTGCTGCTGTAGTTGCCCGGGGGACATAGGCGAGGCCATGGCCGTTTGGTGAGGGCCTGGACCTGATAGTGCTTGGTGATGAAGCAGCGGCTGAACCTGGCCTGGCGACATGACCGCTGGACTGCCCGTGAACTGTGCTTGCGCTGACATGCCGACCGGCAAACTTGCCGATTGAGGCACAGTGGTATTGATCTGAGGTAAAGCCTGTCCTGGAAGTTGAGTCACTTGCGGTCTCGCCGGCATTTGTGTTTGGTGTTGGACCGGTGGCCTTGGACCAGTTGGGGTCTGGCCAGAACCAGGGGGCGACTGTGTGAACACTGGTTGTCCTGGAATAGCCTGCGATTGAAAATGAGGCATCGGTGGCAATGTCGGCTTCTGTTGATTTGCGTATCCGGGTTGTAGTCCGACGTTGGGCTTTTGCGGGCTAGATACAGCATGATTCTGGGCAGGCATTGGGAGAGGTGATGACCCAACTTGCGATGGCAAAGGCGTCACCTGCCCAGGAAGCATTGGATAAGGCTTCGTAGGCCCAATGGATTGTGTGCTCTGCTGCGGAACCATATGTGAGCCAGTCGCAGCTCCGATACTAGGCTTGTGCAAGTACTGCGGAGGATGAGACTGACTTGTCCCATGTTGGAACGGAGCCGGCTGTGCTGGGAGTGGCGCTGACGTTGAATGAGGCTTTGAGCCTTGCGAGTGGACTGAGGCCATCCCTTGATGAGAGATGGAACTCGGTCTAGGAAAGCTATATGTGCTTGACTGTGTGTGAGTTGATGCAGACGATTGAGGGCGGTAAACTGAAGCCATCGACTGAGCAGGAGACGGCATTTGACTCTGAGGTGGTGAGACAGGCTGATGTAGGGGAGCCACAGCTTGATCCAAATTTGAAGCTGACCCTGAACCCTGAACTGACGGCCGAGTAGTAGCTTGAGGGAGCACGCTTGGGCAGTTTGATGGTGGCTTGCTCGGAAATATAACCGGGCTTGCGAAGTCCGAAAATGGCCCTTGCAAAGTAGCTTGAGCAGACGAGCTTGGAGCTTGATTACTAGAACCTGTCGAAGGATCTGGTTTCACTGGAGAGTGCGTTTGATCCGGTCGTGTGTGAGGTGTTGACTGGATACTTTGGTTCAACATCTGAGGCTCAGGCTGTGAATCTGGCCCGTTTACAGTAGCGTGCATGATGTAACCGCTAGTAACAGTAGATGTATCGGAGCCATGGTTGCTGGAAGGTTTGGATCCCTGAGGCGATCCAGAAGGCGGTCGTTGGAAAGCACTCTGCGAGTGTCCAGACGAGCCCTGGACCGAGCCACTGAGTGAGGGACGATGACCGAGACCGGGTGTTGAGCAAGGGGACACAAACGAAGAAAACACACCCTGCGAGCTCGGCGTCTGAATCCTGTCAGGTGGAGGGGTAGGGTAGAAACTTTGGCTGGTAGTCACCACAGGTTTCGACGGACTAGTATCATGGCCAGAGGAAGGCTTGACAGGCACAGGAGCTGGATAATCGGTAGCCGAAATCTGCGTGAGGATGGCTGGTGAAGACTGCGATGCCTGAGACACGTCCAAGGCTGGAGCTCCGTCAGAGATAGGAGCTTCGAGTGGTTTACCTTCCATGGCGGGGGAAATACCTGAGACTTGTCCACCTCCATCCACATCCGTTGGCTTCTGAGTATTGCCATGATCCGGGGTTTGCGAAGGTAGCACGACCTCAGGCGGCGGACTACCATTCACAACCGATATGACTTCTGAGATCTGTTCAGATAGTTGGGGTGCGATTTGACTTGAGGGGGGAACCGGATGCTGATCATTGTTCGTGTGCGGATGTTCATTGATACCATCTGGGAGATTTGGCTTTGAAGATGCCGACGGAGCACCGGCGTGAAAGGTGTCATGCATGACCAAGTGCGCTGGCGTTGCTGGCTTACCAGACAAGGTATCATTGACTCGATGGAATTGCTGATTTGTATGCGATGGGAGGTTGGAGTTTTCTTGATCCGGGGATTGGTGATACCCTGAGCCTTGACTGGGAGGAATTTCGTGAAAGAGAAGGAATCCCGGGGCGCCGGTGGCCTGCGACGGTAGTGGAGGATTGTTCTGAGGTATGAAACCGACATTATGATCGCTCTGGGATGCAGCAGAATGAGGTTTGGCGACTGAGCCATCCTGAACATGCGGTTGATGAAGAGCTGGTGGTTGTTGTGGTGGGAATTGACTACTTGGCCTTGATGAAGTCTGCGGAACCGAACTCGAGACATTCTGGAGACGACCCGGTTTCAGAATGGAAGGGTGATGTGCCAACCCAGGTACGGGACTTGAAGAGCTCTCAGTAACACGTCCCGGTTCCGATATGCTCTCATGCCTAGCTGCACTTGACAGGATGGGCGGAGGCCGCATGTCGATGGAATCATGGTCACCGGATTCTCCAGGAATTGCCGTTTTCAAAGGCGCCGGTGCCGGCTGCAAGGCGGATGGAATAGGGGAGTGTTGCTCACTCTGCATCGCCGGTCCTTGAGCAGGCGGCTTCGGACCTGAAGGCGGTACTAAAACAGTAGGGATAGACTGATCCAGCTTTAAAGACTCAATAGGGCCTGCAAGAGACTGCCTCTTATCTAAGGCCCCAAGTTCGTTTTCCTGTGACTGAAGCACGGAAATGTGCGATAGCGACATGGATTTTCGATCTTGCTTTCGCGCGTCTTCTTTGATGTTTTGCGAGGGAGTCCAAGGACTGTATATGCTTTGGCGTTTGCTGTCCACCACTGGAGACTGAGATACTAGTACCTTTTGTTCTAGAAATAATGTATCCGATGTAGAAGTTGTGCTCCCGACCAGGTCACTATTCACTTTGGCAGGAAGAGGCCCGAACGAAGCTAACATGAGGGGATGTGCATTGTCAGCTGAAGGCTGCTGCGAGTGCGCTTGCTGGCTCGGAAATTTCCCTTCTACTGGGGAATTTCGTGTTGGTAACTCGGCGGGCTCGTCCTGCAAAATCTCGGTCTTGATGGACGAGACCGGGATCGCGGCGGCATCAAGTTCCACTGGAGCCAGCTCTTCTGCGCATTTGATCGTATCACTCGTAGCCAGTTCGGCGACACAACCAACGGGAGACCAGACCTGAGCGGTGTTTTCGGGAAGCTCGTGAGTTTCGACGTACACAGCTGATTTTGAGTTCGTCAGACCGGAGTTGGGGATAGTAACTACACGATGACCCGACACAGGTTGAATGTTGGTGATGGGTGGTGAGAGATGGTTGGAGGTCGAGGCCCGAATGCCGTCTTCTTCTTCATCTGCAACTGGGCTCACATCGTTGTATGCTCCAGGGCCGAAGTACATGTTTGGGTCGAAGTAACCAGTTGCGCTCATCTCACCCTCTTTTTCAATTCCCCCCATATTTCTTTTTCTGCTTCCGCCCATTTTAATGTTCCCTCCGGCATACCCATTCTCCAGTGTGCTTCTCCGCTTTGCTTCTCGGTCGATCGCCAGCTGCTCTTCCGGCGCGAGGTCGAGAGGCCCATATCCGGTGTCGAAGAATTCGGGGAATTCGTCGCCAGGTCGAGGAAAGTTGAACTGCGTCAGTCCGGTTGGCTTGTACCGGTAAAACCATCGCTTCCCATCGTAGTCTGATTCCCACCCATCTGGGAGACCCGACATCATGACGGATGATGCTACCGCCAGTCGCAAAAGAATCAGGGCGTGTACCGGGAAGGACACCGCTTAACAAACACGGAGCGATAGCCAATCCCCTTCGATCCTTATGGTATTCGACGATCAGGCGTGTAGATGCGACCAATATTCTAGCGATAGGAAGATCAGCGTATGGGTTCGGTCATTGGTGTCGCATCATCGGAGGGGCTCAAAGCTGAATGTTGATGAAATACACTGCGCATCTCCGGCTCCAGTACAGCAGCGCAATCACAAATACCCAACCCTCAGAAAGTGGTATGAGCAAGCAACAATGATTCACGAAGCACCAAATTGTGCGAGGCGAGACCATAGACTTGACAAAAGATCAAGAACCATTTTTCGGGAGAAGACATGTTGTGTCCCCGGAGCACGACAGACGATGAAGCTGGGCCTAGCCAAAGCGGCTGAGAGCCTGAACCGATAGTCGGGTCATCTGGACGGCCGACGATACTCTTGAGGAGGGCTATCGCAGTCATATTTCGACAAGCGAAGTTCTTTGGGCTGAAGTCCAATCACGGTTCAGCGCGAGAACGCCATGGCGCCCTAGAAGTATGGCCATTGACTGGTGGCTTGTTGTGGTGCATGAGCTGAACGCTCAAAGACCCGTCTAGCTCGCAGCTGGACTCGGGATTGACCAGGCACGTAGACAAGGGATCGCGTTCATACCCCATCCCAACGCGGAGGCGGAGACGGACCCATCTTCAGACTCAAAGATTGAAGACCCTGACGATGATTCTAGCTTGGTGTCGCACCTAAGGGCTATCACGTTCGACACATTGTTATGTTGATCGAGACGCGGACACGGCAGCCGGTCTTGGATCAACTGCTTGGCATACCTTATTGAGGTTAGAGTACTGTACCAGCTGAAACCTGGGAAGACCATCAAAGCATTCCCTGGACCTGCAATCGTTACCTTAGGTAGTGTGACCGAGATGATACATCTTTACTGTACTATTGGTCCCACTGATACCATAGCAGATGGGTTTATATACAAATATATCTCCCGTAGAAGAAGTACTGCCATAGTTAGGATAGAGGGGCAGATACCGCTACATTCCAAAGTACCTGACATTTCGGATGTTATCGCGCATTGCTTTCACCATTTGTTCACCTTTTCATGAGTAACATGACAGCATCGGCACTGTGTCTAGACGGCGTGAACTGAATTGAACTGTGAGAGATACCTATTGCGATTCTATCGCCTTTGGCTCCTCACTTGGTCCAATATCGAGGGCCTGACCAAAAGCGCACGCACGATTATACACACAGTCTGGCGCGAGTCTGTATGTATGTCAACCTCAGGACGCTCAAGTTTTGGCAACGAATGGAACCGCCCTGACCTGTGCATCCTGTCGTGTGGTAAGCCGCTGCACACTCATCCGGCACATATCATTACCCAGTACTTCACTCGCAGTAGACGTCGTCATGCTAACATACCGCTTGCTCATCCATAAAACACATTATATTATAAATACAGTGGTATCATTCGCAGTCATGATCGGAACAAGCCAATCTCTCTTCCACCGGCCCCGTATTCACTTCGCAACGCGGCTCCCATCGATCTCCTCGGCCGCCGTCTTGGTGCGAGGCTGGTCCTCGTCTCCGTAGTGGTTGACGTCTCCTCCGAGAGAGTCGATGATCTGGCGACTGTTCTCCTTGGACTTCTCATTGGTGTCTGATGTTCGGCATGGTCAGTACATGCACGGATGTCAGGGCGAGCGAGCATAGGACGTAAAACGCCAGGACTGACTTGGGTTGGAGAGGTTGGCCTTGTGGCCCTGGACGCTGTGGGAGACCTGCTCCTTGCCCTGGGTGAGCTCCTGCATGTCACGGGACATGGTCGACTTGGCGCCTGCGGACTCCATGATGACTGGTTTGGTTGGAAGTTGTGTGTGGGTGACTGATTGATCTCGTCTGCGAAGTGCTTGTCTTGGGTGATGATGGATTCTCACTCGACCCTCGTTTCTCGGAGCTCAGAGCCAGTCATTTATGCTCATCGAGCTACACTTTGATGCCTCTGCCAGACAATGACGTCGCATCCTCTTGCCTGCTGCCAAGCCAGGCTGCCTGCCTGATGTCGTTGCACAACGCAGGCAGAGGCGACCACAGGGAGCGAGAGATCTCGATTTCGATGTCATGCTCCCGTCCAGTGCCGGGACAACTCCAGTGTTTTGTTTATCGCAACCGCGCACCGAAGCGTATCTGATTCGCAAACGGTTGACAGAACGTTGGTGCGATGTGCCACATCTCCCCCGTCCAAGGTACGTCATACGACCCTGGCTTTTCAGGAAATGAACCTTGGGTGTGTGTTATGCAGAGCCGCGCAGCCAATAGAAATGCTCCGCCGAACCCCATTTCCTGCGCAGATCATCGCGTCGAAAGGGCTGAAACGCGGACAACAAACTGACAGATGACTTACCGGAGGTCATGCTCAGTTCATGCACACCTAGATGGAGGCACATGGTCCCTCTTGTCTTTGCGGATTGGCCAACAACGACTTCAGCAGCAGCGATGACACCTACATGATATGCGGCATCCCAGATACCGGTATAGATCGTGTAGCACGAGCAAGATGAGTGCCGGGCGCACTCGTCGCAACGTGAGTGCAGCACTGGCGATATCCTTATGGCCTAGCGATCGTATGACTAGGCTCGGAACGTACTGGTAGGTAAATGTTGTTCTGAGTCTGTGGAACGGGCACCTTTAGATGATACCTACCAACGCTACCGCACCAATATCACCATATACTGAGACGGATTGCTGGTGCACGAACATGAAGGACTGGGTTCAAATGTCCTTAGTCAAGAGACTATCGTATTCCATGTGGATGGAAACGAGAAGCGACGCTGTTTTGAGTCAATATGTAACAGACACATTCAGGCGGGTTTTGCTATGTACAAGTCTGAAGACTCGTGGTCTCCTTGTCTTCCTATCGGCAGTCTGCTTAAGCGCTGGCGCCGCCGCCCGCCGCTTGAAGGACCTGACTGACAATCTCCGCGTCTCTTCCGTCCTTCTTCGCCTTCGCAACCCGTCTACTCTCGCAGACGCACGAGAACACCACCTCCTCCAGCTGCTCCCGGCTTAGGCCAGGAGCGAACACCTGCAATCGTGCCTGTACCGGATCCGCCTGCGCGGCGCTTCCACCACTCCCACTTCCTAGCAGAAGTTTTGATAAACTGCAACCCGACTTGGCGTCTTCTTTGATGCTGTACCTTGCCAGTAGGTTGCCGTTCGCCTCGATCGTGAGACCCTTCTCCCCGTTCATCTCGAACACGAGGTGCCCTAGTCCGGTAATAGCGTCGTATTCCTTCTTCCAGCGCACCTCCCGCCCGAAGAGCGTCATTCTTTGCTTGCTGGACAAGCTCGAGGTGCGCCACTCGGCGACAAGCTCGCCGGTCCCTCCTCGCCGACCCTTGAGTGTTGGTTCGACGGTACTGAGGCCTAACTCGTCTTTGTGGGGGAACGTGAGCAGGAGGAGGTCTTCGGGTCGGTGGCTGGCTCTGACGGCTTGCGCGTGTTTGCCGGCGTTGAGGAAGAGGAGGGTGAGAGGCTCGGGCTGAGGCGGCACGGGGCTCGGCATTGGAGATGGCACTGGGTATGCGTTCGGGGGCGGTGCTCCGTAGCGGTGCCCGGGACTTGGATTGAGATGCCCTTGGTTGTGAAATCCGTGGACCTGATTGTTGTATCCTTGACTGTGATAGCCTGGCCCGAGGTACTGATGTGGTGGTTGTGGAGGAGGTGGATATGATCCGTATACGTGGTGGTGATGTGTGACTTGTGGTTGCGGATGACCCTCTGGCCTTGAGGTACGTGATATTGGCATAGCAAGCATGATGTCTCTGTAGGTATTTTGAGTCTTGTATCAGTCGAGGGCTCTGTATATTGTTCTGTACGATGTAGATGTTCAGGATTCAGGCACTCGAAGGTTATGCAGTAATAAAGATCAATACGAGTATTTTCACCGAAAGTCTGTCTGGTCAGCGAATACACACATATATATATGTGCATTTACTATGGATGTAGATAACCCTCATCCCTCATTGCCATGGCACAGCCCTTATGTTTTCGTCGATGTCCAAAACCAAGTTCAGCTTCAGACCCAAGGGATCAACTGGTTAGAGCAGCTTGGCGGAACATTTCGGCCAATCATTCGGGCGCGCATAAGCCCTTGACGTATTTCCGCACTTTAACGTCTGTCCAGAGTGGCAGGGCTGCCGATCCTTTTCTTTCAGCCCTACATAACTATACGGCGTATCGACTATCGTGGGTACTGCATCGACCTCAACAAGAGAGCCGTCACCGGCACGAATGACGCCACGCTTTATTAAGAGACTGAACGCTTGCTCTACTACATACATATTAATCAGGGCACCTTAGGTACCTAGATACCTACTGAAAAGGTCAACCTCAGGCCAGCTACATGCCGTTGAGAACTCCACCATCCCGTCTGCCAATCGCGCGAACACTTCGGATCGCGCCATGCCAGCTGAGCCTTCCTCGTCTGTAAGTGTGACGAGAGAAGACCGTAATAGCTAGCGTGAAAGCAGAGCATTTGCGATCACAGGTGCGTGTACTAGAAAATGCTATACGTGTTTGTCAAAGAGCGATAATACATCTTTAATCAATGGCCTTGTAGCTTTGGGCATATCTGAAGTGATTGCCGATATTTCCAAATCAGCATGACGCATCTGTAGCGTTTCTCGTACACAAGCTTTGTTTCTCGCTCAAACTGTTTCAAGTGCAGTCTCCATAGCCATTTGCTTGTTACTTCATCATTGAGGATACTTGGAGGATACTTTACTGATTCAAAAACCAAGTTCGCTTCCAAATCATTGGCATAATCTCAAACTTTGGGCCATTACCTAATCTCGCATATTATAAGCAAGGGTATTTCCATAACGACGAATAGAAGGCTCCGCCAGTATCGAGGACCTGTGCTGTGCACCAAAGCGAAGGTCTAATTTGACTGAGCATCACTATGCACACATGAGACTCTTGACGCTCTTTGATCATTCTAGAACTCCAGGAGGTATCATGGAGTAACAGAAGTATTTCCTTATATTCTTCCAATTCGTGGTCTAGGCCACGATGCCATTTGCGGAACAGGGCGAGAGCCAGAGAGAGACTCAAGCCACTGGCATCAGTAGGACTGTGACAACATCAACAGGCAGACCAGTCAAGTGCTCTGTATTATAAACACGCGATGGAGGGACGCGCCTATCTGATACATTACATGGCCTCAGTTATAGAATGAGCGGGCAATTTTGGCAGTAGAATCAAGTCACACATATGTTGTTGCTATGCGCAATCATCGAGACGTTGCTCGGGTGAACCGCAATGCATATTTTTCATCCCATATATTCTATGGCAATGATCGGTGCTCGATCACTGTTTATTTTATTATTTATCCACCTGCCAGATCTCTCCTTTAATTCGAGCTCGGTTAAATCCCCCCCGGAAATTCTCTTCCCAGTGTATCTTGTCGAAAACAAGCCGGCTCTGAAGTGCTATGGCAGTCACACCATGGACCTCACGGGTTTCTACTAAATAATGCGCATCAGCCGGCACAAAATTCCTGCCCGAACAACTCTGTGGAGCTTCTCTATGTGAGACATCCATCGGCATTGCCTGGAATCACCTTATCTACACAACTGCACAGTCGAGCTCCGAGATGTTGGGTTTTATTAAGACACTGGCTCACCACACCCTGCTTTATCGTTGATTAACCGTGGCGATGCTCGGTAATAATGGATCTTCATGGTTTTTATTTAGCGATGATAGGTATAGATGGGTGTTACTGGCCGATAACCACAGTAGCCGCGACAGATGCGATAGCATATGGGAATGATGTTAAACCAAGGGCTCCAGATCTGTTCACAACGTCAAATTTGAACAGTACTAAAGGTGGATTTAAAAGTAGTTCCTTGAGTATTTGGCAGCCACTTCTTTGTTTTGACCCCATATTAGATCGAAGGTAACTATATCATGTTGACAGCAACCATACACATATCTTATCCTACTTTCTATGTTAGTCTGGGTGGACCCATCTGATCATCCGCATGCCTTGATATTTACTTATCAGGCATGAACGTATTTCAAATTTAACTTACAATCAGATCGACTGTTTGCTACGTTGATAGCAGCCACGCAGGATTTTGATCCCATCTTTCCCGTCAGTGCGGCTAAACATATCACCACCCCCATGCTTTACTATTTATTTTTATTTTTCAGGTCTCTCCTCTCCTTTCCAGCACTCTCCAGATCGCCAGCAACGTCTTTGCAAGCGACTCTCTTCCCATGCATTATTCGCGACACACCGAGAGAGTTTTTAACAAAGACACACAAGCCTAAGCTTGCAAAGAACTCCGCATATACTTCACCAATTGTAATAATTACTATGTGTGTTACGATTCTGGAAGTCTACCGCGTAAGTACTTGACCCATACCGCTGTTATTTGCAGTAATCTATCCTCATCCTATCCTCATCATCCACCTCCTTGGCTACCGCAGAAAGCAAAAGGCAGTTACTAACATCTAAGATCCATATAGCTGTGCGGTCATGATGTTGACCAACAAGTCAAAGGCGAATCCTACAACATTCGCTCGTGCACTCAAGCCACCGGTAGGTGAAACAAAATATCCATGACCCAGAATCTTCAGCTGACACCAATAAAGGTAAAGGTAAAGGAAAGGTCTGCTCCCAAACGTCAAAGGAGATGGTGATCAAAGACGAGGGTTACTGCCTGGCTTGTGACCAAATCATTCAGGCCGCAGACGCGCGATGGACCTCCTTTGTTCAGATGTGTAAGCTTCAACAACAGCATTATCAAGTCTTCGAGCCTGTGTTCAAGCGTGCGGAAGAACACCGTAAGGATCTACGCGACGCCACCTACGTCCATTCCAATGGTTACTTGTGTGACCCCAAGTTAAACTATCGCGAGGCGACCGAATGTGTCATCACCCACATTTCCATGGCGCATAATCACACAAAACGTTATGCTACGCGATTGCAGCCCCCAATTGCGATGATGAGCTGGGAGATTCTCCAGGGATTGCGAGCTTTTTATCCTGAGCTCAGAGGCCTGGATGGCAAAACGTACCGGACTTTAATTGAAGACGTTGGTCCCAAAGTGTTTGCCACTTTTGCCGGGGGTGACATAAGTGAGAAATGGCAGGCGGCCATGGCTTACGAGCTCTTCAAGCAATGTTCTACCGTTGCGAAGAACCGCGGAATCCCATGGAAAAAACCTGAGAGCACTCACAGCAAGGCGGTTGAATGGTCAACTCAGGGCGTGCTGGTTGACGACTAACTATCTTGATGTCTGGGATATGACGCGATCTTATCCTACGGTTGTTACGCGGCGTCAGTTCTCCCTTCCAGCCCTGAAAACGAATCTCAGGTCGGTTAAAGAACTATTTCCCAAATAATGTCGAAATACATTCTGAGCTGATTCTCGTCTATACAGATTACCATTTGGAACGTGTTATCGGGTAGGCTAGGATGCGATGAAGCACCTTCGGAGAGGAACAAGAGAAGATTAGGAGGAGAAAAAGGAGAAGAAAACAAGAATATCGTTGGATCGTACGGTTGGAGCAGTGAATAGTCTTCCTAGGTATTCAAACTTGCCACCCTTGGAACCCCAAATAGTCAAGTACACTAACTACGATCTCGATATCCTAACTTTCCCTTCGAGCACACCAAAAAGTTGCGTTCCCGTCACAAAGACCTACCTGCTATGTCCCGTTCTTTATTAACATAAGATAAGCGAGACTCCAGAATTACATTACGATCTAATCACCTGTTATCAACCTCACTCCATTTCCACGATTAGATTTACGGGCCTACCAGGCCATCAGGATTGTCCCAAGCTTCATGTACAATTAGTCCCATTCTGCTCGTTGCCGAGAATCGTAGCGCTATCTAACTGTGAGAAACTATGAATAATAACGTCCTAGCAAGGCTGTTAGCACCAGAGTGATTCATAACCTTCGCCATTCGTCCTTAAGACCATCCTCAGGCTTAATAGAACACTCGGGAATTAGGTAGTGCTGGTGTTCCTGCGAATCTCTGCCGAAGCCAAACGACAACAGATGCGTTCTCCAATGTACTATCTAGGTAGATACTCGAATCGTACCTTCGCTTCACTATCATCAAGTCGAAGCTATGTCACGTTGGAGGCTGTGCCACGCGATGCTCGGGTGAGACTGCAACGTGGTAAGCGGCCAACAACATCCAGCGCGCCGTCGCAGGGCGGATGACCCGCTAGCTCGGGACCTGCGTTGCTAAAAACAGCCCTGTGGGCGGCCGCGACGGAGCTTCTAGCTGAAGTGACGGGTCCCGTCGTTCGCGCTCTCCAGCTCCAACTCGAAGACCTTGTGTGAACCTGGGCAAACCGTCACAACCAACCTTAGGTACATAGGTAGCACCTCAGAAGCTACTTCGGCCATTAAACTCGTATCTGATCAACGCCAATCTAACACCGTAAGCAAGCGCCGCACATGATGTTGTGTGATACCTCATCAGGCGCTGAAATGACAAAAGAAACCCCGTCCAGCAGCGGAATGATTCGTGCAACGGTCGGGACCCTAGTGGCGGCCGATCGACTGGGGTGAGGCTCAGCAGCGCCATCCATTCAGCCCTACTGAACCAGCCAGCATCACTCCCGCTGGGGGGATACGAGGGGTACGCCAGCTCGTCCAGCACCAGTGAACAGGTGACAACTTAGTAAAGAACCTTGAGGACTCGAAAGATCATCCCTTTCAGTGCCTAGCCGCACCGCCCACGGACCCTTCTGAGCAATACATTGAATGGCATTCTTCACCTCCACCGCAATCACTGACCAAGAACAACCCCCCTTACCTCGCTCGTTGTGTACGTCCCGAGGATAGGTAGCTATAGAGTGTGCTTGCCGTGTACAAGACGTGACCAGAGAGGTGCAATCAACACCATTTCTGACAATCGCCGGTGACGAAAGCTGTGTGCTGAATATATGCATTAGCGGGCATTGAACAGCGTGAGATTACGTCGTGGTAACGCCAACATGATTGGAGTCCCTGGACCCTGCAGGTGGATGCGCCGTTGAACGGGCTCCCGGGCATTACTGCGTCGATCACTTCGTATTGCCATTTTAGTAGCAATGTAAAGTCCTATTCCGGGGATGATGGATGGACTGACTTGATGTACTTATCACCTAATCTGTGAATGTGCTTTGACGTAGGCAATCTACAATTCGTGCAGCGGCCGTATTCTCCGCAACGAAGAATGAACTAGTCGTAAGCCCGGCTGCTTCGGGCTGCGGCGTCGAATTTTGGGTATAAATACGGAGGTCTTGCTCTTGGCAAGCTGGTATTCAATATCAAAGCCAAGCTCATCATACATCAACAACTCTCTTCGTCATTCAACAGCTTCATCAAAGGCAAACTGCTCTACCAACTAAGTATTTACCGAATAGCACACAAAAGCCTCATCCGTCACGATGGTCTCTTTCCGCACTATTGCCACCAGCGCCCTGGCCGCTCTCCCTCTCGCCAGCGCCTACATCACCGGCCTCTCCACCCCATCCACCGCCGCCGCAGGCAGCACCGTCAAGGCGACGTTAACTACATCCATATATATTCAGAACTGGGTGGACTTCAGTATTGTTTGGGGACTGGGCCCGCCTGAGTGGGCTGGCGAGCAAAACGGTGTAATCTCTGTCGGCACCCAGATCGATGTGAGAACCATGCCCCCAGTGACTTTACTCTGACCACTAACACCTACACTCACAGTATACCGCTCTGTACCCCGACAACGAGCCAACAGGCAACTCCAACAACTTCACCGTGGACGTCAAGATCCCCAAGAGCCAGTCCGCAGGTGATTACTTGCTTGTCGCTGCCATCCCGTACCTTGTCGGTGTAAGTCCCAGCCTCTCAAAAGTGATATTGGTACAGAAAGCATGAGCTAATGAGATACGCAGGCTTCTGGTGAAACCCAGTTGTACGCTTTCAACTCGAGCATCTCCATCACGGCGTAGAATTGAGAAACCGGACTCGGACGAGTCGCGGAGGGGGACTTGGAGAAATGAGCCTGTTTAAGGCATGGTTGTCTCGGTTTATCGGACAGGCGGGATGGCGTTGCATAGAAAGGCGTTCATGGAGGTTCATCATATAACAATCGGCAGCAGATAACAGATCATTAAGAATAGACTTTTCAACAACCTCAACTACAGACCAAGCATGCGGCGCACGCCATCGCGGACAGTCTGCTCGTATTGCGCGCGATTCTCTCGCCACATCTTAGCTGCCTCGACGTTGGCCGGACTCTCATCGTTGGGCTCGGCCAACATGCTCATGACGGATATGAGGATCTTCTCAACGGATTGGATAGGTGACCATCGCTCCTCGGCCTTCTCATACTGGTTCGGGTCGTCGCCGGGCGGATGGAGGATCGAAATACAAACGACGCCATTGGCGTAGACTGCATTAAATTACGTTAGCGAAAATGCTTCATGGGAGGGACAGGTCTGATGCAGCGGGTTCGTACCATTTGGGTGGAAGATCTCTCCGAGAAACGTCATCTTGGGCGGCGCCAGCGGATAGTCCTTGGGGAACTTCAGCTCAGCGGGAAAGATGCCGCCTTCGAAAGGCGTCCCCTCGGGGCCCTGGATCAAGGCTTCCCAGACCAGCATGTCATCTTCGGTGACTGGGCCCGCAGTGATACCATCCGGAGGGTTGTTCGTCAGCGCTTTGTATTCTTGCAGGAGCCGCCGTTGGGCTGTTGACGCCATTGCAGGTACTGGATGTGTGTTCGTAGAGTGATGGACTACGGAATTCGGTCGAAGATGAGTTCTCGGTCTGAATATGACGTGGGCGATTGATCTTTGACGAGCTATTGCTCTGAGGAGCGGAAGGGAGGAGGAAGTCGGAGGTGTAGCTACAGTACTTAAGGTAGATGGCGGGGTGGTTAGAGCAATAGGAAACCACGTAATCACTAATGAGTTAGCCCCGTTAGGTGGTCTCAGCTAGCGAGGCACCTGGAATTTGCTGCATCGCAACCCGGAGTTTGGAGAGGATTCTCCGGAGATACTTTCTCCCAACTGGGCAGTTTTACGGAGTTATCTAGCCAATTTGCCAGGATTAATCTGGGCTTGAATGCGTCTGGCCGAAGCTAAACTGGCAATACGGTCGCAAGCTTCAAACGTCAGACCTGAAGCTTCGGTCAAGCTCAGGATACGCGCCTGTTGAGGAGCACCCGAAGAATGCCTCCCCGGTTGCCATTGCGGCCTGCAGGGCAACTCGGGTCCATGACTCAGAGGACTGTATCTATCAGAAGGCAACCTGTGTGTTTCTTTTGTTCGATATCTTCCAGACCAAGCCTCCCGAGTACGCGGCGTACCCGGCGGAAGCCTATAGTGGTTCCTCGATTCGAAAGCACCGTCGCCACGAAAACTCCCAGCGATCCCCGAAAAGAGCTTGAGGATGTGCTCCTTGAACTCCAGAAATACGCAGAGAATGAAGTCAATCTGTCGCGATTACAGCTCGCGCTGAATGGCTTACGACAAAGACCGGGCAACGAATCGATTCGCGTAGCTGTCCTGGGTCTGTCGAATGGGTCCGAATCGAGCGCAACGGCGAAGCAGGTTCTGAGGCTACTGTTCGCAGATCCATTGAAGGATGTCGAACCATGGGAACATGAGGTTGAAGAACACGATCTGTCGCAGCCGATGATCATCCGCATAGGCGCCGAAGAGCAGCAAAAAGATGGTGCGATCTCGATTACACGAGGAAGTTCATTGCACGAAGTCAATGTTTCCTCGGCGACTCTCAATGGGCACAACATTGAACTTTTACTCATGGAAGCCAGCCCATTCATGTCTTCCCAAGAGTCAGGCGCATTGGAAGGATTCGAAGATTCTGTGCTTGTCCCTACTGTGGACATTCCTACATCGAGTGAGGGGAAGTATACCCCGATCACGACACCAGTACATAAGGCCTTGCTAGTGACGGATGGAATCATGGGAGCCGCATCGGTCGTGGCTATGCCCAGCCTGGAGAGCCCCAGCGTTCTCGCTTCCGCGGTGAATCTGCCCGGATACAAGCCTGCGCAATCATCATCACCTTTGCCTTTCACACCTATAGATATCGGTACGGCCACAGTCGGGTTAGGCTTGGTCAGGAAAGACCTGAGGAACGCTATCGAATTCGAACACTTGTGGTTCCAGAGCAATCTGCCTAAACTCACCGAGTGGTTGAAGGCAGACGTTTTGACCACCCCTGATAACACCACCAAACCACCCCTGAAGGAGCTTATCTCTTCGATCCTGAGGAATACCTCTGCGGCTCTCGGAGCCAAGGAAGCCAGGAGAGTAGGTACTTCATTATTCTCTACGACATCGGCTACGCCCTTGGAAACTCTACATGCAGGGCTGGACGAATGGGCCGAAAGGGCTCACACTGAGCTGCAAGATCAGCTCGACCTGGCATTCGCTGGTCGGCGGTGGCGAAAGCTCGGGTGGTGGAAGCTATTCTGGCGCGTAGATGATGTTGGCATGCTCACGAACGACATCCTTGCTCAGAAATTTCTCCCTGGCGCCGAAAGAAGTGCCATATTTCTTGCTGGGAGAATGAAGGAAGCCGGTGTTCCAGTTGTTGCGTTACCACTGTCTCTCAGTGACAATGGCACCACTGTGCAGCCAGATGAAAAGGCCCAAACAATGCAAATAGCCCCCGACTGGCCCATCAACATACCTGCTACTCGGTATTATCTCCAGGCCACAACAGTGCCGGAACTACAATCTCTGGCACAGAAACTCGTTCTACAAACGCTGAGCACCTCCAGCTTGACAACAGCTCTTGGCGCTCTCGTTTACCTCAGTACTCTGACCACTACATTGTACGAGGCCGGAGCTGTCGCTGCCCTCGGCATTGTGTGGAGCATGCGCCGCATGCAGAAGCACTGGGAGACAGCAAGAGAGTTTTGGGAGGGTGAAGTTAGAGAAGAGGGGCGTAAGGCCGTCAGAGGCGTCGAGGGCGTTATCAGAAACTCGCTCAAGGAAAGCCAAGTCAGGGGAGAAGGAGGCGATTTGACTGGTCAGGCGAACACGAGCAATGCCAAAGAACTAGTGCAGAGAGCCAAAGAGCTGTTGGCGAAGCTCAAGTGAGGTCGAAAATCTTCTGTACTGAATGATTGTACAGTGTACACTATGATGATACCATTAGAGCAATGAACATCTTGCGAAGCATATCTCGATTTCCGCCCCGGGTCCAGTCAGGTGTTGAATGCAGGAGACCGTCTATATTTGATTTGAATCCACCGTGTCTTTCAAAAATCAGCATTCTCGACTCAACAGGGACGGCGATTAGCTCAGCAGCCCTGATTGGATGCTACTTCCTACACTAAGAATAATGTGACTCATCTCGTGTGACGACGTGCAGTGCATACTTCCTGGGTAGTCAGCCGCCCAACTCGACGATCGAATGTCTTTCAACGATTTAGTAAGACATGGTCCCCCAGTGACTCCTTATAGTTCACCTCTGCGCCTTCACTCCTTCTGTGTCGTAGCTAGTACGAGCCTACCATACCATGGCTGTCCTCACGCCCGCTGAAGTCGACGCGCTTATTGCCCAGCTGAGGCGAAAGCTAGCCGGGACGCCGTATGCCTGCAGCTCGATGGCACGTCTCGAGGGCGGCACGACGAGCTTCGTGTTCCGTGGCGTGCTCGCGAAGTCGTTGGCTATACGCTCTGACGGTGGTGGGAGCGGGATCATGGGAGACGGGGAAGAGGGTAGGGGTGTCGAAGTCGACGGCGTGATCGTCAAGCATGCGGCTGGTTTCGCTGCTGTGAACAAAGACGTGGCGATTGACTCCTCGCGCGGCGTATGTGGTTCTGGTTCTCTTCATGGCGGTAGGCTGAAGTCGGCGTCGATCGCGTTGGTGGAGACCGACTTCACCATTGCGCGGACTGTTCTTGTCTACGTGATTTTACGTGACACTGGGGCTGATGAACCATCTAGGTCATAGAGCACGAGATGCTGAAAGCCATGGCCGAATTCACCTCCATAGCCCTCACGCTCGAGGTGAGAACGCCCCGAGCTTACTACATCGACGCTGCTGCAACGACGCATGTCCTGGAAGACATACGCGGCGCTAGCTCCTTGCTCTCTTGCATCGAGACGACTTCGCCGATGCCTCTTCTGCGAGACAATGAGGCGGCCGTGGGGCTGGCTCTAGGTAGCTGGCTTCGCGAATTCCATCGATGGACGTCGGCTCCGGGGCAACGTGGCCTTCGCGAGATGATTGCGGGGAATCCGCCCATGAGGAAGGTAAAGAGGTCGATTACGTATGATGCGCTCATGGGAATTATAGAAGCGCATCCTGGGGCTGTGGAGCATGAAGGGGTGAAGAAAGTGTTGGCGGAGGTGAGGGATAGCTTGGGTGGTGAGTTTGAGAGGTCCTGGGACGACGCCGGAAGTGGTAATGGGGATGATGGAAAGGTAGAGGACTGGGGAGTCATCCATGGAGATTTTTGGACTGGAAAGTATGTTCTTTCCACTCTTGCGCTTGATATGAGCAGTGAACTTACCGAGGTCCCTAGTGCGCTACTTACGAACACGTCTGCCCTATCCCCACAGGCTCTACATAATGTCTATATCATAGACTGGGAGTTCACGCAGTATGGGCATCGGGCCTACGACCTTGGTCAGATGATCGGAGACCTGTGTGAGCGTCATTTGCTAAAAGAATTCTCCGGCATGGCTAGCCTAGATGGAGACTCAGCTGCTCTAGGTATCATGAGGGGCTTCATACTTGGTTATGGTGTTCTAGGTGAGGACATGGGCTTCCGTACGGCGATTCATGCCGGAGTGCATCTTCTATGCTACTGTATTCGAAGAGACCCGGGTGTGACTACACCGTTCGACGACGAAATGGGAAAAATGGGGACAGATTTGATCGTCAAGGGGTGGAAGAGAGAGAAGACTTGGTTTCAAAGGAGCGTGTTCGCCTGTATGTTCGAAAGAGGACCGCCTACAAGTCCTGTAGTAAATGGACCGTTCAGGCAACGACGCTTTGTGCGATTTTGAAACATCCCAGGATAGTGGTATATTTCACGGGCACTTTTCAAATCTCTCCACGATTGCTACTTAGGACAGATTCCTCGAACCTGTGCCCTGTTCATTTGGCCACCGAGAGTTGTTAATTTGCTTCATACCGGTAAGTACCATGGCTCAACGCCACCCCAATCATCACACTCAGCGCTTCCACACACTTCACATCATAACTTTGACCAAAGCCTCCATATCCAGGCTCGCGATGCCCTCAACCAACACCAGGACTGTCAACCATCTGAAAGTTACCGAACCTTCCACGCATTATAATGGCCCTTCCCCCCATTATCACCAATTCGAAGGTGTCCCGTCAATAACCCAACATATACCTTCAACACCATGGAATTACTCAAAGTCTTCAATAGCAACGCCGCGGTGGCTTCATACACTTCTTTTATATTATGGTGAATTGCTTATTGTATTTGATACTTCTTCTACCTGTCTCTGACACACGGGTCGTTCAGCCACCTGCCTTTAGCCACAGCACAGCCACAACAGTCCTCTGGCTTCAACACCTACCAAACAAGATACCTACCTAAGCTTCATGGGGCTTACTAGCACAGCTGATCTGTACGAGGATCCCGAGACCCTTAGTTCGTCGTCGTCCAGTCGAGCACACGCGTGTAGGATTCATCACGCGACGCGACACCGTTCTGTATGAGCTTCTGCGAGTCGGTGTTGAAGCAGTTGTCCGCCACACCGTCGCCGCAGACCGGCCAGAGCGTCTTGTCCGTCATGCGGCAGAAGTTGCCCTCGGCGACGTTGACGAAGCTGGGGCCGACCGACGTCTCACTCTCGCACAGCGCCTGGGCCGCGTGCGCCGCGTCGTTGTCGATGACGAGGCTGCCGGCGTGGGGGTTGCTCGTCCCTGTCGCGGTCCCGTTCGAGCGCGCGGCAAAGGCCGATGATCGGAGACGGGATGCTCGTCGCACGTGGAGCGGCTGTCGGTACGAGGCGGTGGCGATGGATCGCTTGCCGTCGTTGCTGGGGATGGTGTAGGTGATGCTGTTGGGGTCGGTGTCGGGATACATGGACATCTTGAAGGACGGGCCGCCACTGCAGACACTGTCGATGAAGTCCTGCTTGCCGGCGTCATCGTCGGGGATCGAGGTATCGTCGGCCGAGAACGTGGGCCAGTGGACCTGGAAGCCGGTCTGCGGCTGGTCGTTGTTGGCGTCGATCCAGAGGCAGTCGGGTTTCGCGTCGGAGCCGGAGACGTAGACGTTGGAGTAGTACCAGGAGCCGCCGCACTGGTGACCCCAGTCGCCCATCCAGGTGTACTGGTCGCCGCTGGGCCAGGTGATGGTGGTGTAGGCGATGCAGACGGCGTCGTTGTTGGCGGAGAAGAGGGCGTAGGTGGCCTGGCTGTTGTCGTCGTCGTTGTGGTCGACGGTGATGTCCAGGAACCCGCCGTCCGAGACCGAGCCCGGGTCCGCCTTCATGCCAAGGAACTCTCCGGCCTCGTTGAAGAGGCGGATGTCGGGGGCGTCGCCGCCCGCGTTGTTCAGCCCGCCGCTCGTATCGAGGCCGACAGTGACGCGCACGGTAGACCCGACGGATTCCTGCTCGGGGAAGTTGTCCTGCGCGAAACTAATGATGCCAAGGACGCCCGAGATGAGGCCAATGGCTTCGATGACTTGTGCCATTGCGAGTTGGTTGAGTCTAGGATTTGATTGATGAGGCTCTGGTGAGTATTTATCACTCCAAATGAATGTGGACAAGCGTTCTAGTGCCTGTATCAAGCGAATGTAAAGCTAAGCGAGTGTGAAGTCGTTATAGAGTAAAAGAGAGCCGGAAGTTGGTTGCTTGAGTTGAGAGCTGATGGTGCTGGCTCGTGGTCCGAACATCTCCTTACGAGAGGCATGATGGCGAAATATATATCTGGTCGAACAGGCACATACCCGGATAGGCTGTCAAGGCGATGCCTACACCTGAAGTGAAAAAGGGGTGTCCATCGTTGCTGTCGTCGTCGTCGTCGCTGTCATCGCTGTCGTTGTTGTACATGAAGGATCGAAAAGGCTTGATCCTAGTTTCGGGCTGGGCTGGTTTTACGAGCTCATTATCCCAAGTCTTGCCGGAGTGTTGAGCAAATCTCCTGAGGTCTGCATAGGTATCTACACCGTAACACTATGCCTCTGCCTACCATACATTAAAACTGAGACGACCGCCGTTACGCACCATGCAAATTGAATCCTAGATCGGCGAACGAAAATTGAAACACATTCCTATTCAGGAATCTGCGGACAACGCCATAAGCTGGACTCACCATATGTGCAGATTGAGGTTGAGAAAATTCAAGGAAATGGTAGAAATGCCTCCAAAACAAGAAGGCCGGCATGGCGATGTGGAGATGAGAGGACTCCGCGAGATATGGCCGTTCTAGAAGTGCAGAAACGAAGTCGTAGATTTCGCATGATGAAACCAGAGGGATGCGGCACAGCGTCCTCCGCCTTGGGCGTTGAGCGAGGCTGGAGATAGCTTGAGGTGTGCCAATAGGTAAAAACGCATGATATGTTGTTCAGCTTTGCGCCTTGCCAACACCATCAGATCTCCGTTAGCTCCCTGCCCCTGCGCCTCGATCCTGCGCGCTGTTGGGACACCAGAGTTGGTGGCTGCTTGCTTGGCAGGGAGGAATCTGCCCCCAAAAGGATTGGTCTTGGAGTACGGGTGCACCTTGTCAAGTTTTCTCTTCCATTTCCCGAGCGTCAAGCCCCCTCTCTTCATTTGCAACGAAAGGCTCAAAGCCCAATCTCGGTGAGTTTGTCTTGTCATGCGCACACAACATGAGGCTCGGTTTCTACTTCTGGGGGCCAAAACGGTGCGATATGATCTGCAGGGACACCGCCGCGTGCGATGAGAGGAGCCAGGGATCTTAAGAAGACCTGCGCTTAACCGCCCAACTCTATGACGGTACACATTCCTTTTACTTCACATGATACCCAGAAGCTCAGAGGGTTACCACCAATATTCAATTCTCACTCTCTTTTCTCTGCTCTTTTCACACATATAGCCATTCTACCCATTATCCTTACTCCAGAGTATCGCCTTGTACGGTAGTGTTCGGCCTCAACCACCCAGTATAACGCATAGCACAACGACACGACTTCAAGAACATGCGGTCAGTCACGGCATTCGCGGCGGTAGCAGCTGCTGGTATTGTTCAAGCTCAAGACCTCAACCAAACTATCGTCGGCTGCATCGGCGTCGGATGTCCGAGCACAGACGGCATCAATGACAACTGCACGATCGTTGATGCCTCGTATCCAGAGATAGGCCTCACCCGAATTGCCACAAGCAATGGAAAGCTCGGCGGTCTGTCCTGGGTGGAGGGCTGGAACGCAACCGATTCCTCCGACGGCCGTGTCTTCCACAGCTCCTTCTACCTTGCGACGCCCTCCGGCCTCGATCTGGGCGATACGGGCGCATGCTCTGTCTTCTTCAACGATGCCACGACGTTTCCGGGCAACAATGATACCTCCCAGGGGACGTGTGACGATGCTATGCCTTCTGCCTGTGTGGATGCTCTGGTCCAGCGTGCCCAGAAACTGGCAACAGGCTTCGGGGACAACGCACCCTCGAGTGCAGATGCATGCGCGCAGCTACGGAAGGACCTGGAAGACAACCTAGATGACGCTTGCAAGACTGTTACCTTGGGAAGCTGGAAAAATCTGACTTCGGTCGGTAAGTGGACTCGAGGCTCAATCAAGCTGAGCTTGCTCTATATTGACGACAGTTACTGACCGCCCAACCATTGTCCAGCTCTTACTGGCAATGGCGCTCCCACGGCTATCACTGCCGAGCAGAACGGGAGCTCGACCTGCTGGCCGGTCACTCCCAAGGACGATAGCTTGACCTTTGTCAGCGACTTTGCGGAACCGGTGTGTTACCAAATCCCACAGCCCTCGCCACCACGATATCGGTGTCGGAGAGGAACGAGGAAAGCTGACCGAGTCTGAAACAGGGTACATTGAACTTGACCGATGCTTCAGCTTCTTTATACGCTGTCACTCCCATATTGACGCTCTTCTATCCCGGCAATGGAAGTCTGATCACCGATGTTGACGCTTCCCTTACTTGCATCAAGCCTGTCGGGCCGGCGCTGGCATCGCTGGACACGATCAGCACCGGAGGTGATGATGACGACAGTGCTGCGGGTGCTCTTTCGACGTCGCGAGTCCTTACTGGCCTGGGTCTCATTGCGAGCATCTGGTGGGTTTCTGTCTAGTTCGCAGACGCTTATGGCTGGCTACCTATCTTTGTGCCCAAGGCAAAGAGCTATGCCATCGCATCACTACAGCTCACGTCACATTACTTCAAGCCCTAGACTCATTTTATCACCAGGCCTCGGTGATGACGCGACCGAGGTTAAATCATGATAGGGAGTGCCATGTATATTTAGCTCTACTTCTATATGAAAAGTTATATTCAGCTATTGATGATGAATCACCAGCTCTGGTGGCATGCTGGCTGTGCGACATCAATCAGATATGTGTAAAGTGTCGGGTGCATAGTCCAAGGTGAGCTTACTCTAGTAGGTCCTCTCGCTAGCATGGTCTCTGGCGAGGCATCAAGAGTCCTTGATCGCGAAATCGACATGCATTTACTTTGCACTCAGGCCAATCAAGATATATATGAGTATCGCGTTGACAGATCTAGGTGCCAACTTGCCGAGGCAGTGGATATTCGGGCCTCGCCGTGGTTAGGTATTGATATCCCAACCATCAAGGTGCTCTCGGGTGCCGTCGTCGACAGCCTGGCAAGCGAAGTTGTTCTCAAGATCGAAGGTATCCAATGAGCCAGGGCTCAAGAAGCTGACACCGATGCGACCCATGCTAAGACACCCAGAGATGACAGGAAGCGCTACAGTACCTCTAGCGATAGCATACTGCGAGTCGAAGCTACCGTGCAAGCCCAAGAAGCCATGTCAATGATATGGTGTTGAGGCATCTGCCATCCTAGTGCGGCACCCGGGAAACATCGGATGCAAGAAGATCAAGACGCCATGTCATCGGCATACAGATGAGATATTTCGCACTCAGCGTCAACGATTTCAGGAACTGCGGTCATGCGCAAGGATGAACGAGGCCAATACCAGTACGCCCAAAATGTCGTGAGGGCCGAAACTTGGTCTTAAAAGCAGCTGTTGTCCACACCATCACACCCAAAATGCTCGCCATATCGTTCCAACTCCCCCTTTCTCCATATCTCACCGACACACTCCGATGATGGAGTTATAGGGCGGAAAGTTGTGGCTTTGTGCGATGCATGCGTCTGAATTCCGTGGCGGAACGGGACGATTGGTGGGCAACGACAGGACAGGTACATGCGCGGGGCTTTGAATGATTCCTGTAGCCAACGCAAGTTGGTCCCAAAGCATCTCCCCATTTCAAGAGGTTCTTTGGAATGAATCTCCAGGCCGCCTTGTATCTGTGGAGCATCTTGGGGGAGGCCATGGCATCCGCCGCGTTCATCCATCCAGCAGCGAAAATCCACCGGCCAACCAACCCACCCACCCACCTAACTGCGCATACCAGGAATGCGCCTTCGTTCACATGCGCGATATCTCAAAGCAAGACATCAAAGCGCTCGCTGGAGATGAGGCAATTGATGGCCAATATTCAGAACCAACGGCGACCGTTGGTCCCGGGGTATTCCGCGTTTCTTTGTGACGTGTCGTGTCGTCGGTCTACGGACAAAGATGACCAGCCATGTCAGTTGGTCGCCAGCAACCCCCGAGATGTCGCGTGGTAATTCTACACTCGGAAGTGTTTCTTTGTCCTCGACTAGCATAAAGTTCGGTCTCGCAACCCATCGTCGTACTACCTCAACAAATTCACCAGCTCACATGCATTGCCGCCTCTCATCTTAGACTAAGATACCCTCTCACGATGGAACCTCCTCAGTCTCAATCATGGTTACCCTCACGGCCAGATGGGATTGACGGAGACTTCCAATTTCGCCTAGCCAAAGAAGACGATGCGGGAAAAATTGTCTCCTTCATATCCGAGAGATTCGACGGCGCTCAGAGCTACAGCGAGGAGAACAAGAAATTACACCTCGAGAGGATCCGATCAACAATATCACGAAAGACAAATTTCATTTTGATCGCTTCCGACTCGACGAAGGGCTGCGTTATAGGTCTCTTCATCGGCCACTTTCGCACACCTTACCCAAATTGGAGAGATGAAGACCCAAAGCTTACGCAAGACGAGAAGAAGAAGAGGCATGACTTTTACCATATGCTTCCACCGGTAATTGGCGGGTTGTTACCGGCATCTGATGACGATGGCAAGAAAACACTCTTTGGTAGTGACCCAATATGGAACCGTATTGAGAATGAAGTCGCAAAGCGCCTTCACTCAGCATTACCCATGCAGTTCCCGATCGAGGGTGACATCCCTAAGCTCAACACGAATTTGCTGTGTAAGTGAAGCTATTCCAGCCATCACGGAGCTTGAGTATGCTCATGTCACCTTAGATATAAGCAGTATGCACGTCAGCAAGCACGAAGAGTACCGCAAGGGCAAAGTTTCCGAGCCACTAATCAAGTGGGCTCGAGCTATTGCGAACGATCGCAAGCTGTTGCTAGTCTTCCCTGTCCCGATGAAAGACACTGTTCCAATGGAAGACACTGTCGCAATGGAGGATCCTGTCACGACGAAAGATGACGATTACCACGAACACATGAAGTATATGGCGCCAGCAGCATCTTGGACGCTCATCGAAGGTACCAAAGCTACTTTGGAGGTACTTGCTTACACACCTTATCAACACTTCATGTTGGGCTGCGTCGAACCCGAGCCCGTCAACGAGGTCGGAGATGACTCTGGGGTCTGATGAGAAAGTCAAGTCGCCCAACACACGACAGCAGTGCGCCTCGCGCTTCGGGATAGGAGGACTAGACATCAGGAGCGTCTCGTGTGCTTTGCGTCACGAGATGGCGTCGCTGGAAGATTCTGAGGGGTCTCGGACCCGATTAATGGTCAGATGGGGATTGCGGTTTCACGGGCTTGGATATTTTAGTTTTCATTTCCTTTTCTTTTCCTTGAATCTGGTGTCATCTTCGCTACGTCGCTCATTACTAAATTTGTTTTCCATTTCCTTGTGCCGTCGGTCTTAGGTATTTTTTTTTTTTTTTTGGAATCTGAAATCACTAGATAGTTGCTCTTTAAAATTCCATCACATCTTCTCATTTGTCATGACTCAGCTCCCATATTTCAGTTTGCCTTCGTGACCAACTCTTGATGATGTTTTATAAAAAAATAAAAAAAAAATATAAAAAAAAGTGATTTCAATCTTCTTCTCTGGTACACTTGCTCCTGTCCTTTCAAATGACATGCAATCACCCTCGGCTACCTCGTAAGACCGAAAAAAATCCGATCATCAAGTAATTGGCCAGCTACTAGACTTGTAATAATCTGCCATGATGGGATATGTCACATTTAATACGTAGCGATTGATGACTACCAGTCGATCCTAGGCATCCCACGATTATTCGCTTCAGTAATTCTCCAGAAAAGCTCGGATTCCTGAGATACTCTTACCACTTGCTCCATTCCAAAGTCCCATAGAACAGTGTTCGGTTGCCCACCATAGTATCCTACACAAGTACATACTTGATGAGGCAAGGAACTTGAGCAGCTGCGCTCTAGTGAGATGAGACTTGACACTACAGCTCGGATTGGGTACCGTTGGGGAAGGTACCAGAGCCTGGCTGTTACTGGCAACTTGCTGTATCATCATGATAGAGCCTCAGTGTCCCTGCATCGTCCGTGATCGATTTGCGCGCATGAGCACGTATTAAGAAGCATATCACACCAACGCACCATGGTGAACACTGAGGATATATTTGAGCTCTTATCTTCAGCGTCGATGGATTCCTGCATATTATGACAGGCATTCAGATACAAGCGGCCCTTCCAGCTCATGAAGGATACCGCCGAATAGCCTTCACATGAATGCTTATTGAGTACATGGCAAACGAGAATCTCGTGATGGCAATTGGATTAGGGGAGATAAGGCAACGTGTCAATACCGGAGCCAGCTTTAAAATACCTTTCGTTGACAGTATCGATGATAGAAATCGCGCTCAATCTTGTACTCTCTATAACGAGATACCTCATTGCATACCCACACGACGACATGCCGAGCTCGAATACTTTCATTCACCCAAGCTTAGTTGCATGCAGCTTACGTTATGAGAGTCAAATGAGATGGTACTACTCAGAAAAGAAGCTGCGGTTCAGATTGGAGGCTATCCGAACGAGATTCTCGCCAAATAAACTAGCCCAACATGAAGACCTGTATGAGCACACTAGCCGATGGCGATACAGTGTAGGTAGCTCCCAGCCCAGGAAGCAAAAGACGGCGTTCTGACGTGAGTGCACACATTCGACCAGTCTTCAGTCGAGTCTGCATTTCGATCTTTGTGTGTCGTTCCAGCCCAGTGCAGTGAGTGCTCTGTAGCGCTTGTGGGAAGGTGTCAAGGCTCTGATGCGCTTGAGCAGGAAGTGAACAGCCACCCATCCACACGAGAGGGATCGTGAAGTGAGATTCTAGAAAGCGAGTGGCACAGCTCAGCTGAATTTATATATCTTGGCGTTTCTGTATATTTATCTCAGGGCCCGCGAGTGTCAGCATTAGTCCGCCGCGAAGATACCTACAGATAAGTTGATCCAGTAGCCCGGCTGCCACGTTCCAACAAGAATCCTTCGGCCGGTTTCCAGGGCTGTGCTATGATGGGACGACCATATTGTCGGTACTCATACGACTGGATGCCCCTTTCATGACTCGTTAAGAGCCTGCAATGCCTTCGGGGTAAGGCCTGCAACGCCTCGCCTCGTTCGCACACAATGCCAAAGCTAGGTCTCGACCTCCTCGTAGAAAAGTAAGCCAGTCGCGCAAGGCATGTGTCTACTGCTGAGTAGTAGCATAAATGCAAGCTAGCGAGCCTTCTGCTACTACTCTTGCGTGTATCCCAGGCACCACCAACAAAGCGTGTTTCGTATGTTCCTGCGTGATCGATCTGTCTGTTGCCTTTGGAGACGACGGGCCTACGCACTGCTTCGCGAGTCCAATTTCTTCTTCTTCCATCAGCCTGTTATCAACAGATCTTGCACCATCCGAAGTCCCGGGATGGTTTCGGGGCGGGGCGCCTGTTCCTGGATCGAGGAGGCATATGCGGGTGAGGTGGTATTCATGGAGAAGTGCCAGCCAGGGTCAGCGGAGGTTGGGTAACATGGTGTCAGTCTGGTGTCAGTACCTGTATGTCTGTGTGGCCACCGTCACACGCTCAAGACCAGGGCAGAGAACCCCGAAACAGGACAAAGATAGCCCATGAACATTCAAGGATCACGTATACTTTATCACTTGGCATGTAGTCTAATCTACTTCACGAAGATATTGTGATGTGCGGATAGCGATCGCAAGATGATCGCGAAGATGACAGGACTCGATCGGGACTCGCCGACTGAACGTGCGCCTGGAGGCTTGGTGGGCTGGAATACATACAGCGGACTCCATCCACAGCTCCAGTGTTCTTTATCACACCAGCAATGGCTATGTATGTTCATGGACCATGAATAGACGAGGTCAGCAATCCCTCTACATGGCTTTCTTCATCTATTGACGCCGTTTCTCGTAAGTCGCGTCTTGTAAACGAATCCACGAGACCAGTTACGAACGCAAACCCTGTCCGTTGCCGCAACTGGGACCGGTACCCTGGTCGAACATGCAGCTTGCCAATGTAAAAACGACATCCATAGCGTGCCGATGCATGTATGTATGCAGGCCGGTAGTGGGTAGAAACCACCTCCGACGAATGATTACAGGATGCTCTTGGTCACGTTAATAGTCACATACTCGTCGTCTTGACTTGAGAAACTAGCTCGTCCGCCCCTACTGAAAAAGGTCCAAGCGGACCTCTCACCAAGATCGAGACCTCAGGTCGTGAGCTCCATAACACGTAGGACCCTCAGTGAGAAATGCCTTCCGGTGGGTGCGACGGCGGGGGACCGTTGTCACCAGCGATCTAGGCGGTCGGCGCCCTGAACCAGCGCTTCAGGTGAACGCCGCAACGACGGCTGTCTGGAAAGAACGCTTGCGACACATCTTGGCATGGCCTCTTTTGATCGCTCTCATGGCCATACCGGTTTGTGCAATTGATTCCTGCGACGCATGGGTGTGATGTTCTTGAGGTTTCCTGCAGCAGAACTGGCCAAGGATGAAGTCTCTTCACCGGGATCGCACACGCCCCAACAGCATGGCAGCCCCGTCTCGTCACCACGAGAAGGTAGGAATCCTTCCAGCTTTCACACCGATGCCGTTGATGTCTGCAAGCCATGCGGCGCAGAGCTGCAAACGAGAACGTGGGCTGGAGGTCCATGCGACAAGAGGAAGGGGCACAGGTTGAGAGGAATGGTCAGGTCTGGTCAGGTCTCACTCACCCGCACGGCTTCAGCCTTCCAGTTGGCCAGAGGGTGCGGAGAAAGAACCAGCGTTGAAGAAGAGGTCACGCCACAGTGAGGTAGACGTCTGTCGTGTTGTCACCCCATGCGTGTCGCGATGTGTGTGCGCGTGCCCTGCTTCTGGCCTTGCCATCGCATCGCACACACACACATCATATAAGAGAAACGGACAGGTATATGTCAGTCATTCCACATTCGCGAATGTGACTTGAATTGGTTCCTGCGTTCGATGATTGGGAAGCGGGTGCTCAGACAAGTCTGCACGTCACCCTCGTCTGTTTTCTTCAGCAGCGAAAACCGCCAGGTCGGGACGATGTCCGTTCTCGAAGAAGGGCTTACATACCTGTCAACTGTCATCCCAGGTCTGGGCCATCTCCGCTCAGTACATGTGTACATATGTACGCCTCTGTATGGCAATGAGCCCAGGGCATGCTTCCCTGGCAGCTCAACGGCCCAATGGCAGGGGGACCCTCGACTGCCAACCACATGCCTTATGCACTGCCCGAGCAATAATGTCGGATTACTTTCCAGATGCACACCACTAGCCAGGCCATGGGTGAGATTGCTGCTCGTTTGCATCAAAAACGACGGTCGTCTTATCCTGCTCGGAGATGCTATACCCCCTCAACCCTGTCGACCAGCCAAGATGACATGGCATGCCCTTGAAAGCTCTTGTATTAAACAACCTGTGGCCCTGAAATTCTTGTCGACATGTACGTAGGGATGGAAAGTCTCAAAAGCTTAGGCGATCTCTCACCGGAATGCTCCTGCCATGGTGATTGTCTCGGATCACACCTCTTCCTCAGATGTCTCACCCAGCTGAAGGCACGCCTGAATACGCATCATGGGCATCCGAGTCCAAAGGACCGACGATATTGGCGGTATGTTGGACAGTCACCACTGTTGGACTGCTCTTCGCCGCAGCTAGACTCTACGTGCGGGCGATCATACAGGGAAAACTACGGATTGACGACTATTTCGTCATAATATCAGTGGTCGGTACTTTGCGCTCTAGCATAGTAGACTCTTCTCTAACAGACGATGTATTCACTAGGCTACGGGAATAATATCCTGTGCCCTCACGACGGAGGCTATCTTCCACGGCCTCGGCCGCCACTTCGAAAGCTTGACCCTCAGCGAACAGCAACAGGCAACGATATGGACCATGGCGGCCTTCTGTCCCGGAGTCATGTCTTTCGGTTTCCCCAAGCTCGCCGTCGTGGCTCTCCTCACGCGTCTCTTGCTCCCGGGCAAGCAGCACTTCTACTTCCTCTGGGCCCTCGTCATCATGTCGCTCTTGACACTCTTTGCGACAGTGGGGTTGTTGATCGGACGCTGTTACCCGGTCAGCTACTTGTGGGATAAGTCGATTGACGGACATTGCTTCTCTCCCAACGTCCAGATCTACTACTCTTACTTCTCTGGAGGTAAAATTCCTGATCCGATAAGAAGTGCTCATTTCATTTTGGGAAGCTAACAGTGTCCCAGCGTACTCGGCATTTGTCGACCTGTATCTGGCAGCATATCCGTCGGTGGTTCTGTTCAGGTTGAGGATGCCCACGAAGCAGAAGTATGCTCTGAGTGCAGCCCTCGGAGTCGGTCTCATATCTGTGATTGTTGCTATTTACAAAGTGACCCGTCTTCCTTCTCTGGGTGACCCAGACTTCACCTGTATGTTCTCACCCGTCTCTCGCAAGGGTGGCTTATCCGCTAACACAATTCAAGATGCAACCTCGGACCTTCAGATGTGGACAGTGTAAGTGACGGACTCGTCATCTTCGCAACCAATCGCACAACTAACCGAGTCCGCTAGAATCGAAGGAAGCAGTATGGTCATCGCCTCCTCCGTCCCCATACTGCAGCCGCTGATGGAGATGATCTTTGGCCGAAACATCCTCCGCAGCTCCTCGAACCGGAACGTCGGGCTCGCGGGCGACTTCCGGTCCCAGGGCAAGCTCGCGTCGTCGGTGGAGCGCCGCATCCGCGCCAAGAAGCAGATCATGGCGGACGATCTGGAGATGACGGCCCTGGACCGGGTCGGGAGCCAGGAGAACATACTCCCCGCTGCGGTGGACGATAGACCGCGCCGGATGGACAGCCGCCGCTCTGTTGGATTCAATATGGGCGACGGGACCCGAGGAATCATGCGCACGCAGGAGGTGGAGGTGAGGCATGAGACGGCGTATATGAAGAAGGACATAGGAATAAGGGCCTGGGATAGCTCAGGATGAGCGAGGCTTGATAATGATAATGATATCAACTCTATGGATTGAATACTATTGAGTTTAATACGTTTTATCGTCTATGATACTCTTGGACTCTACGTCTCATCAACACCCTACAGGTATGTAGAATGTAGTTCCCCATGCTTTGGCGATTGTGACAGTGGCCCCGGCCCATTCACGGTTGAGATTCGGTCTTTCCAACACTTTCGGCCATCAGACCCGTTCAAAGAGATAGTATACTAGAGATGGATGAACATGCCAATGATACTGTCCCTCAAGCCAACCGAATCGCCGTCTCAGTGCCGGGCTTCTGAATGCGCCTACCTGAAATGGGGCAAGCTTCTCTGCTAAATTGACATGCAACTGCCATACAGCAGCGAAGCGAGACTCGCGTTAGGAGGATAGCCTCTTGTCTTATTTCATGTCATTCGTACGTGGGTAGGCTGCCTGGCAACGCTCCATCCGCCATAGTCGAGCTTGGTCTAGGGTAATGAGGCTTATCTTCACTTGTGCATCGTACCAGACTCTCTCAGTGAAATGAAGTAGATATGTATTTGCCACCAAATTGTGATATTGCACTACATCATTTTCCGGTTATGGAAACAAGCCAGGGCCCATAGTTGCTCACACGACCGCCAGCACATCAGTATATTCGAAGGCATCCATGAAGCTGTCGCCGAAGCATTGACATATATAAGCGAGGTAGATTGGTGCTTGAACCTCATTATATCCGTTCATCGTTATGTAACTTTGAATTCCCACGTAGAGCAGCCGTGTTTCCTAAGACCCAGTCACTTGATGAACTCTTGGTATCCATCTTGGTGTGATGTCCATCGAAGCTTGTTTCCACAACTCAAAGCCAACGCCGGCCTGATCTGCTCTTCCCACTAGGAAAAGCAGTCGCGAAACAGGGGATGGCAAGCTCCCAGTCACTTCTTTGAAGCTAGTCCGCAATCCATCAACAGGTCATGTCTCGAGTATAGCCCGCACAGGCCCCTCGGGCCGCGATGTTCAGATGTCCGAGAACAACACCTGTGCTGAAAGTCAGTAACTCCGATAACAAGGCAATTTGGTGAACCGTAGGGAGGGTGGCTCGAACAAATCCATATCTCTTCAAAAGCTATCCAGTACCTCGAGCGCTTCCGACACCACCCCAGTCCTCCGACTACGTAGCAGAAGCTGCCGGAGTCAGCTTAGGCCCAGAAACCCGACCCAGAAGCAGCGTATCGCTACCGCGTGCAATCTGCTGATAGCGCCCATCACGACGTCTTGTCGCGCATGATCGTCAACAGAGGCCTGAGACCATGCCTCGACAACAAACAGCACCCCATTTCGGCTTCACAACCGCAAGCGAGCTCCGGATAGCACTCATCGTTAACGATGGAGCACTTCATTCTTTCTCGCTCCTCTCTTCTACGGAGTCGCACGAGACTCTGTGCACAGACAGCGATATCTCGGGGAGAACACTAGGCGACACTTACTTGACACAACCTTCTCCCTCGCCCCCGAAACAGTCATCTCAGTACAGCATGCGAATCAACCGCTGTGTCTAATAGCCAGGGAGAATCCGACTCTGGTCGAGCTGTCCGGTGAGTTTCGTAAATCATAAAATTCGTTTCATTAGATGCAAGGGATTTATCTCGCTTAAGAAAAAAGCACACACCTGCAATTCAGCAGACAGAATCGAGACCGCAATGGCATTATAGGACCAGCCGCAACCCGTGGAACGTAGCAGCCAATGCTGGAAAGTCGCCGCAAATGTTACCAGACATCGCCAATAACGTCGAATGACGAGCTGAAAGGCAATGCGGCCACTGGACTCATGCGCGGTCGCGAACGTAGGCACTTTCACGGAATCTCGTCACAGGCACAAGTACAGTACACGGCGCGGATTTGAGTATGTTTATATTCCTTTATTACGACCCCGCCGTGCAATCGTGACTAGGAAAACACAGCGAACAGAAAACTCATCATCCAATCGTGGAATAGTCAAGCAATCAATCTTGACCAGCGCAGTCCATCCCAAGTATAAGAACAAGCTCCAGGGCTTTCGCCACTGTCTTCTCCGTCTGTCGAAACTGTTCTCTCCAGATCGGGTATGAAGTGTAGCTGTCTTCATCTGTCTCGCGAGGTATCAACCGTCGTAGCTCCCTGGTGAGGAGGAAATATTCCAAGCCGCCTACTATTCCCTAACCAGCTCCGATTGCTGGTAAACCCCGGCAGACAATTTTAAAAATTAGTATCCGGAAACCTGAGCCTCCTGGGCTTTCACCAAATTCATCTGTTTTTAGATCTACCCTGCAGCCCGACATGACGTCTCTTATTTCATAGATGCGACGAGAACAAAAATAACGACGGATTGAAATCGCAACGAAATTCGAAAGATTCAAAGAATCAAAGTATTAGGTGCAAGACGCGTTACTCAGCAACAAGTAGCCGCGCCTCTCCAAAAAAAGAGCACGGCAACGTGAAAAAACAAAAAGAGTAATCGCTGTACCAGACACGCATAATCGAATGCCAAGTAAAGGTATCGTTCATGCAGATGATGGTCGTGACTGGACGGGTTCGATGAAGTGGGACGAGAAACGAATCAAGTCTGTTTGCCGAAGACCGAGCCGGAGGAGGGTGTATCGAGGACGCGAAATGAACCACCGGAACGACAAGAGGTATATAAGCCTTACAACGCCATATGAATGAGCCAAGGAAATCCAGGACCGACAGAGCCCCAATAACTATGTACGCAGAAACGCCCAGAGGGTATCAACTTTCGATATACCAAGCAACTTGCAAATGCTTCATTGGTGATGTTGCATGCTCTCGGGGGACATGCTGGATGGGTCGACAGCGTCAAACTGGACCAGCGAGTTCATGTCCAGGTCAGCCTGGCTGTGGTCGGGGAAAGCAGGAGAGTGGGGATGCATTGGGAGGTTGATGGTATGTTTCGAGTACATTTCGTTGAGACTGTGCCCATCCTCCGAGATGGCCGAATCGCCCATGGGATAGATATCCGTTGAGCCAGGTCGTTGTATCATTGAAAGAGGAGGCGACTGCTCAACGATGGCAGGGTCGCCATGCGGGCTACCATACGAGAGAGGCGTCGCGGAATGTGGCATCTGAGGCATGGGGGAGAGAAAGCTACTGCTGTACGGCGTGTGAACCGGGAGCGGGGTGCTCTCGGAAGCCTGTGAGAAGTAGTTCGGGTTCGAGTACTCGGAGGGAGCCGAAGTGGCGGCCGACAGAGGATATTGGCGCATGTCCAGGCCATAGCTTGCCTGCGTGTCAATACGGAGACCGTTGGGGCCAACATTGTTGATCGCGCTAGGCTGCTGAGGAACAGGAGCATAGATGTTGGGGCTGTGAGGGTGCGCTTGGTTCTCGCCAGGGTGCTGGATGTAGAACGAGGGCATGGGGTTCTGGAACATGGAGAAGTCAACAGCAGTAGGCACCGATCGACTGCGCTGGCGCTTGTGTCCGGGACCACGCATGCCCGTAGGCATAGGACTGATGCCCCACTGCGATTCCTGGTACATGCCAACATGAGGCTGGACAAAGTTGGGCTGCGAGGAAGGGCGGTTTGTGGGCGAAACGGGAGCAGACATAGATACAGCATGGCCCATGTCGAAGGGGTTGGGGTTGTGACGGTTCATGAAAGATTCCAGAGATACCAACTTGGCCAATTGGCCGCTGAGAACCTTGGGGTTGCCACCCAAGTGATGGGTGAAGCAATGGGTAGCTTGCTGGTCCTCGGTAAAGTCGCCGCACTGGAAGAACCCGTTCGAGCTCGGGGAAGAGTCCATGAAGAAACTCGGGGGTCGGTTCAACTCGATGACAATCCCGCCAAGTTTGTTCGCATCGCCCTCGGGATTCTCAAGGTAAATGTTCTTGATCGAGCTGAAATGGTACTCAATCTTGTAGCCCGCCTGCTCGTTGTTGATATAGTAGGTCATGGTGCACTTCTCGGGCGAATAGAAGATGATAAGATCCATCGTGTTTTGCCCGACTCGCGTCCACTTTCCAACACTCAAAGATCGGCAAGTCAAGTGGTGAATGACTGAACCTCATTAGTACTGCGAAGACAGAGAATAGGGGACGTAATAGGACGTGGCGCGACTTACGGACTTTGCCTTGTCCACCTTGCTCGCCGCCTAGCATCATCGACCCGTATGGCATCAATCCAGTGCGTCCCATGTAAGGGCCACCAAGACCCTTGCCAGATTCCATAGCCTGCATGGCAAGATAGGCGCGCATCGACTCGGGGATCGAATCAATGTCCTCGCCGGTTTCGAGGCTCTTCTTAGCGAGAAGCTTTATCTTGGCGCGTCTGAGAAAGGATGTATCAGTATGGTAACGCAAACTGCGAAGACTGTCGCCTGTTGGAACAAGACTTACCGGTTCTGGAACCAAATTTGAACAGACCTTTCGGTCATGTTGATTTCCTCGGCTATCCGCTCGCGCACATTGGCGGTGGGTGTAGGGTTCTTGTTGAACTCCATCTCCAAAGTAGACAATTGGTCCTGCGTAGCTCGCTGTCGCTTCTGGTTTTTCTGCTGCTGGGTCAGAGTGCTCTTGCGGGGCGGCCTTCGCGAGTTGTTAGACTGTGAGTTTGAAGTGGCCGACTTGGGGGACGGAGATTGGCTGTTTTTATCGACGGAACCAGTGGGTGTGGACGCGTCGGGAGTCGAGTGAGCGAGCAGGTCGGAGCCCGGCTGCTCCATCTTGAGAGGAGTGTCCATTTCTAAGAATTCTATTCGTAAGAAATGCCAATGTTGTGATGATGTATAATGGTGAAGGATTGGTCTGCAGAGATCGCGGTCTCGAATTCGGGTGTTTGGACGCGATATTCGAGGGACACGCAGTTCGATCGCGGACGAAGAAGCTTATTCGGATCGAATCTAAAGGAGAGTGAAGCGTGTGAAAGCTTAAAATTGGTTTCAAGGAGTGTAGCTCCAAATCTTTCGAGTGAATCGAGCAGATGAGGAAGGCGTTGGTGAGAATTGGTTACTACTAGTAGTAAATACGTCGAGACGATTATGGTATCAAGCCTAAGGAATGAAATGGACCCGGAAGGAGTGACGGTGTCCGTATTGGCTATGAAGATAAAAGAGAGCGTGTAGCGAAAAAGGAAAGGAAAGGACGGGAAAGAGGAAGAGCCGAAAGTTCGACGATGTTGGCGATATGGAAGAATGATAGGTGAAGGATGTAGGAGGGGAGGGGGAAGAGGATAGGAGAAGAGAAAAGGGGAGGAGACGGAGAAAAAAGAGTTGGGGTGGCGCGTGCGCGATCTGCCGCCAACCTGCAGTGGTGTGGTGCAGCCTGTGGCCTGTAGGTCTGCTCTCAGAGCTTACCACCACCTAAGAGGTACCTACCCTATTTACAGGCTTCAGCTACTGCACACAGCCCAGCAGGTGCGCCGTCTATCGTTCCTTAGCTTCAATGGGAGGCAGCGGGTACCCAAGGCCAGCCACACGCACCCAAGCTTGGTTCCCACAAGCCAGGTGGAAGCTGTCGCAGGAGTCAGTCCAGTCAAGCAAGCCCAGCCTGGTCGAGTCGCTCTCTTCCCACTACCTGAGGTAGATATGTATCTCAGAGCTTCGTCACAGTGCTAGCTACTTCTCAGACGCCCTGTTCGTGTCTACATGGGTACTTTACAACCACACATATGTATGTAGTGCTCCTTCACCAGCCCGCCCCGGGGCTCTGAACCAGATCCAGTGGGTGCAGGGCCGGAGTGGGTTCTGCAAGTGGGTGTCGGCCCAGGGCCGGGATCAACTAAAAAAAGAGGACGATTGCCTGTTCTGGAGAGGCACAGTGTCATGACATAGCTCAGAGTGCATATGGCACTGTAAGTAGGTAGGCACCTTGCCCGTATACTCCCGTCCTCAGCTGTGCCTTCCGTCAGTGATAAGTGTGGATAGAGTGTGAATTTGAGTCAGTACAGTAAGTAGTTAGAGCGAAATGCCTCTCCTAACGGAAAGGGCCCCGAGACTCTCTCTCACAAACACACGACATAGCAATGCTATGTCACTACAGGCATACTGCTATCTACCTCACATCCGACACCTCGGAGGACATTCTGCTATTGCTGCTAGACCTCAACGGTTCTGGATCGTAAACCAATTCAGCCGCGCTACACCGTCTTTTTCTATTCACCGTACCGTACCTTGCGCTCCGCATTCTGCATCCCTTTTCGAACCCGCATCTTTGGGATCTACAGATTCGCGATAGTGGTAGACTATTGACTCACCACCTTAGGTACCTGCCGCAGTAGACGCAAGCTGGCATGCAGGTCCAAGTGGCCCAAGTCACCAGGTCTCCTCTCCTGTGTCTTATGCTAGGTACTCTGTGTACTATGTAGATCGTCCCAGCCCATGTAACCTTCTGGTCGTCTGCCAGTGCAGGCCCGCGATCATGGTGACAGTGACGCGCCTCTACTACGCTATTGCGCACAGGCAAAATGGATCTGCTAATAATACAAATGATGCTACAGCAGAGCGTCAGGTTGAGTGCCGACTGAGCCATCAGTTCTGGATAGAACGGAACCAGCACCATCAGCATGAAGACCTTATCCCTGAATAGACAACTCTCACTGTTCTGGTTAGCCTGGTCCAGTCTGCACCACTGCAACCGCGAGCTCTAGCGATCAATGGAAACAAGGCTGGAGCACTCGTCCATCTTCCTATTAGACAACTCGGACTATGCAGGTTACCCATCAGAACAGGATCCTTGCACAGCACATCAGCAACCAAAAGAAGTATACATACCAACCAACTAACCCGGCTCCTAGTCCTGACGAGGCATGGGAACAGCCTACCCACTTAACTTAAGCACCGGCTAAACAGACGCAGGTCCCTACTTATTAGTGGTAAGGAGAGTTGAGTCTTGTGATCACCAACTAGTATCATGCTCGACACCTAGGAATCTCCTTGTCTAAGAATGGCCGTGATCTCATCCCGCCCGGTGCATGCTGTCATACGAGTCTTCTAAGCCTTCACCGTACTCAGTGGCTGTTCAACTCTTTCATACTTGCCGAGACATCACTTAGATCACCTAAATCGGCTGTGGTCAAATCCAAATCCGACTGTACGCGGGTTGTCGCTCAGAATCGAGTAAACTAGAGTGTCTCATACCTCTATCGAGATCCCCCATCTGGATCTTTTGCTTATGTTGTATGATGCAGCTTTGGGGCAGAGCCGGTCCAGAGTCATACATAGTCCAACTAACAACCGTAGACCCCAAAGCAACCCAAGAATGGCTCTGTAGCCTCTCAAGGATCCGTTCAGCCAGAAAGCTGGGATGATGCATCATCCATCTCGTGGATCAGGTGGCCGCCTCACCTTCAAGGGACACACTTCGGTCCGCGAAGGTAAGCAAGCGGGAATGCAAAGCCTTTGGCTTCTTTTCTCCGTCACGCGTTGCTGGTGCGCTTATGGATCATCACGACCAAGCTTAGGACACACATGAATCCCATGTCCAACGGCGTCTGGCCTAGATCCAATGAGGAAGCACCACTCGTCCCACCCTCTGTGGAATTCCACGACGCACGAAAAGGGGGCTCGATGCCAAGAAAAACCCTAGACTCCCACAACAACCCCTTCGCTCATCACGGCGGCCAAGGCTTTGCTGCCTCTTGCTCCCGGAAGGTACTCACCATTGACCATTGATCAGCTAACAGGTCCCGCACTAATGACCATACATACATATGCTCCCATATCTCAGGTTCCATGCCGTTTGTACTATGTAGCGAGAAGGCGTGGTCCGGTCTGTCGGGAAGTCTGAGCTGAACATCAACAGACAATGCCCTTGACCTGCCACTTGGCGTTTACTTTGTACCCCCTGCATGCTTATTCCAACTCTAGTCGCCCACAACGGCTTGAACGGTCAAGACATCTCACCCGCTCAACTAGAATCCGTGAGTGAGTGTGTCCACTGCCATCCAATTAGAGCCTTTGTGGAATCAGCCCGGGTTTCCCCGGCCAGTCGCAGACTGTGTACGTCGACAGCCGTACGCGGCTTTGAATTTTCGAGGCCCCAGAATTGAAGGTTCTGAGTTTTGACCGAGAAGAGGAGAATGTCTCTGCTGACCAGCTACACAGTTGATACAATGGTGTCCCAAGAGAGATGTACTAATCACGGTTGATCTGGCAGGATAACCAGCGACAGCAAGCAGGAACATCAGCAGCAGTAGCAACAGCAGCATGCATTGCCTCAATCTGTACCTGCATTGGCGCGGTGGTGCTACGACGGACCGCATTGCACTGGGCTGTCTGTACCTTGCAGTAGCCCGCAGATGGCTTTATGCGCCACTCCTCTGTGAAAGCACGCGAGTCCCGCACTGTGCGCCCCATCCTACGACGATTGATGCCTCTCTTGCCCTCTCCCTCTCTGTCCCACCTGGTATGTCCCCATGCTGTTTGAATATTCGGGACATTGCACAACGCAAGGCCTTCGCGCGACTCGATCTGTCAGGGACAAAGGCACACCAGACAGTCAGGGAGTCGCGCGTCAGCCGTCAGTCAGTGGAACGGTCCCAGGATAATACCGACTGACGACTTGGCCAAGTAAGCCGACAGGAGCTCGGGCGGACACGACAGAGCAAACTGTCTCCGCGTGCATAGCCCGGCCACTCGAAATACTGTAGTAAATGGCACGAACAGCACGATTGGCAGACGTCCACTGTCGACAAGTATTGTGATGGGCTGATTTGAGGCTGGTGAGTCGCGCCATCGCCGGTTGAATGGTGTTCTCAGTAAAGGAAACAAACTGTGACACTGGTGTCGTAACCATGGCGCAGACGCGAAGCGCCCATGCCTACTTTGTGCATAGCAAAGAAAGACGGCTGTCTCGAACAAGGCTGCTTTGGTCCTATCGCGACCTGACAAGATGCTGGGCTTGCCGCCAACGACTAGCCGTATCGCGAAATCGTGCGCGGAAAATTCAGTGCCCTCTTTAGCGCTGCTGTTGGATCGCTCGGCTCGTCATGGAAACCCCCTCCCCCCGGTTGTTGGCAGCTGGCTGGGCTTGGTAGGTTACTTGGTTGGTTCCTGAGTCACTTGAAACAGCACAGCCCACACGATGTACACGGGCAGCAAACCGCTCTCGGCGCCTCAGCCATTTTCGAGAACAAGACCGTTGAATGGTCTCGCAATCTACTGGGTGAGGTCGAGGCTTGTCGGTTGATCGTCCTGCCTATCGACCAGCCAGAAGACGGTTGATGCATACCAGACGACAGCCATAGCCGACCCAAGGCAACCAAATAGGTATATCCCAACCCATCCATCCAATGCACCCACCTGCACATCCATCGTAGCCATTCGATGCCGTCACAGTGCGCGACTGGCCATGAAGTGGGCTGCGGCGGAGTTATGGGGCCTGGTTACTGGTCACCGGTCACCCAATGCTGCGACAGCCCCTGAGCCCTGCTCCCCAAAAGGTGTCACGCGTCCCATGATCCGTGGGATGAGTACAAACATTTGGCAGACTTCGGTCGCGTACCTTGCAGGAAACCCACCATGTCCACCCTCCACAAACGTCTGTCTAACTGGATTGAGCGCCCTCTCACGAATTGTCTTGTCATTGGCCCCAGCCAGTGGTTCTTTTTTTTTCTCTGTCCGCCCTCCACTTAAATCGGTTTTCAAATGGGGCGTCATGTCAGGATTTCGTCTGATGTTTTCGGCTCAGAGAAAATGTTCCGACTCACGGCTTCGATCCGAATCGAGCTTTCGTCAATTGGAAAGGCGGGAACGCCAAGGAAGTGCCAGGTAATTGTGGCATGGAAAAAAAAGTGTGGCTGTTCCTCGTCTACCATGTAGTGGGTGAAGTTCTGTCTTTGGCTGATTGACAATTGCTCTGCTGGAGTCATTCCGAACTTCCGTGCGCTCTGCCCGCCCACGGCGTCGTCTTTGTGAAGGCGGCGATCCATCATGCAGCCACGCTCACATCAGGCACCCGCATACTATCGATCCCATCAAGTAAGCAAATCCATCAGGTTATGTATGCTCTGCTTGTGTTCGGAATGGCTAGTGAGTGTACGAGGCTACTCTAGGCTGAGTAGCACATCCAATAACCGTGCGCTATCCAGAGTCCCTTACTCTTCAAGAACCAACCGTCGTACAGCACACTATTGTTGGTAAGGACGAGATGGATCACATACCGCTAGCAGTATATTCGAAGCATCGATCGACCTCGTCATCTTTACCTTATCTCTCCTCGTACAGACTTCTGGTTCGCCGCGTTGGCTAAGCGCTATAGCTTTAGGGCTCACCAGCATCCTTTGGTTTGGTGCACATCTACTGTGCATTGGAGTGTCCAGCCGCCAACTTGCATTGGCACGTGCCACAGGTGGAAAGGTGAGTACATAATACTTTTCTCACGCAAGCCTCCTTGCGTCTTTGGGACCTTTCTACTGAGCAGCATTGTCTTCGGACACCAACACTGTCACGATAAGGTCCCTTGCATCCTGTCTCAATCCTGGGTATCAACATGAGGGACCAAAAGCTGCAGGTGTCAAGTTACCTCGTGCGTCAATAGCCTGCGTTGCTCATGTGCTCGGCGAGTAGTCGAGGCAGCCCAAGCTCTGCCCAGCTCTTGGGCTATACATACAGCTACGCATGAATTTGGCCAATAATTAGTCCAGCGTACTGCTGCTATACCCCGTCTACCTGCATGAATGATCTACCCCGATCCTAGGCGCGTCCCCAAGGTGTCAGCGACGCGCTTGATCCTTACTGCAGTTCGAGGCTCGCCGTTGCAACCTCACCGATGGTAATGTAATCGGAGCTTTTCTCGAATGGGTTGTCACGAGATATTAGGGCACTGCCTGCAGCATCGCAGCACCTAAGCCAAGCACGGCGTTGTAATTCTGCCGCTGTCTCTTGAGCAATAAAATGCGCGACAGCTATTCTGGATCGTTGTTTACTTTCTAAGCATAGCATGATCGCTGATGTTCGCGTTGAGGGGTCCTTTTCCTGAAGTCCCATCATCCTTCCCTCTTATCAGCCTTATTAATGCGACTTGCTCCCCTCGATCAAGCACGACCACCCAAGGGGAAAGTGAGCTCAAGCTCTTCGATCTTGCTCGCTCCACTAGTAGGCTTGGATGATTCATGTGTGCTTCGAACGATCGTTGAATACGACCCTACCCCAGACTATATTCGCTCGACTTGAAACAAGAACACCGAGCTAGACATCCACCCTCGAATTTCCATGCCGCTCGAGGCTCGAGCTTCACTAGGACCCCAGACCAGGTTTTACTTTGGCATCCGAGAATGCCATTGCCCTGCGCCTCATATCGATCAGCGGTATTGCCTGACGCTAGAATGAAGAATGTGTAATGTCTGCTGACACCAACAATGCACTTGACAAGCGCAAGTCCTAGCATCTCCAGGTAGCTTGCGAGCTATGTGATCTACAAGCACGCCGCTATGCTTCACGATGCCGCCGGCGCCGTCGCTGATCTCGCGATATATCATGGATCCATAGCCCAAGTGGGACGATGCCATGCGACCGCATCGACGAAGGGTGCTCTGGCCACGGCAACAGTACTACCCGGGCTAGACGTCCGTTCATGGTAATAACTACGGACAGTAGTATAGCGATGGATAGAGAATGGACTTGCTTTCTCGCCGCGCTTTCTCCACAGATAGAAGACGCGAAGAAGCCCGTCGAACAGTAGCGCTGATGAAGAAACAAGCGCTTCTTCTCCCGCGCTCTATGACGTGTGTCCCACGTGCGTCCCGGATTTACGACAGATGGACGGAGCTTGCACCTGACTCGTATTGTTGTACTGTTTTGACGGCGACACCCCTAGCCACAGTTGCCAACAGAACGACCCCCCCTTTTTCTACCATAATTTTGTCGTTTGTGTCTCTGTTCGTCTGATGACTTTGACGTACTCACTTGACACCCGAATACGACCGAAGGACCTGCGTGACTTCGTAAGCTTCGGTCTGAGCTTCGGGGCTCCAGAAAAGGAGGCTGAAGTGCGGTTCCTACTTAGCTAAAACCGTAAGATGCCTGCTCCCTGTCTTTTTCGGGTATAGCTGATGCGCATATATGATCACCGGTGCTGCTGCTACATATTGGTCTACTCCCGCTATGTACCACAAAGCAACCTAGTACATAGTGCCGTAGTATTCCTTGTGACCTCTGTGTTCTGGCTACACTACCTTCCCTATTTTTATCAGGCCGGCTCTTGCGCCGGTCGATCGACTGTTCTACGTAGGTCCAGGACCGTCTATGCGAGAGATGAGCTTTCTTCACTCATCGCTACTAGAAGAACGCGCAGAGGATCGGTTACGTATTCTGGACGGCGCGCTTGGCGCTTGACTCGGTTTGCGCCACGCCGAGGTGGCGTCCTGTGTCAAGTCGTACAGATACATACACACAATACCTGCAGGAGAATAGACTAGATGTCAGGTATTTTTAGGTATAGCTAGGTATGTACGGAGCTGCCTTCCGCGTTCGCGTCGTCGTTGTTGTTGTTGTTGTGATTGTGCGGTGCGGTGCGATGCGGTTAGGTGGGCCGGACTGGTGGTGATGGGCACGGGGTGTGAAACAGATCGGAGAGATGGGCGCAGGGACGGGGTTCTCTCGGCTGCGTTTGCGTCGCGGGTTTGTGGATGCGGGTGTGGCTTTGAGGCCTCGTTTGCACGTCGGGTGGTGCTCGAGTTTCTCGTGTCTGGATCCATTGGTCGTGGTGTTGCATAGCCGTCCCGGCCCGAGATGGTGAGACTTGGTTTCGCTGTTGCTCGAGGGGCTATTTGAGCTTGTGGATGGAGTGCTTATGTGAGTTGCGTGAGTACAGTAGTCATTGTGACCCTCTTGTTTGCTGATTCGTGACTTCATGCCGGGATTATGTCCTGTAGAACCGGTGAAGATTGAATAGATACTTCCGATGCCTGGTCGATAGCAATCAATGTCGAATGGGAGTGGCGTGGAGGGTCTACTGACCAATGACACTACAAGACTCACTCGATAAGCGTCAGCACCGGAATCAGTACTTAATGCCATAAAAACTGGTATGATATTGAAAGTGACTAGATAAAGATTCAAGCTTGGTTGTAGTACTCACTGATTTCAATACAGTTGGAGGGGCGCTTATTGGGGATGAAGAGCGTAGGTCGGTATGCTCTGGACACCCCAAGAGCGGTGTCAGTGGTTTCAAATAAGCCTTTTATCAGACTCTTCGTCATTTAATCGCTGGTTTGCTCCTCAATCATTTTCGCCATCCCCGTATCTCCCCATCTTATGTTGGTTTGTCTCACGGGCCCGTTTTCTTTTGAATACGGCCTCGGTGATGTACTTGATGACGGTCGTTACCATGTCATATCACTATGAAGAGCTTCAGCCTCTACTAGGTACGAGCTTCATCAGCTGGGAGAAACATTCATGATAGGAACAGCTTGAGACTAATTCCTGCTGTTTCACCGTGTTTTGACTGCGTTGCAACTTGCCTATGTTACTCGAGGCGTAACTACCAACTCAGCAGAAGCACTTACTGGGGCTACTAGCGAGCGATATATATATTGCATTCCAATAGAATGGGTTCAAGCGTCATGTGATCATCAACGTATTATCTGACTTCGTGACGAGCCTTGCTAAAGGCCAGTCTTCGAGGAGCCAATCACATTATCTTCCTCAATACCAAGTAGTTTTCTTAGCATTTACTTGATATTTATCCAGGTACTTCACCAAATGTAGATAATATTCACAAATGCTCAAGCATCTGAATGCAAGACCGGTCTTGTCTGGACCTAGAATGCGATCTGCTAGCTTCCAGGCTTCCTTGAGTGTTGGCAACACCATTTCTCCTAATCCCACGTTATTAAGCTACTTTTGCTCGTATAAGTTCTCTATCCGCGATCTTTAGCCCAATGTTGGTAAAGAAGGCACTTCTCATGGTAGCTAGAACCGGCTTCGGTATAGCATCACCATGTAGGCTGTGATTGGAAACTTTACTAAGTCACCACTGACACCTCATTTTCCCGTATTTTCCCGCTAGGTCCCAGATTCTGATGCTGCTTCGCACACCTGTCCATCATCCACTCGAACATCACCAACGCGATTATGGGAAGCCAAGTTTGACCCCAGGTAGAAGTGGGCGGAATGGAACTGGCAGGTCTGGCAGCCTTCAGCGACGTTTTGGCTGCCCTATCCGCCGACAATGTCACCCCCACGGCCATGATCCAGATGCAATAACTTGGTTCCCTCTTCCTTGAGAATGGCCTCTATGCCTTTAAGGTGCCTGAGCTGTTTACACAAGCTCGAGCTATACACTGCGACGACTTTCTCTGTCTGTAGGCTGGCAGCGAGGCAGCGTAGCCTCCCACCTAACTGTATCGGTGGGAGGTCAAGCCGTGTCTGTGATCTTCGTCGACCTGACTTCTCCGCATCGCTCAGAGATTTACGGGGTCATCCTTTCTCAGCTACCCTCGTCACTGCTGCCTTCGTCGATGCCGCGCGCAGCTGTTGCGCAGTTAGTAGATGTTGCAAAGTTGACCTCCTCCAAACCAGCAACAATCCACTTTGGCAATGTTCTGACCAAGCAAGTCCAGAGGGTGGCGGAGGTGTACGAACGACTCGGCATCGCACCGCCCGAGTACATTCTGGAAATTCCACATCCGGATTTCGTGGTCGAGTTTTTCGGCGGTTTCAGCAACCTGAGAGACCCTGATCCCATCATTTGAACACTCGATTCTCGCGGTGTCATCTATCATCTGGCTATTGTTCTCTTCCTATTTTACACGGAAAGCCACAGTGATTATCGAGTCAAGTGTCATACACCGGAACTAAAAGCGGTGTATCTCGGTTGACACCAGCCGCAATGAAGAGACGCGCTTCCAGCTAGAGCATGGAGCTTGAAACCACTTGAAGCGAATAGCGCCAATAGCAGAAACAACGGAAGATCTTACGTCTCATCCGGAACCCATAATACTTTTGGAGGGCTGGCTTTCAACAGTATTGCGGTTTGAATTTGGACGACATGGTATTATGTACCCAGAACCAATCTTTTCTAGCGGCTTCTACACATTTACTCTTCCACTTGGCTACAACTTGCCAATCGACCCGATTGTAGACTGGAAATTGCGCACCTACAATCTCATCAGCTGGCATCCTGGGGATGCTTGGACGATATTCCCGTGACGGGATTGCATGTGTGTGTCAGTCAGTCCTAAGCACTGGTCCTCGTTCGCTCAACTCTGACCTCGACACTGCATGGAGACACTTTGCACGCATATCAGAAACCACAATGCGCCGGATTCACTGTATCGATAATGATGAGGGGTGTGGAAATTTCGTGTTGGCCAGGGATGCATACCAGTGCATAGGGAGGTGCTCTCGCCATCAATTGTGGGCTTTTCGAACACGGCTCGACGAAATATCATTTACATAAAAGTGAAATGCCCGAGTCCTCGAAAGGACTAGAACGACGGAAAACTTCGCATCGACATGCCGCTAGACGAGAAAACCCAGAGATAAAGAAAGATACCGAGTCTAATTTAGAAAACACTTTGGGAGATGGCTGGAAGTTCACTTGATGAAAACGAGAATTGATTCATCCAATAACTCTTCAGGCTCTTCATTAACAGTAAGAAAAGAGTAAATAGGAAACTCGATGCTATCCTATCTGACGATCGCGAATCATTGAACGCGGCGGACTGTCCTGCCTTTGATCGGAATTCTCCGGGCCTATCTGACCGAGTAGGGTGGACGGTTTGTCATTTCATGATATCGTGTCGCGGGTAAGTAGGGCTGATACCAGCTTCTTGATCGGCTGCGATGGGACGCTGCCTTCAATGGACTGAGCGAGGCCATGGGGCACGTACGGTCCCTATGCAACTCGTGCGATCAAGCGTCTCACAGGCGCGGGCGCATCGGAAGAAGCGTAAGGGGTTTCGGCGTATGGATGACTTACCTAACTCTAGGTAGTTGTGGTGCCGTAATGCCTCTCTCTCTCTCAAGAATTTGGGAGTTTCATCGATCACGAGGCTCTGCAGCACGACTACTACGATAAAAGCACAGATAAGTCATGCTAGCGATACAAGGGAGGCTGGGAACGCTTGCGATAGGTAGAGAGAGCCCTGGGTACTTGTGCTCAGCCATCCTCTGCTAGATTCCTACTTACGGTAACATGATGATTGAAGTCGTGAAGACTGCGGGATAACATGTGGTTTCGCTAGGCCTCGCCATAGCCAGCTAGCATCACCGGCTTTGAAGTTTACCTCAGTGTAGTAGTGAAAGTGAGTGGAGGTAACTAAGTAGGTACCAATATAGAATCAATGTAGACTGGAGCCCGACCGGCCCCCGAGGACGGCCGACACGGGCGACCGTCTTCACCGAAATATTTAGTGGGGGCTTCTATGAGGTATGTACCTACAGTATCTGCAACCTGGTAAAGTCTACCAGCAGTAGTAAGCTTGACAGCGCCTAGCCCCCGAGCGCTTGGCTGGTTAGGCACGACTTTACGGCTGGTCTTTGGGTGTGCATCCATGGATGGTGCCTGTATGCATCTCGCCTGCCACATCAGGACCCTGAGCGAGTACACACAAAGAGATATCAGTGACAAAGCGTTGTGTTGTTGTACTGGGGTTTGCAGTTGACATGTCTGTTGGGGCTGTGCTCTAGGCGTCTTTGTTCTAAACTACCTACCCGAGTTAGTACCTAATAGGCATTCCAGGTCATCTCCAACGCCCATTCTCAGCGGAAGGGTCGATGCCGTCACATACCTTCCTGCCAATCTTGGCGGTTGACTGTATTTCATCCTCCCACTAAATCCGCTCGAAACAGCATCTCATCGCCTCACTGATTCATGGCTTTACGATATTGTCAATGCCATGAGCTAGATGCGGCTACAGTCTAGTGTTCAAATCTATTTTCTTACCTAGGCTCTTCCATGTGTTCGCTCATCTACCAGTGAACGCGTAACTATAACGAGTCTCCCTCTCACACCACCTAACAGCACGAGGACCAATGCCGCGTCGTCGATGAGCCACGAGCTAACCAGTGGATATCATCCCCGCAGCTGCCACGCTGTAAGCAGATCAGCCTGCTGCGCTAGACGGTGCCACCAAGACGCCAGGATTTGAGGCTATGACGGGCTAGCATTACGAGGATCACCTTCCCAGCTTACCTAAAGAGCCCGAGGATGCCTTCCGCTGCAGCTGAATGAAGCCTCGAGACTCACGACGCTTTCCACGCATCTCTAGGTGCCTGGACAAGCCCTTCAAAGTGTATGGGTTTCGTGCACGCAACGAAGCTTCTTATATCCCACGAAACATATCCCTACAATATAGTACCCGACTCATCGTCGTGCAACACCGTTGAATGAGGCGGTCCCATCGCAGCGCATTGGCCGAGTAGGCCCGAGCCTCGAAACGAACCCCAACACTCCCGGGGCGGCTTCGCCTGAGCGGGACACTTTCCAGCGACACATGGATTCTCACGAAGCCCCCAACGTCGAAGCCTCTACGTCGAGATCGACCGAGAGAAGTAGTATCGGCCACCATGCCGAGGTGGCAGAAGGTTCCGCCAAGGTGCATCGACTTCCATGGGCGAGCCGTCGCGCCGCCAACGCGAATCGCAAGGTCGACGACGCAAAGGACGAGTTGAGGTTCCAGATCGACAGCTATCGAGACTGGGTCAAGCGACAACGCAAGCGCGCCAATGGTCCACGGGTGAGGTTGGAAAAGGCCTACAATGCCTACTACCAGCGGTGGATCATCGAGGGTCTCCTGCGCCAAAGGCCTCTGTCTCCGAGCACAGATGGGCGTCACATACCATTGAGCGCCGGCGCTTGTCGCACATCGCCGCTGGTGGACGAGCGTCGCGGCAAACACTACATCTCCAATTACATCCGCTCTAGTCGGTATTCGGTCTGGTCCTTCGTACCCAAGCAGCTCTACTTCCAGTTCAGCAAATTGGCCAACTTCTACTTCCTGTGCATCGGTATCATGCAGCAGGTACCGAACCTCAGTCCGACCGGGCGGTACACTACGATTGCGCCGCTGTTCGTCTTTGTCTTCCTCAGCATGATGAAAGAAGGGTACGATGACTTCAGAAGGTATCAGTTGGATAAATCCGAGAACAAGGCGCATGCTATTGTGCTGGATCCTGATTGCACTGTGGAAAGGGACCGGCTGCAAAAGGTCCAAGCACGCGAAGCAAGCATTCTTTCAAAAATAAGAAGGAAGCGAAAGCCCAAGAGAGAAGAGGCGGATTGGACGGAATTGCGGGATATGACACCCGAAAAGAAGGTCACAGCGCCGTGGTCCAAGATCCAGTGGGAGAACGTCAGGGTGGGTGACATAGTCCAGATGAGACGAGACGATCAGATCCCAGCTGATATCGTCTTATTGTATGCGACGGGGGTGAACGGAGTCGCGTACATCGAAACCATGGCGCTGGACGGCGAGACCAACCTCAAGAGCAAGCAGGCCTGTCCGATACTGGCCAAGAAGTGCGACACAACGGATGGGTTGCTGAATTGCAGAGCCGAGATTGTGTGCGAAGATCCAAATGCCGATTTGTACGATTTTGAAGGACGAGTCGTCGTCGACGGCGAGACCATGCCCTTGACAATGAACGACGTCGTGTTTCGAGGTTCGACGCTCCGAAACACCGACCAAGCCATCGGTCTGGTCGTGAAGACAGGAGAAGAATGTAAGATTCGGATGAATGCGAACCAATACGTCCATGCGAAGGCTCCCAAGGTGCAGGACTTGCTCAACCGCATAGTGATAGGTCTCGTCTTCTGCATCTTGATCCTCACTGCTGGATGCACCGGGGGGTATTACATGTGGAAGAGTTCATACGAAGACAAGGCACCCTACCTGGCAGGAATAGAATTGAGTGCCCCTGAGGTTTTCTTTGGTTTTGTGTGAGCGTGTTTCTAATCATCCCTCGTTATTTTATGAGATGCTTTGCTAACACTCATCATGTAGAATCTTGTTCAATGCCCTGATCCCGTTGTCGTTATATATCAGTCTTGAGATCATCAAGGTGGGACAGTTTCTTCTTCTCAAAGACGACGTCGAGCTGTACGACGCGGAGACAAACACACCGATTGTCATCAATACAACGACGATCTTCGAGAACCTGGGACAAGTCAGCTACATATTCTCAGACAAGACCGGCACTCTCACGGAGAATAAGATGCGTTTCAAAAAACTGAGCGTCGCAGGCGCCACGTTCCTGCACGGCTCCGATACTCCGCAAGATGAAAAAGACGAGAAGGAGGGCATATTGACGGACGGCCTGAAAGGCAAGGGCGCTCAAAACCTTGGTCCAGCAACGGATGATACTCACATAAACGGAAGCCGCCGGCACTCCCAAGCCTTGAGGAGCTCGATAACTTCAGCTCCTTCAGCCGCGGAAGCAACGGATGGAAAAGCGGGATTAACATCCGAGGCGCTGCTGGAGTACATTGCCCAGAATCCAAGTAGCACTTTCTCGAAGAAAGCTAGACAATTTCTGCTTTCTATCGCCTTATGCCACACGTGTTTACCCGAGAGGCAAGATAATGGAGACATTTCGTTTCAGGCTGCCTCGCCAGACGAATTGGCCCTCGTCCAAGCTGTTCAGGAGTTGGGGATCCTCCTCATCGATCGCCCGGCACAGTTGATTAAGCTCCAATTCCAAGACGTAAACGGGGAGTCTACGACAGAAACATATCAAGTATTAGATGTCATTGAGTTTAGCAGTCAGCGGAAACGCATGTCAATTGTTATACGCATGCCAGACGGTCGGATTTGCGTGTTCTGCAAGGGCGCCGACAATGTCATTCTCGAGAGACTCAGGTTATCACGTCTGGCTTCGCAGAAAGCAGCCGAAGTGGAACGGCGGGCTTCACTACGCAGGAGCCTGGAGGCTGGTAGGATGCGACAAAGCATAGCATCTGATCCTCGTAGTAGCTTCGGACAACGTCACAGTTACATCGGCAAAGAAAGCAGGCGAACGTCGAAAGACCTCCAAAGGCAGCTATCTACATTTAGTGGAACGAGTAGAGGACGAGCCAGCTACGAAACGACACAGGGGCGAAACTCGATGGCCTTCACCCCTCTGTCGCCTTCTGAAGTGGGAGAGGACTACTTTGGCCCTGCAGGTGGCAGTGCGATCAATGAAACGACAGCTGCGAACGAGGCCGCCACATTGGAGCGATGTTTTCAAGACCTCGAAGGATTTGCCTCCGAAGGCCTACGTACTTTACTCTTCGCCTATCGTTACGTTGATGAACCAGAATACGAGGCGTGGAAGAAGGGATACCAAGAAGCCACGACAAGTCTTACTAACAGACAGAAACGTATTGAAGAGGCAGCAGAATCCCTTGAACAAAGGTTTGAGCTCGCCGGGGCTTCTGCCATCGAAGACAGGCTTCAGTCAGGGGTTCCTGAGACCATCGACAAGCTTCGCCAAGCTAATATCAAGGTGTGGATGCTCACAGGAGACAAACGGGAGACGGCGATCAACATCGCACATTCCGCGAGACTTGCCAAATCTTTCTCCGAGATGTACATCCTTGATGCGACAACTGGGGAGCTCCAGGAGCAAGTAGCGACGACGCTTAATGATATCGCTCGTGGAATGCATGCTCATACGGTTCTGGTGGTGGATGGCCATACCCTGGGTGTGATCGACCAAGATGAATCATTGCAGGCCATGTTTCTCGATCTCGCTGTTCGCGCGGATGCAGTCATTTGTTGCCGAGCTGCTCCCTCGCAGAAGGCGGCATTGGTTGAATCCATTCGCAAAACTGTCCCTTCGTCGCTCACCTCGGCAGTCGGAGACGGCGCCAACGACATCTCTATGATCCAGGCGTCACACGTCGGCATCGGCATCTCGGGACGCGAAGGATTGCAAGCCGCTCGTGTGGCGGACTACTCAATTGCTCAATTTCGGTTTCTGCAGCGACTGCTTTTGGTCCACGGTCGTTGGGTGAGTGGCTTTCATCATCCCCCCTTGCTCTCATTTCTCGCCTATTGCACTGCTTATTCTGTGATCACCCCTGCTGACATGAGGCTTCGTAGATGTACCTTCGCACTGGCAAGTATATCCGCGCCACGTTCTGGAAAGAAATGGTCTTTTATCTGTGCCAGGCGCAATTCCAGCATTGGGATGGCTACTCGACAACGAGTCTATACGAAAGCTGGAACCTTACATTTTTCAACGTCTTCTTCACGTCCTTGCCTGTGATCTTGCTGGGCATCTTCGAGCAAGATTTGAAGCCGAGGACCCTGTTGTCGGTACCCGAATTGTACACGTTTGGTCAGCGAGACCAAGGTTTCAACTTCAAGATGTTCCTGGGGTGGGTGTTCATGGGTGCTGTCGATACTGTCATCATATTCATGATCATCTGGGCCATCTTCCGGAATGTCCTCTACACATATGACAACTCGCTGTATCCCCTAGGGCAAGCGGTCTATATCACCGTTGTGTTCGTCATCTGCTTCAAGGTTTTGTAAGTCCTGTCATCCCGAATCTCCTCGCCGAAATTTACGCATCAATCTAATCAACGTATATACGCAGGGTGTTGGAGATGCACAACAAAACCTGGGTCCCCATGGCCGGCTTGATCATCTCCATTGGCGCCTGGTTTCTCTGGAATCTCTTCTACAGTGCTATATATAACCAAGAGACGGGTGACCGGGAATACTACGTGAAGGGCGCATTCTATGAACGGTTTGGAGCCACGTTGATTTGGTGGGTGATGTGGATCGTTGCGACCGCAGCTGTCATCGCGTTCGAGCTCGCGGTCACGGCGCTGCACCGGATCTACTTCCCGTCGGACACGGTCTTGTGGCAGGAGATTGAGCAGCAGGACGGTGTCGATGGGGTGTCATTGGAAAAGGTTGCCGAGGAGGGGCGTACCGCGAACGGCGCGACCGATGCCGGATCCCGCGTGGATTCGAATGCTTAGGAGACAGGGGCCACGTACACGCCGTTGAGCACCTCGCAACGGCAGAGGGTGGAATAACTGAGTTTGAGTTTTGAGAGTATGATAGATCTCGGCGTTCCTGGGTATGTATTGCGTTTCATGCGGGTTTGGATGGCTTCACGAGCATGGTTCTGGGATCGAGATACCCCCCTTGAATGTCGCTAGGCATGGTATGGTTTACGAGTAGTGTTTACTTGGTATGAATAATGCGCTATAGTGTTCTTTTGTCATGGTGCAGGGACTTGCTGTTTCTCGGATGTGTGCTGAGAAATGCATTATGATACAATTGTTGGTTTGTTTCAATAGGCATGATTGGACTCAGTCACGATGGTCAGGCAGAGGCCGGCTAGTCGGGTGAAGGTGTTTTGGCTACGTGTTGGGGGATCAATGCCGTGTAATGCCTGGCGCGTCTCTCAATTTCCTGCTCGTGCCCTGTTCCTTGAGCTTGTGGCGCGTTTCCGGTGCTCGGGGCATGATGAGCTTCTATTGCACTCCTATTGCATAAAAGCGCTACGCGACATCATCGAAACGGCAGGATTGAACCGAGAGGCATTGGCAAAATCGGGTGGCAGGTACTTAGATAGGTATGTACATATGTAGCTCAAGATCAAGACAAGGGAGGGGAGGGGAGGGAAGGGGGAAGACAAGGGTTTGGCGGGGCGGTGCGGTGCGATGTGATGCGATGCGACAAGATGCGACGCGATAGCTTGTCGCCGCAGTCGCTGTCGTGATCACTATGACGTCGGATCGAACTCCGTGGGCGTCGCGGTTCATTTTGAAGATGGAGAGGCTGGTTTCTGCTGTTTCTCACGAGTCGCGGCTGCGGCTTTGGGGCTGGGAATACTGCGTAATGGTTCTTATTAGTAGGTAGTATGTATGTGTGTACATACATGTATACTTTGCTAAATTCCTAGGTACAAGTAGGTATGTAGTTCGACTGGACCCGCCTGGAAGTGTCGGCAATTTGCCTTTGCTCTCGCGTGAGGACTGGGGGCTGGTTCTACGGGAGTCGGCAGTGTAGGCGCTTGGGTTAACTACGTAGGTAGGTAGGAGATAGGCACCGTTGAAGAGGGATCATAAGCCACGATTCTATCTGGGAGGAACATGAGTCGGGTGCTGGAAATGAAGGATCCACAACGTCGTTGACGAGCGACAACTAATAAGCAGTGTACGCGAAATGTTGCGCAAGACACGGGCGCAAGACTGGCGGAGGGAATGGCGTGTCCGGCCACGTTCTGCCTGACCTTGGCAGGTAATTTGGGTATGTCTAGGCGGAATTGTGCGCGCGGTGCCGCATCTTTACCGCAGTACCCTCTCGGCTCAGCTGCCGTCCGCTACGGGCTGGCTGCGTAGTAGAGGGAGATGGCGAAAGATAGGGTGCAGTCAGGGTGCAGTGATGGTTACAGTGGAATGGATGATCGGATTGCGACGCGAACTCGGCCAGCTTAGCCTCCCCGCGTTGCGAACGGGCTTGCGTAAGAGGCCGGCTTACAGGCGCTGCAGGGCAAAGGAAGGAAAAAAAAAAAAAAACAGAAAGTTGGTGGAGCTCTTTTTGGGACGCAGCGTGAGCGCGGCTTTGGCGTGGGCTTAGGGGCGGGTCCCCCTCCTTACAGCCTGGAACCCGGTTTTTGTGTGTTTGATGAGGGTGACGGATGATGAGGTCTGGCTTGGGCCGTTTGGGGGAGGACGGACGTGGTTGATATAATGAGGTGTCGCCGTCTGATCTTTGTTCATTCGAGCTTGGCATTCACCAGCATTCGGTTCCAATTCAACGCAACTCAACTCGAACCTAGAACTGAGGAATACATAGAGACAACATAACAGAATATGCACGCCATTCAGCATCCTCCACCGCCTCACCACGCGCCTCACCACCACCACCATCATCACCCGCCGTCTCCTCCTCGCCAACACCATGACCACCACTCTCCACGCCCTCGCTCACCACCGCCGCCGTACGTCATGCCCCAGGGCCAGCCCAAGCTCGTGAACCAAATCCCACCGCTCGGGCAGCCAGGCAATCACGGGCCCACCCCCATGCCAAGGGTCGACCACTACTACGGGCCTCCCCCGGGATCTCACCCCTCCACCTGCGGGCTATCGCCCTCTCGCTACGATCACGCCCGTCGCAGGGGCCGATCGCTGTGCGGGCCCGGACCGGCGCCGCTCATCGACCGCATTCCCGATGGCCACGGACGGCACACACCGCCGCCGGGGCAGTTTCTGGCCGCGCCGCATCCTCACCACCATCATCATCATCATCATCACCAGGGGGGTCGGCCCCGGAGCGCGTCGCATAATGCGCGGCCGAGGGGCCAGACGCTGGTGGAGCGGCTGGAGAGCATGGCGTTTCGGCAGGAACATGGCGGTGGGCATCAGCAGGGACCGCCGGGGTATTATGAGGGGGCGGGACGTCATGGGGATCATGGACGCTGGTGATGGTGGCGCTTTCGGGGGCATGGCGCGCAATTCGAGGAGTAATGGGCACTGTTGAAGTTGAGGCGTTTTTTTTTTTTTCTTTTCGGATTTGGGACCAGGGTTGGTGCGCGCGTCGGTCAAGGCGTAAGACCTTGAGGGCCAAGGCAATGGAATGCTTGGAGGTTTAACGCTTGAGCTTTAGATATGGTTGAGATACCCTGATACGATTATCGAGACAATGTGTTATATATGACCTTCACAGTCTCTATTTGCTGGCCGTGACAGAGGCTATTCCTAAGACTTCTGGATCGGACCGGCTGGTGATGGACAGAGGCGTGCATGTCCATGTTCACATACTCAAGAATCTGGGGGAAACCTGTCTTCCTGAAGTGATTCGACTTTCCAGACTCATATTGAAATGGACTACGGGATCTCTCTACCCTGGAACAGAATTCTTTGATTGATGCACTAAGATTGAGATACAGCCAGAGTCCAGCGGGCTCAGTTGACGAATTAGTCTTCAGCTTCCCGTTCCATCTCGTCTTGGACTGCCCAGCTGAGACCACCGTCATTGTCTTGGCCGGCTTCGTTGTCATTCTTCGGAACTTCGTTGCCAACTTTCTTTCCCCTCTTTTGCTGTTCAGGATCTTTGCATTCATTTCAAGTCCCTCCTCTCTTTTCTGCTACCTAAACCCTGTGTTGTCTTTCTTGAAACCGCAATCATTCTCGGGGTCACCATACTTCTTAGAACTTACATATCCATCAGAACTCTCATGTACCATCTTCGTCGGATGATGTCTCATCCCAGATAGTCGATAAAGCGGGCTAGGTCTGTGAACTGCATATACCATTGGCCATGGAACTTGAGCTTGGTGTCAAGCAGGCCCTCCTTGTGACGTACCGCCAACTCATCCACGCTGATCCTTCCACAGAGATCCTGGCCGGCTCGGTCTCCAGAGACGTCGATCCACAGGAGTGTATAAATAGAGAGACCCTGAGACCATGTGGTATCTCGTGGAATGAGCCCCGCCAGCTGGTGAGGCTCTGATACCGCGAGACAGGCTAAAATCTGTGGTCTCGCGGCCCAATTGAGCAATCCATCGTGCCTGATACCGGTAGCGCTCTATCGTATGAACCTGCAGGCTGTTCTCCATCCTTCTCGATACCTCTGTAGTGTCTCGCCATGTATGTCGTGGCTTCTTGGGTTGGCGTACACGGTCGACGTATATCCTGGGTGAGATGACCGGCTCCTGGGCCGGCGAAATCAAAATGGTGAAATGACAGCCAAAGAAAGCGATTGTCCCATCTTCCTGCCTGTCATGCTATGTGCAAGTCACGCAGATAGTTTTCAGCTCCGGAGGCGCACGCTTGCGTTTCTGGAGTGCAGGCTAAGCGCTCTGACATTGCCGAGCGTGTCTAATGGTGATGACCACTTATGCACCATGGCGACGCCCTGCTTGCAGTGTCTCCCTCCATTGATGTTGGCCCCTTTACCTGCACGTGTCCGGGTTAGTCATGAGCGTCAAGACGTCCGCCTCATTCAATGGAGTATCCTTGGCTGTCTTGAAAACATCAACAGCTCCGAGGAATTTCGATCTCGGTGAGATGTCACGGCTCGACGAGATATCTCAATTCCGCAGCCGACAGGACAGCCCTGTAATGATTGGCTTACACGTATAGCGATGCAGGTTCTGCAGGCGCCACGCATCAAAGTGAGGCGAGCAAGCATCCTCTGCACCCTATCTTGGCTTGGGGGGCGTTTCTTCGAGCACCCTACAGCCAAGCCTCCAAGATTCAGGAAGCTTCTCACCACCAGGTGCTCATTCGTGGTCTTCTTCCTTATTACTTCACCTGTCTTATTGCCCTTGATCTCTAAACCATCAGCAACTCACAGCGCCATGGAAGACGACTCCGCCCAATGCCTCGAGAAAGTCTTCTTGCCTCAGTTTCAGGACTCGGCTTACCAGCAGGACTGCATCAATCCTGCTGTCCTCGAAAAGCGCGCGAACTTCAACTACGAGAACGAGCAACAGAATCTCAATCCGCCGTGGCAGTTTGGTGAAGACGGTGCTCTGGGTCTTCAGCCGGCCGATGCCCCAGAGTTGAACATAGTATGATTTTTTTTTTTTTCGTGCATGCTGACTTGTAGGGCGCAAAGTCCATCCTATGTTCCAAATTTTCACCAGAAGAACCCTCATAAGAGCCGATGCAGGTCGACGCCGACGTCCACCAAACAGATAGCGGGGCATCATCAGACCCTGCAGCTTCCCCTCATCCGGATGCCACCATTGCCGACGGGTCTGGTATGGATACTGCCCTCGTGCCCCCGGCACAACACTATACTTGCATGCGGCCTGATTGTGGCCTTCAACTCGACTCCATATTTGCTCTTGATCGTCATCAAGAGCTACCTCATGCACGAGAACATTGCCTCATCAGCGTCAAGCCATTCAAATGCAAATGCAACAAGCAATTCTCAAGACTCCCGTCCTTAAGACGACACATCGAGAGCTTTGACTCTTCGCTCCCTCAATGGCCCTGCGAGGACTGTGCTGCCCACCAGGGCAAAGACGCTTTCCGGAGAAAAGATCACCTGGTACAGCATCTTCGAGTATTCCACAAGCTGGACCAGACGGACCTTGATGCGCGCTTTACGCCACGCAAAGCACGAGTATATGATGTTCGAACCTGCCACTTCAAGCACTGTGAGCACTACCGCGATGAGTCGTTTCAGGAGCTGGCACTAGGAGACCAGGAGGACCGTCGACCTTTCGCCAGACAGTCCGACTACACTGCGCACATGAAGAAGGACCATGACTGGTCTCCCTATCCATGCGATGTACCTGATTGCAAGAAGACTCAAGGCAAAGGATTTTTCTCCTCCATTGCCTTAGTCAATCATCGCGAGAAACATCATGCTGGCGCCAAGCCACTGCGGATTGAGCATCGTGTGGTCAAGCAGCCCAAATGCAAATACTGCAACCAACGCTTCCATCACTCATCACTCCGTGCTCATCAAAGCCTGGCCTGTGGACCACTCAAACCACAGTGCAGCGGTTGCAAAAGGAAGTTCCATTTTGATATGCTGGAATTTCATCGAATGTACTTATGCGAAGCACTTACAGACGAGTGCGACGTTTGCAACGAAATAGTTCCTCCTGGCGATCGCGAACGTCATCCGGAATACGAATGCGAACTATCAAAGGTCCCGTGCAGTGCTTGCAACGGAAAGGTCCATCCTGGTGATCTCGAACTCCATCGAAAGTACTTATGCGAAGCACTTAAAGCTAAGTGCGACGTTTGCAACAGAAGGGTTCCTCCTGGCGATCACGAATGTCATCCGGAATACGAATTCGAACCATTAAAGGTCCCGTGCAATGCCTGCGACAAAAAAGTCCATCCTGGTGGTCTTAAAGATCATCAGGAGTGGTACTGCGAACCATTGAAAGCCCGGTGTCCTGAGTGCCGGGACAAGATCCCTCCTGCTGGATATAAACTTCATCGGAAGTACTACTGCAGATACCGTATATTCATCTAGCCTTGCTTCGACTCCTGCTAAAGAATATTTGCTGCGTCCCACGCTCTGTGCGCGGCAAACTTGGTGGGATCTCACTGGTACGTGTCTGAAGGATAGTCATTCACTCGTGGTAATCTGTCGCAGTGTTGGTTTTTTTTTTTTTTTTTTTCATAATGTTGGTAATGGGGATTTATTGCCATGTTGGTTTTCTTTACGTCTTGAACAGCTAGCCCAAAGCACATGCTCACAGGGTGCTTCACTACATTCGTTACCTGGATCATGTTAGTGTATTTAGAGTAATCATTCGTTTCCACTTAACTATAGTCATCCCACTCTTAGGTAGTCAATTTTCTTGTTTCACTACAGCACGGCCTCAACCCAATTTTGGAGTATAGTAGCTGCGTCATCATTGCGCATATTCACAGTGAATAGGAGTGTCTCCTGCTGTCCAGCCGACTATGTCTTGTAGCACCAATTGTAAATATGGAAATGGAGTCTCTTCGGGTCTCGCACCAGATCGTCAAACCCCCCCCCCCCCCGTCGTTTCAGGAGCGGACCCGAGGGTCGTACCCCAATCGCTTGCTGCGGGTGGACAGCGCACAATGCAACTCGCGAAACAGGTCCGAACTGACACAATTGCAGTCCAAAGGATCAAAGCAACAGTTAACTGAATATGACATGATGGAGGTTGGCGTGCGTGGTTCCCGGGCGATGGTCGCGAGTATAGTCGAAACTCAACAGCAATATGGCTGTACAGCAAGTCTCGGGCTTTCAGGCACAAGTCGCAACGGTAAAAGCGCAGGGGCCTTGGCATCGCGGGCGCCGAGGCTCACTTGCGCAGGATCGCAACTTACCACGACCAGAAGAGTCAAGAGCGTCCTTGAAGCATAGGCAGCTCTTAGAATGGGAGGGAATCTGTGAGTGCAATATGCCTTGACCGTTCATGAAGCGTTATTGACCGGTGGCATCGTGAAGCGCCATGGCGACAGTGAGTGTTTGGCCGCCGATGTCATAGGGGCTTTTAGGCTTACCATAGACATCCAAGGCATGGAAGCGATCACTTATGGACTGGGTATCGAGAGGAGAATGCTTCGGTTCGGGCATGCTTTGGTAGCTGGCTGTATATCCATAACGATACAGGTTTGCCGAGCTCCGTCGTCTTAATGAGGCTTGTTTATTAACCACCTGCAGTCAGCATCTTCTCGCATGTCGTCGGGGCCATAGTGTTCCTAGCCCTGCCCCTATGGGCATTCACGACTGAGATCCCGCCTCGGTATCAGATCGCGACTACGAGCGACGTTGTTGTTTGCAGCATCTACTTCGTTGGTGTCGCCATCTGCTTCGTCTTCTCTACTCTGTATGGTCGCGCAAATTGAATAGCCTATGCTCAGTGGCTAATCAAGAACCCAGGTTCCACACGTTCATGTGTCATAGCGAATCGTGGTATCTCCTCGGCATCAAATTCGACTACCAAGGCATTCTGCTCCTGATGTGGGGGTCAACTATCCCACTCGTATATTACAGCTTCCCTGGCGAGACAAACATCCAGGTGTTGTACTGGATCATTACCACTGTCCTGGCAGGGCTTTGTTCTCTGGCCACATTCCACCCATCGATCGGCGGGCCTCACCTTGGACACGTGCGTGCTATGCTCTTCGGCGCGTTCGGGTTTGGCTCATTCCTGGCTCCAATTGCGCATGGTGTGTTGAAGTATGGCTCAGCGGAGCAGCACGAGAGAATCGGACTTTCTTGGATAGGCTTGACAGCGATCTGCAATCTGACGGGTGTCGTCTTTTATGCATTCAAGGTGAGTGGCTCGCGAATCTCACCGGCTCAGTGAATAGACACGGCTAATGAGCTGCAGTTCCCGGAGCGATGGTATCCTCGGACATTTGATATTTGGGGTGCAAGTCACCAGATTATGCATGTCATGGTCGTCTTTGCGGCGCTCGCATACGTGCAGGCGGTGCTGCAGGCGTTTGATTTTTATCATCAAATACTGTTTTGATTATTTCGATGAACCGAAAATCCCAAGTAGAATTGCCATTGAAATACGCAAAGTCCGCCTGGCTTTAAGTCAATGCTGTCTCGTGTCCTGAGATTTCCGCTACACCTGCGCAGCAAATTCATCTCTGTAGTATCGCTCAGACAGATTATAGAACTGCGTTGGTATCATTGTGTACCTGATAAATGCCATCAATAACGCCATTTCCAGCATGGAGCAGACCTCCGTGAGCAGCAAAAGTGATTCACGTGCACACTGCGCCTGCAACGGAGGATCACGACAGCACGACTATCGCGAGCCTGGCGCCTGTGCTCCGCGATAAGTGAGACTGAACACCCTCTTTGGGACCTCAACACAAGGGTGTGGAAGAGATTCATTGATCATCGCAAACGATAGATCCTGGCTGCATGGCATTGGCTATGGTCTCGATCAAGGCCTCAATGCTTCTGTGATAGACCGGTGCTACAAGCGACTTCCCTGTCAAGCACATCAAACTTTGGGGCGCGATGGACACAACTTCTACCTGCAAGATTCCGCGACTTTGCGTACTAATGGGGTGAGCATGATGAGGTGCCTGTCCACTTCTAGGAAAGGATGAGTGAGAGCAAGCTATCATGGGTGGTATTTTGCAACATACAAGGATTGGACCATACTGCAATCACTTGATAAGCTTTCAAGAGTAGTTTCCGCCTAGGATTTCCTCGTTGTTTACTATACCCTCCACAAATTCCGTTATTTATCTTGTATAGAATATGCAGAAATCTCCACGGCATCCACCGAGTGTCAACAGCAGACTCATAAGCGTCTGTTTCGCAGAAGCAACCCCCACAGTAACCCCGAGGCAGAGAAAGCCAAAACTGCGACTGTTCACGATGTCAGTCATCCTACTTATTGGGGTCACGTTTCACGTACCGTAACTATATCTCAGCGCTGTAACGTATGACCTGATGACCGACTGCTCGACGTCTCCTCTGAGTTGCCTGATAAAACCGACGTTGGCCGCGGCTTGACTGATAATCTGTCATGCGCGAATCAGCACATGGCCTGTCGAAAGGAAGAATTCTACTGTCCATACTTCTGCAATCTCCTCAGAAACCAAGCCAAGCTCTTCCAATCTCGCTCGTAGGGTATTCTGTAAGACTTCAAGCATGACTGCGCTGCTTGTAGCCACACCAAGTGCCATGCCAACGGGTATGGCCAAATATAGACCCGATGATACCACCGCCTTGTGGGCTGGCTCTACGACTGCATTCAAGGCGACGAATACGGCTGACATTGCCAATCCAGATCCAAAGCCGCTAGGAGGTGTTAGAACCCATATGTACAGACATTGGTCGACACTCACCCCGGAAAGATGTACAGGGACTCCCACCAGTTGGTGTGTCCGTGCCAACGTATAATTAAAAAGATGTAGCCGATGGATGCCGATATCGAGGCAGCTGTGATGACTATCTTGTATCTTCCGGTTCTGATCGCTTTGTTAGCCTTGCCTCTCAATGGCCGATTTCTCTCACAGGGGCATGAAAGGACTGTACCTTTTGATCAGCCTCCCAGATGCGATACCACCAAGAGCATTGCCGATTACAGCCGGTACTAGATGAAGACCTGCAGCTGTGTTTGATGCCTTTGCCGTGACTTGGAAGTATAGCGGAACGCTATACATGAGCTGCACACCAGGTGTCAGTCACTCCTAGAAAAAGGTATGGTATCCGTCATTTTCTCACGGCTGTCTGTGCTCCCGCAATACACGCGATTATGAAGTACGGCGCTAGTATCTCGCGGCTTTTGAGCAGTCGAATAGGAATCGCTGGCTCTTTCGCCCACCATGCTTCGTTGGCAAGGAAGAGACAAAAGATCAAAGCACCAGCCACGAACAATGAGGGTATAGCTGGGTGTGTCCAGGGTAGTCGAACACCACCCAGCTCGAGGGGAAGCATCATCACAAGCACTGATGTACCCAGAAGCAAGGACCCAAAGAAGTCGATCCGAGAAAGCCGATCGTTTCTGTCCGCGCTCGGGCCTTGAGATGCTGTCTTCGTGTTCGGGATGACGAAGATGGCTCCAGTGATTGCCATGAGGAAGAAGGGTACCTGTCCTAGGAAAGACCTTGATCTGAGAGTGAGTCATCGTTGTTGGGGGCATCTATGCATCACTAAGTCTGACAAAGTCGAGGACGACACTCACCATCGCCAGCCGATTCTATCGGCCAACCATCCGCCTACAGGACCACCGAGCGACCTGCCGGTGGTCACAACGACATTGGTGTACCCGAGCCAGGTCGCGACTTGTCGGAGAGGGATGAGGTCTACGCAGTCAAGTCAATATTCGTAGACTCTAAGACATAGCAGCTTGCGCCATACCGGTCGTTAACACCAGTCCCAGGCTTGACATACCCGATCCTCCAGAGCCCGATATTACGCGACCGAGGATCACGTGCCACATCTTTCTACTAACACCACTAGGTTTCATAAGTAGCCGGGCGCTTTCGTGATGCCAGCGTGCTACTTACATGATCGTACTAGGCAAAGTCAGTACTGTTCTTGCTATAGCTTGACGATATTCACACTTACCAACCAACAGCAAACAGAACATAGCAGAATATAAGCAGAATCTTTCGACCGTATATATCGCTCAATTTCGCATACTGACCAGCCGCATTAGAACGGGTCCTACGTGATGGCTCACATCATATACCAGAATCTGTGTTGCTGAGCCCGCCAGCAGAAAGCTGATGAAGAGCCAGCTCGAGTCTTCGAGCGCATCAAACTCCGAGGCAATCCGCGGGTGAGTAGCCATGATCAAGGAGCTGTCGAGGCCGGATATGAATAGGCCTTCGGGGTCAGTGAGTATACATCCATTAAGTGCACCCAGGGAGCAGCAGACCTATCATCAAAACGGCGATGACTTGAACGAGAGAACTCGTGCTCATCGAAGGCGAATCGATGTCTTGGCTCGGCTCGGGAGCTGCGGCGCCTGCTTCCACTTCTGCGCCGAGACCGCCGACCGTAAGTATTTTACCCGATTCGTCCTCATGTTGCGCATTTCCCGAAGCCGAGTTATGGCCATTCGGGTTCACGGGGTCTGACACGGATGACAAGAGGGGCGTTGTCTCGCTGCCGCTGGCCATTTTCGCTGCCAGAGAACAATATCGATGAGGTTGTCAAGAACTCTGCCGTCCCCGGAGATTTTCACGGAGGAATGATAAGGATGTAAGTGTGGGAGTGATTAGATGCAGCTTGATGAACCCTGCGAGAGGGGCGCATACACAACGATGTCGGGTAATTTGGTAAGCCCTGTACATGAGGTGTGATGCCGGGGCGCTGACGTGCTTCTCAAGGTACCAGGCTAGGACATTGCTACCAAGGTACTCAGCTCAAATCCTTTCTAAATGTTTACATTGTTTGACTTTGTATTCAATTCTCTTTATCGCATGTTCATAGTTACAGATTCCCTCCAAACTCCAGGAACAGCTGCTCTACGTCCACTCATGCCAATTAGGATCTAGACTCCAAGCCTGACCCTCTTGCTGGAACTGGGGCCCTTCTGCATCGAGTATATAGCCCATCTCACATCGCTCGAACTCGATCTTCTTCGCTTTCTCGGCGTAGAAAATGTCGAATCTCGGGGACAGAGCGTCTCCGAGACTCGCGACATTGCCCGCCGGATGAAGGCTTTGCCATGGATGTACGCAAGTCGCGGCTTTACAAGATTTCAGAACGAACAATAGGGAGTCCAGTCTCTGGACAACCTTACGGATGGGCATACCAAGCAACGATTGAGCTGATCCGTCTTCTGGGTTGAGCAGATTGACCATTTGCCCCGGGTCCGTCGCGAGATCATACAGCTCGTGCTCGTTGTTGCACCAGACCTGGTAGTGAAGGTTATACGACTCGCTGATGACTCGCACTGCCTTGTAAGTATTGTTCATATGGATTCTCGGATACCAGTCAAAGACCTCGCCCTCGTTCGAAGCGAAACCCCAATGCTCGACCGTCACGTGTTCGTGTCTCTCTTCTCGGGCACGGTCAAGGGCCTGTCTCGTCAGTGGAACTGACAGGCCATCGAAGTCGTCTCGGAGAGGCGCGCCCGCTAGTTCGAGGATGGTCGGCGCAAGATCGGTATGTGTGGTGACGATATCGGTGCTATGTCCCTCGAGTACACCCGGCCCCCGGATGATGAGAGGGATGTTGATGTCCTCCTCAAAACTGCATTGCTTCGCAGGTTGCATGCGGTGTTGTCCGATGTGATATCCGTTATCGGTTGTGTATATGATGTATGTATTATCTAGCAAGCCCATACCCTCGAGTCGACCGAGGACATCATCCACAAGCTCATCTACGCTCTGAAGAGTGCGCAGACGCTGCAAGTAAAAATGGTCGTTATAATCGACATTATCCTGGCTCTGTTTCGGCAGCTTCCGGATCCAACTCGCGCCCGATGGCTTATCCGGATTGAAATTCGCCGTCCGCGGTACCCTTGTGCCCTCGAACAGATGCGCGTGTCGCTCGGCGGGTACGGGTGGCGCGAACTCGATTTCGGTGATATCGCTGTGGTTGCCATCCTTGAAACTCGGTGCCCAGAGGTTCGCGTGCGGCGAGACCGGTGCGATGCCAAGAAAAAACGGCTTGCCGGCATCGTTGGCCTCTTCTAGGAGTCCTAATGCTTTCTTCGCCAGGACATCGACGCTGTGCTGCCCCTCGTAGCTGACTGGTGGATCTTGGTTTCGCTGGTACGTGCTGTTCATGTACCAATAGGTGAAGGGGTCCAAGAGGAAGTCCTTGTTCGTGTTAGCCAGAGTGACGGGGGGAGAGCTGCCCAAACTCACTGATGCGGTCCAACCAGCGGCGTGAGGAGAGTCGTAGTTATCGACTGAATGGGCATTGTACAGCTTCCCAGTGTAATACGTGTTATATCCCGCCTGCTGAAGCCATATCGGAAGGTAATTCTCGTTCAAGCCTTGGCTCACGAACTTAGGATACCCTCCTGTAGCATAAATTAGCATCAGTGATTAGAATCGGTTTGCAATACGCACCGTATGGAGGCGTCACGTTCGTCACGTTGGTGTTATGAGCAGCTTGTCCCGTCCAAAGTGTAACCCTTGATGGGCAGCACAGAGCCGTCGTGCAGAAATGCCTTTTGAAAAACGTTCCATGGTCCGTTAAATGGCGCTTGACATGCGGCATGTAATCTAGCGATTGCATGTGAAGGTCTTGATCATCCGTGAGAATGAAGACAATGTTCGGTCGACTGCGGCTGGGCTGGCTAACCGGGCCAGCTACCAAGGGAAGCTGGTCTGCAGCAGCGTCATAGTCTGGATACACAGCGACAGACAGAAAAGACAGGAGAGAAAGAGTCAAGAGACGCTTAGCACCTGTCATGGTGATGATCTTTGATTGCTGAAGCGATGTCCGCTGACACCCTCTCGGTTGCGTCGAACCAGATTCTGAATTGGATACCGCCGGGAACCGTATGCCACGTCTTGGCGCATCAATTGTAAGTGCAGTACACCACTACTTCGAGGCCTGGTATTTAAGATCCGAATGCGGTATAGTAGAGTATTGCGCAAAGTTCTGGCCTTCTTGCGAAGTGGCGAGAGCTCCCCCCCTTACCTGGGGGATGCTGTGCGACGATGACACCAGTAAAGTTGGGCTACCATCAACTCTCACCAGAGGCCCAAGTCGGTGACTGAGGCAGAAGGTGATGTTTATGAGACGAGGCTTGCTTGGTCTTAGGTACTTGGGCCACGGGAATACCAGATCGCGAGTTCTTTTTCCAACATCTCCTCAAGACTCTCTGCTGTTCACGAAGTTTAATCGCAGTGCCCATCCTCTGCTGGTACCATATCTGCGGGAGAGCGGGGAGATATATCGGCACTTATATGCATGAACACCAGGCTAAAGGCGAGCAGAAGCGTGGTTGGGAACACCCCGCAATCCTTACATATCACTGTCACATCGGGTACCAGCTGACAGTCACAGGGTGAGGGCCGATATCATCTCAACCAAGGGTCTCTTTTGGTAACTGGAGAACTATATGAGCATGGCTGCGGCTTCGATGTATATCAGATTGACTGGAACTGGGCAGCCTTCCCGACTTGTGCTTTTGCAGTACCACAAGCTGTAATCATGGCGACTGTGGTGCCCGAGCAGATAACATCCGAAAAGGTTGCTCAGTACGATGAGACTGAAATCGGAGCAGAGAAGGAAGATAGAGTCGACTCTGTGCCGCCACTAGGCAGGCCCGAGGAAGAGAGAAAGTTCTGGTTCCAGCGAGCTACGAGATATGATCCATGTGCCGTCGCGACCCAGGTACGAGCTTATGATACCTAGACGATGATGGTACTGATACTGCTGTTTTTCGCAGCCGAGCGTTTACGATATACCGGACATCGCAGTTCAATACCAACCTCGAGACGATTGGTACGCGAGTGCTCGACCGTGAAGCGGTAACGGACATTAACACAAATGTAGGGAGAACTTACACCGCTTTGATCCATTGGCGAGATGGACTTGGGGGGAAGAGCAAAAGCTCTTAAGAAAAGTCGATTTCCGGATTATGGTCTGGACCTGCATTATGTTCACAGCGATGGAACTGGACCGGGCGAATCTAGCTCAGGCCCTGACGGACAACTTTCTCGACGACATGGGCATGACCACGAACGGTACGTTTGCCTCGTATGATACCGAGATCCATGGACTTTCCGGACTCACATCATGACAGACTATAATCTCGGCAATACCATATACGCGCTCTGCTTCCTCGCCGGCGAGTTCCCGTCACAGCTACTCGCGAAATGGCTGGGACCTGACCGTTGGATCCCATTCCAGATCGTTCTCTTCTCCGTAGTCTCAGCGTCGCAGTTTGCACTGGATAGCCGGTCGTCGTTCCTTGCTTGTAGGGCTCTGCTTGCCCTTTTGCAAGGTGGCTTTATTCCCGAAGTACGTCCCGGTGAAAGATTCGTCGGATGGATAGCTGACCACGAGTTTCAACAGTGTGTTCTATACCTATCTTATTTCTTTAAGCATCACGAGCTCACGATCCGTCTGAGCTTCTTTGTAGGTGATATCGACACTCGCTTATCTGAGGAGATGCACTGACTTTTGCGCTTCAGTGGACGGGAATGTTTCTTGCGGACATCCTCGCAGCCATCATCGCCTTCGGCTTGCTCCACATGCGAGGCGTTGATGGCCAGTCCGGCTGGAGATGGCTCTTCTTGATTGAAGTGCGTCTCTTGAACCCGACTTGACATCATATTGCTGACCATGGTAGGGCCTGATCACCGGGACAGTTGGCCTGCTATCATTCGTAATGATGCCTCCCGGTCCAACCCAGACTGCAAGCTGGTCGCGCGGGAAGAATGGCTGGTTCACACCGCGGTAAGCGATCTGCCTCCAATGAGTCGCCATGTATTGAGAGCAGAACAGTGAGGAGGTCATCATGGTGAATAGAGTGATCCGAGATGACCCCAGTAAGGGCACCATGCATAACCGCCAGCCCATCACGCCAAAGCTTTTGTGGAAGAGTCTCACGGATGTCGACTTATGGCATGTCCCATGCAGTTCCTCAAGAGGAAGCCGATGACTGACAGCCAGACAGGCCGCTTTATGCACTCGGGCTCACATTCAACATACCAACTTTTTCACCGCAGCAGTATCTGAGTCTGTCGCTGCGCGGTCTTGGCTTCGACACCTTTCAGACGAACCTGTTGTCGATCCCTTACTTGGTCTTGAAGAGTAAGAAGTTCAGACGCATCACGCATCATTCCGTTATATACTTCCCAGCTGATATTCACAAGCAATCAACATGCTCGCACTCTCCACCCTCGCAGAGTACACAGGGCAGCTCGCCGCCTGCGCCTCGATCTTCCAGTTCTGGTGTCTGCCCTTCCTGATCTACCTGCGCGTCGTCGACACCACTCACGTATCCAAGTGGTTAACATGGGCCATGATCTCCCTGCTGCTCGCCGCACCCCTCGGTAGGTTCACAACAACCCCCACCCGACCCTCACCCCACAGCCCTCAAGATCAACGGACTGACCGATCGATCCAACTCATCCCAGGCCACCCGGTCCAAGTCGGCTGGATCTCCCGCAACGCCAACACCGTGCGCTCGCGCACCGTCGGCGCGGCCCTGTACAACATGTTCCTGCAGGCCGGCGTCATCATCTCGTCCAACATCTACCGCGCGGACGACGCGCCGCGGTACCGGCGGGGCAACGGCATCCTGCTCGGCATCCTGGGCCTGAACCTGGCGCTGTACGCCGCGGCCAAGGCGTACTACGTCTGGCGCAACCGCGTCCGGGCGGGGAGGTGGGGGGACATGACGCCGGAGGAGAGGCTGGTGTACCTGGCGGACCACCAGGACATGGGGAATAAGAGGCTGGACTTTAGGCTGGCTTCGTAGGGCACGTTCGATGTGTTGGTAGGTACGGCGAGAGTCAGAGTGGGCGCTGCTCGTCTTGCTCTGTAGGTACAGTACATACCTACCTAGAAATCTACTGGAGGTTTCACACGCGTTATGAAATGCAGTACTCTTCCGAGGTCAGAATAAGCATGCTCTCGTCGCCACCCGGATCGTCGTCACGATCAGTACGTTACGGGTCGTCTGATGTGTTGGGCGGATCTTCCCCAAGATCTTCACCTCTGGAGTCTCAGGGTAAAAAGCTCGGTGATGACCGAAAACGGCCAGCTCCAACGTGGAAGCCACCTTTGCTCCAACGCGGTCCTGTCCCACCGGCTGTCAGTAGGTAAGCGGGAAAAATCATGTCGGTGCCTGTGCGGAGATTGTTTTTGCATTGATCACTCGCGCCTTTTAGGGATTCCCTTTCTTGCGTCCTGTTTCAACGGGCGCGCGGCACATGGGCGTGTCTCATGTTAGATTCGATTACAGTGCCGGGTGGGTTTCGGGCTCTGAGCGCCAGGATCTCAAACAGCTTAGTAGTCGTGGGCCGTCGTGGGGACGGTGGAACACGGCAAATTTAGGCACGATAAGCAACTAATTAGGGAAGAGCATCATCCAAGTCGTTTTTTATTTTATTTTTTTCATTATGTATATCGATATGTTCTAGTCAAAATATTTACATTTCTATGTGAAGGGTAGACACACTAGACAACTGACTCCCGATCAGTAGAGCGACTGGCACTCGAAGCTGCTCGCGTCATTCACGTCGCCCGAGACGTACTTGGCCTGCTTGGGGTAGACGCACAGGGGCCTCTGGCTCTGGACGCCCTCCGTGGCCGTGTCGTTGACAAACTTGGTCGCAACGAGCTTCTCGGGCGCGCTGTCCTCCTCGACCCACTTCATCATGGCCAGGATGACGTCGTGCTCGGCGTCCTCGTAGCCGGGGACGGAGTGGGTGGCGCCGGTCAGCGACTGGCTGCCACCCGCGATGTACCACGGGGCGACGTCGGAGCCGGAGCAGTGGTTCATGCCGGGGATGAGGAAGAACCGGTAGAAGTCGTCGAGGTTGACGCCCTGGGGCTCCATCGCGTGCTGGACCTGCTTGTAGAAGTAAGGGCTGCTGCCGGTGGGGATCAGGGAGTCGGCTCCTCCGTGGTACATGATGATCTTGCCTCCCTTGTTCATGTAGGGCGACATGTCGAAATCATTGGCGGTGGCGTTTCCGGGGTTGACGGTGTCGGCAAACTGGACGTCCTTGTACGAGAACTGGGTGTAGTCGTAGTTGGTGTCGTTGTAGATGAAGTATTGGTAGAAACCGGAACCCAGTGTAGACACGGAGCCCATAAGGAAGCTTGCGTCGGCTCCCAATGCGATTCCGGGGAAGACAAAGGTCTGGTTGGTGTCGACCCAGTCGTTGTAGCCCTTGTACAGGGTTGTGAGCTGCGCCGGCGTAAGGCACGATGACGAGTTCGAGTCGGACCCGCAGAGCAAAGCCTCGAAATCGAAGTTGCAGCCGAATGGGTCACCGACGATGCTATCCGTCAAACCGTCTTGGGGATCGCATTGCTTGATCATCTCAGCAGAAACGCTGCTGAACAGCGAAGGGTCGATATAGCCAGGACCGTCAACAGGAGTGTTGAGGAGACCATCGTAGAGAGTAGCTGATGCCAGGTGGACGGTGTACCAAGCTGGCGCGCCGACGGAGATGCCATCAAACGTATCTGGGTACATCTGAACCTCCTTCAGACCCTGGCGGCCACCAGTACTGCAGCTGGCGTAGTACGAGTACTTGATGCCATCCGTGATAGCGTAGTACGTCTGGATGATTTCCTATGCGTTCATGTCAGTCTTTGGGTTTCCTCCCAATTCGACATAGGCACCGACCTTGGAAAGCACGATAGAGCCATGCATGGCCCGGTAACCCCAATCGATGACAGTCTCGGGGGCGTCCAAGGCCCACGAGCCGTCGAAAGCGGCCGAGCTGTGGCCAGTATCGGTGCTCATGGTGGCAAAACCGTAATGGGAGAAGATACCCATGTCCGGCCAGTTGATACCTCCACCATAGCCGCCATTGCCCGTCGCGAGGAACCTCTCGTTCCAAGTGGTGTCGGGCAGGAACAGACCAAAGTTGTACGACGAGTTGTCTGACGACTTCACGTTGATGCCAACGGCGCAGAGAGCCGGAAGCTGGGTAGCATTCGTGGGAAAGGGAATATCAGAGGCTCCCTGCCCAAAGCTGCCGTTCGCGGGAACGGCTTGCACGAAAGAGACAGTCGCCTCCGGGTTGCCCGAGAGGATTTCCGTAAAGGTATCCGTCGTACACTGAGCAGCGACAGCCGCGGAGCCGGCAAGCAGCGAGAGAGGATATACCAAAGAGCGATGCATGCTGGGCATCGACACTTGACCAGAGCAGCGAACACACAGAGGGAGAGCGAGAGAGATACAAAAGAAGGGACGAGGATCACCTGGCTAACTCGGACCGAACACTCGTTGGGTCGTTCGTCGCGGCACGGCGACGGCACTTATATGTCGAGGAAATATTTCTCGCTTCGACGCGTATACGTACGTGCTCTATTTCCCGTGCCAACTCCAAACAGGTCATCGCAGAGTTGCATCGGCGAGAGGCCGCACCTAGTTACGACCGAGATTTGCAGATCCACCCCAAGGCTTCAGTGGGGGAGAGGCAGGAGGACCAGGCTCATCGGCCCTATCTTCTTAGTGAGCTAGGAAACAAGCGAGAGACATACATACATAACTAGCGACGAGACGAGGTCACCGTTGACGTGATGAAATCAACGCTCTCTCCACGCTCCTCCACGCTTCTTCAGCGCGCCAGCGAGCGGGCAGAACATGGTCCGGCAGGGATGGCCCCCCCCCTTGGAGAGGAGGCATGAAAGCTTGGTGTCGTAGATCCGCAGCAGATTGGGCTAAGCCCCCCAGCTTCTCCCGGTGTTTTCTACTATTAGCAGCGTGTTTGCATCGCTAGAACGGGACGGAACATGCAGGAGAACAATCGAGTGCGTGCAGTGCGTGGCCTCTACCAGCTTCCGAGCTGGGGGAGAGTGGCATAGAACGCCTCATGAAGCAAGAATACCTGCTGATCCTCGTCCCCAATGCGTCGGACATGGCTCATCTGGTCGGATACCTGCACGAATTTGCACAGACACCGATGCGGAGTAAGCCAAGAACGCAACCCTGCCAGGCCCCGTGGGCGCTCATGGGAGGCCCCGGACAGAGCCCGGAACTGGTTGCCATAGCGAAATTACTAGCGACTCTAGGGAAGCTCATCAGTAGTGAGCTAACCTCGTTTGCGTCGCCCTCTCCCCTTGTTGGGTCTCATACCGAGCTGGAACCGCGGCGATCTCGAGTTGTTCTCGGCACTTCTTCACTACTCACCAGCAGCGTCTTGGGAGCTGTGAAAGACCCAGAGCCAAGAAAGACCTGCAGTGAGGCTGCTGCTGAAAAGTTGGTGGTGGTGGTGGTGCATTAATGAATATGTGCAGTACTATACATATCGGCGCGGCCACCTTCTCGAATCTGATACTGATCCTGCGTTATCCCAATTTCATATCAAGGTCTGTGGAGACACCCTGCCATGAGCACTCGTATTCAGTATTCAGACAATATTCTACATTGAGTCGCGAGGCGTCTTCCATGACTATGAGAACAAGTGCCGGTTGGGGCATCATGAGAAGCGTGCCGATGAGTCTTGAAGTCATCGAGTAGAGAGGAATACGTACAGCTGTGCAGCTACCTTCCAACTCGGGTCGCATCAGCTCTAGTTACAAGTCATCCCTTGATAAGATCCGATCGAAGACCCGAAGGAGTCGGGACTCACATTCGGCAATCGAGCCCAGCACCCTGGACGACCGCCATGCGACGAACCTGTCGGGCCGGACTAGCACGCATCCGTCCTCGTCAACGCCACGGATTTTGCACCACTCGCGGTACACGTCAACGTAATCAAGCCCAAACCCAATACCAAAGGTCTTGATGGGTATCCCTGTGCTCGTCGCGACCTTCGATGCAGCTTGTCTCCAGGCATCACCTCCATTACCCGTCAAAAGACAGAATGAAGCTTTGCCTGCAATGTCCTGCGTCGAGATCATCCTCTTCCGCGTCGGCACGTCAAGCCAGGCGTGAGGCAAGCGACTCCCAGGGTACGTCGATCTCTGAAACTTGATCAAGGGATCGCCCTCCAGGACGGGTCGCGGTTGGTCCTCGTCATCGAGGTAGACGGCGCTGGAGGTATACCATTGGTTCCCTTGCAGCCCCAGACTCTCGACTTCTCCCCTCTTCTGCTCAAGAGCATCGTGAAGCTTTTTGCGACGTTGGTGTCCAGCTTCCGTCGCTTCGTACAGTTCGGCGACCTGCTTCATTCCCTCCTCTCCCGTTGGAGCCATCATGCCGAGGACTTCCCAGATCGCGGCGTGTCCGCGAAGCTGATGATTGGACTCCCTCACTAGGCTTGCTCCCACAGGCTGGCGCTCATCGTTGTAGGACTGGAGCAGTCTCGGGCCGGCAAGGCCTTTGGCCACGAAAGCCGCTTTCCACGCTAGGTTGTATGCGTCTTGCACGCATGTATTCGAGCCGAGTCCGTATGCTGGCGGGTGCCGATGCGCAGCGTCTCCGAGCAGGAATGCGTTCTCATGCTCTTGGGTCGAGTATCTCTCGGCCACGGTCTCGCGCACAACCCACGAGTCCACGCTCAGGATCTCGATGTCTACCGCATCGTCACCGATTGCTTCCCGGACACATTCGACAATCTCGGGACTGCTGGCTGTGAGGTCTGCGAACTGGTTCACGTTCCCAGTGCAGAAGCATACGAGCAGCCACTCGCCCCAAGGCCGCACGAGGCGCAGTGTGGGAACCATGCCAAAGAACGTTGTCCGGTCCGGCCTCATGATCCAATTGAGTCTCGCAACACGGTCTTTGAGCATCAGATGCCCGATTTCGGCCCTCAACAGCACATTGCAAGCATACCCACCGGTAGGTTCGCTCAAGAATCTGAAGCCGAGAGATTGAGAAACCTGGCTGCGCGCTCCATCTGCGCCGAAGAGGTACTTGGTGTTGACCTTTAGAGTGTTCTGCGTGAGCCCGTCCCTGATCGTGCAAGCAAACCCTGCTTCTGGGATCTTCACAACGCCGACTAGAGTGGTCGAGTATCGGACCTCGAATCCGTGCTGAGAAGCATACTTCACCAGGATTGGCTCGAGGTATGATTGTGGCAGATCCAGTGACTCGCAAGGCGTTGCCAAAGCCACGTCTCCCTGTGCCCTGGTTCAGTGTATTGTTCTTCTTTTTGTCACTTTGTTTGCAGCACGATGTTGCTGTACTGACCAGCCCGTGGGGAGCCGCACCCCAAGCGTACACTTTCCCATACTCCTCACCGACGATGCTCCGGCACCATCGGAACGACTGGAACATAGAACCACGAGTGGCTTGACGCAAGGCGTCTTGTTCAAGACCAATATCTCGAAGACATTCTAGTGGATGCGCTCGTCAGTTCTTACTGTTTTTTTTTATATACAGATATGTTCAAGTTGGTGCGCCTTCACGTACCCAGTCCAAACGGGTTGAAGATGTGTGCCCGAGGCGTGTCAGCTGTACTCGGCGCTTTCGTTATGATGAAGCCCTTCATCCCTACGAAATTTACGTCAGAAAGTTGGACCTCGCCTGCGTGAGAGTGGCGAAGATCTTACCGTTCTGGCCGAGAAAAGCGCCGCAGGCCGCACCGGCCGGGCCGGCACCGACGACAAGGAAGTCTACGTTCGCCGTAGCATCCATATCTCCCATTCCCGAAATTCCTCAGCGAAGTCAGAGATAGTTATTGCTTCCTGATCCCGGGACGTCTCGCGCAACACAGAGGGTGCAGCAGGCATTTATAGTCAGCTGCGTCCCCGCCGAGGCCCACGAAGGTTTGAGTGCATAGCACCGCGGCTCGGCACAGGTGAGATTCAGGAGTCATCGCTGCCTAGTTCAGACATTGTGAGGCTGTACTTACTTGCGCATCACGTACATTGCCCCGCTTGCGGTACGTCGTGAGCCTCTTACATTTCCTCGACGCCGTACGTAACATGCCGTCGCGCGGCACCGCGGCCGCTAGGTATTACGTTTCTTACATCACTGTATGCAAGTTTATCTAAGGCCAGGAAGCCTGGCTTACGAGCCAATCCGTATCGAAAATGACCAGCCAGTCTACGGTTTTATATTGAACGGACAGTATTTTTTATGTTCCTACCTAAACCTTGCCACTGTGGTATTTCTCATTGTCGGAAATCAGGTTGTCTTCCATGACCAATGTCAAACTCTCACTACCTTCGGGAAGCGACCTCAACCGTCTGCTTCACGCCTATGCAATTGGGCTCAATCGTTGGCATGCTCCGTGGTTTATAATGCAGTGATTTTTCGACCTGAGAGCCCAGGGTGTTTTTGTAGGGCCTCTTGGAACCCACCCCCGGACCGGGTGAGGTGAGGTAGAACAATATACTCGGGCTCAGTAACAGTATATGAATCATGTTTGCAGCCGAAATCTCCACGTACGACCATAGAACCTAGAGAACTCGGCATCCCGTCCGCTCTGCCCTAGATAAACTGGGTATCGCTGGATTAGTAGTTGGGTCGGTGACGACCAGCGAATCCCCAGTGTTGTACGTTTTGACGCTTTCTTTTGCGCTATCCAACTATCATCATTACGCCAAGACACACTGTGTCACTTACATATGCCAGGGTGTTTCAGTATCGGCATCGGTAGACGATTTTGCTGCACTCTTAACCGTTCAATACCCACGTGGATGGCTCGAGACATTTTGTGTGGACCGGGATCTCTAGATGGCTTCGTTTGCCATGGAAAGCTTTTGCGACTGGATTTGTCTTGGCTCGTTGGAATTCATCTGTATCTCTGAAAATGAAGTAGACTTCTCTAGTCTCTGAGATCGGCCTTCCTCGATTGTATGTATACTTGTCTCCCGAAAGGCTTGCAGAAAACCAACTACCTGCCTTCTACCATGAAGAATATGTGGTTACCTGGCACCTTCTATAAGAGGGATCATATACTTAAGCCACCACAGCCACACGTGTGGTCAGTGAATGAGATATCTGCTCTCAGCGGCTCTTCGACCGCAGACAATGGTGGTCAGACAGGTCAGATACCCATACCATAATTCTCTCGGGTATCTACGCCAGATGCTGTGAAACATGAAGAATTCAAGAATGAAACCACTTCTTGCTACTCAACCGTCAGGATGTCACGGTTCTTTTTCCCAGATCCAGGTCTCAGATCAATACGCAAGGGAGCCCAGAAAGAGGGGAAGCTGACCCGATGTGTTCATCGTGACGGAGGGATCACCCAGCCGAGCACGTATCCTCGATGGGTCTTTCTCGATGGAAACGATACTTTTCATGGGGTCGCCCACGCGGAACAGGCGTGGCAGAACTCTGGCTAACAGTCAAAGGGGGTGCATTGGGGTTGAGATGGTGGCCGGTCCTGGATTCGAATTGGATGCTCAATCACCATCAACATGCACATGCATCGCCAAACGTCAATTTCTCCAACTTCCCCTCGCTCAACGCAGCTCCGTCAAACCGGAAAATCGGGGTTTCATTACGAATGCCACGACCGAGAGCTCGAGGCAGTGCTCGCAACGTCGGCAGTTTCATTACCTTGGAATACGACCTTCTCTGCCTATGGGACTCGAGTAAACTGGGCCGAAGTGCTGTCTTCTGCATGGTGACGAGGAATATGATCAATCCGGACGCATTAGGTCTCATGCGAACACGCTGCGAGTGAATCTGCCATATCGCAGTTCCCAATGTCACCTCCGACTAGGCAGTAGCTCTTGACCCGAGAGATTCCCCTGTCTGCATTCGAGGCTTCCTCAAGTCCAGACCATCGCGGACTTAAGCTGGCTTATGAGTGTTGTTCGAATCGGACATTTAGCAACCAATCAGGATGTGGATAGCAAGACCGTTAGGTAGCAGCTAGAGCTATCCCGGGCGTTGCTCGCCACACGCAGTCCAAGCTAGATACTGTAAGCCCGACAGATCCGATCAGACAACAGACACCCACGGAGATGTTATTAGTCGTCCCTCGTTGCGGGGAAGCACGAGTCTGCAGGAGGCAAGCTTACGGCTATTCTATTCTGACATCGAGAAGGTCTCCACCCCCGCATTTGACCAAGAGGTCCTGCATGAGCTTCTAGTCTGTCAGTGGCCAATGGAGTTTGATGCTGTCAGGAGAAGGTCACCCTACCTGTAGGTAGCAGGGACAAGGATCAAAGGCAGTCAAGGCTGTGAACACCAAACTTTCCGAGCCTCACCGAGATGCCGCTGGTACTATTGTTCCAGTACCAGGCATTGTCATCCAGCAATTGCCCAGTATGTATACTCTCTTGGACCTCTATCCCCAGCGCAAGACTCGCGCTGTTCCCATCTGGTGAATCCTCCCACCTCTTATTTGTCGATATCTCGCTGAACTAGTGCTATGTAGAGGTCGAGTCGGCCTCTGAAGCCGGCTAGATCAACATGCTACTATCTTCCCAGTTTCCCTTCGGGATATGGAGATGGAGCAGGGAGTGAATGGTCCATTCACTGCCAACGTCTCTGGGGAATCGCCCAGATCTCTCTAGGCTTTCCCTGAGATGAGGAGGTGTTGCATCTGGGAAGCGTCAGATGACACTACCCAGTGACAGGCATCATCCCTTGGAAGAGGGGTTATGAAGGATCATGTAGTCGCCAATTGGCTTTCTATACATCCCGAAAGATATGCGGCGTCGTCATTGGCGGCTTCATACGGGACAACCAGGTGGAGGTGCTTTTGATACTGCATCTGAGGCAGCTTCCCCTCTCGCCTGGGTATATGTGCTTGCAGCCAACTGGACCTGCGATGAAACATAAGTAAACGTCCTCTACCTGATAGTTCCCGACATGTTCTCAAAGATCTTTGGTCGTGATCAGCAGAAATCAGTGGTCAACGAAGCTATGAGTCCCCTCCCTGAAGAATTCGATATCATTGTATGTGGAGGTGGCAGTTGCGGGTGTGTTGTGGCTGGCCGGTATGAATCAATCGCCGTTGAAAAACGCCTGGTAGCTAATCGACTCAAGATTGGCCAATTTGGATCACAACTTGAAAGTATTACTCATCGAGGCTGGTGAAAGCAATCTCAACAATCCATGGGTCTTCCGTCCGGGGGTCTACCCCCGTAATATGAAGCTGGACTCAAAGACAGCATCATTCTACGAAGGGCGTCCATCCAAATGGCTTTCTGGCAGGAAGGCAGTTGTTCCCTGCGCCCATATCCTTGGTGGAGGATCCTCGATCAACTTCTTGGTAAGTAATGCGCTTGATTACAGCTGACCATCGGTAGCAGAATATTGACTGACTTCAGATGTACACGAGGGCCTCTGCTTCCGACTACGATGACTTCCAGGCCAAAGGTTGGACCACCAAGGAGCTTCTCCCCCTTATGAAGAAGCATGAGACGTACCAGAGAGCCTCCCACAACAGGTACGCGTGATCAATGTCATGATACCGGTCCTGTCTAACTATACCTCAAGGGAAATCCATGGACACGATGGCCCGATCAAGGTGTCATTTGGAAATTAGTAGGTCTTCCGGAACTCAACACACATAGCCTCGGCTAACGGTTTCTAGCACTTATCCAATCAAGGACGACTTCCTGCGAGCTGCTGAGTCCCAAGATATCCCCGTCGTGGATGATCTTCAGGATCTGTCTACGGGCCATGGTGCTGAACATTGGCTCAAATGGATCAACCGAGACGTAAGTTCCTTGCGAACCTCGATGTCGTGCACACATCACTGATACTCATGGATCTCAGACTGGTCGCCGCAGTGATAGCGCCCATGCCTATATCCACTCAACTCGGGCCGTTCACGACAACTTGTACCTGGCCTGCAACACCAAGGTTGACAAGATCATCATGGAGAATGGACGCGCTGTGGGGGTCCAAACAGTGTAAGTCGAGATACCCAACGCCGCCCTCGAGGTTATACTCAAGCGACTCCAGCCCAACGAAGCCGCTTCATCCGAATCAGCTGAAGACCCGGATCTTCAAGGCGCGCAAGCAGATCGTGGTGTCCGGAGGCACACTCTCGTCGCCCTTGATTCTCCAGCGATCCGGCATCGGTACGTAAAATCGAAGCGGCGAGAAAAGTCCCGTACTGATCGGTAAATCAGGTGATCCCGAGAAGTTGAAGCAGGCTGGTGTAGAGCCCATCGTGGACCTTCCGGGTGTTGGTCTCAATTTCCAGGACCACTATCTCACCTTCGCCACGTATCGCGCCAAGCCTGAGACGGAGAGTTTCGACGACTTCGTGCGAGGCGTACCTGAAGTACAGAAGAGTAAGTTTAGTTACTCAATTCCTCACCAAAGATTGGACTAATGCGATGGCAGAGGTCTATGACCAATGGCAGCAAAGCGGCACAGGGCCACTCGCCACCAACGGCATCGATGCCGGTGTTAAGATCAGGCCAACCGAGGCTGAACTCAAGGAGTTTGAGTCTTGGCCGTGCTCCCAATTCAACAAGGGATGGGAGTCGTACTTCAAAGAAAAGCCAGACAAGCCTGTGATGCATTACTCCGTAATTGCTGGTTGGTTCGGTGACCACATGTTGATGTCAGTCGAGAATCCCATCTCCCATCGTATGACAGTGCCTAATCATGACGCAGGCCCCCTGGGAACTTCTTCACCATGTTCCACTTCTTGGAGTACCCCTTCTCTCGTGGCTTCACGCACATCAAGTCATCCGACCCATACGGAACTCCCGACTTCGACCCCGGCTTCATGAACGACGAACGCGACATGGCTCCAATGGTGTGGGGTTACATCAAGTCTCGCGAGACTGCGCGACGTATGGACGCATACGCTGGCGAAGTGCAAGCCATGCATCCCTTCTTTGACTACGATTCTCCGGCCCGCGCCAATGACATGGACCTGGAGACCACCAAGCGCTACGCGCTCCCAGGAAACCTAAGCGCTGGTCTGCAGCACGGCAGCTGGAGTGTCTTCAACCCCCAGCCCGACAAGCCGGCCCAGGCCCACATCCTGAACAGTAACAAGGCTGACATCAGGGAGGACTTGAAGTACAACACGGAAGACATCAAGGCTGTGGAGGAATGGGTCAAGAGACATGTTGAGAGCACCTGGCACTGTCTGGGAGTAAGTCAAACCCGTGTTATTGGCTCTTGAGATAACTGACATCTGTGAACTAGACTTGCTCGATGGCGCCCAAGGAGGGTAACAGCATCGTCAAGCACGGTGTGCTTGATGATCGCCTCAATGTTCATGGCGTAGAGGGTCTGAAAGTTGCAGATCTGTCGATCTGCCCCGACAACGTCGGCTGTAACACGTACGTTAATCAATCACCATTATGCCTGTTTCATAGCTGACCCTATGACAGATACTCAACTGCTCTTCTCATCGGTGAGAAGTGCGCCATGCTCGTCGCCGAAGATCTCGGCTATTCTGGGGAGGCTTTGGACATGAAGGTCCCAACCTACAACGCCCCGGGAGAGGTGTTGCTGCCTTACCGTGTCTAAGGGAAACAAGCACCTAAGCCATGTTGGTTATTGTATTTCCACGGGCTTGTAGTTGTTACTTTGTCTCGCAACAGAATGTCAGCCATTACTTTGATTCTTATCTTGTATGTAAGTAGTTTACAATGCGATATGCCCTCAACGAGACTGTCCAGCAATCGGCAGAGGATCCGTGAGTGTGAAGTGTGACCTCCGTAACGACCGTGTGTCAACGCGATCTTAGAGAACTGCCGTGTCCAGGCTATGGTCGAGCGCATGTCTCCCTTTGTGGAGGACATGTTGGCGCTCGCAATAGATTGAAACTGAACATCTCCACCATACCAAAGGGGCTGAGTTGCCTGTGGATGATGGGTTCGATGGAGAAAAATGACGGTAAGCCTGAAGATAATTGAACGTAGTCTAGAGCATCTTGCCTGATGCATCATGGCGGAGTGAGAACGAGGCATATCTCGAGAACCTGGCCGATTCAGACCTGGAGGATCCCGGAGAATCCCGAACTCGCGTAGGTCGGGGTAGGATGCTGTGTTCATCGCCTGGCCTGGCAACACCCGAGAGAGGGGAGAAAGGATGGCGACAATAATTATACTTGTACCTAGCGCCCATCCAGTTGGTCGAAGGTGAAGGAGAGGCAGGCGCCGTCGGCATCGATCACGGCGCCGGGGCTGTGCGGGTCTTCGCGTGACGCCCCGGGTTCTCTTTGGGGTTGGAGGCTCAAATCCCCGATTGGGCGACGACGGAGGTGTGACAGACTTAGTGCTCTGCGCGTCAAGCGTAAAAAGCTCATCTTGCGGGTTCCTATACACTGTAATTAATGAGCGATGCTTGAAACAACATCTGATAAAGTTTGCCGCTGCTATCGGATTGTAGCGGTGTGCTGTTGAGCTGGATGGATGAATCGCCGGTGCAATTCGTGCTATCTGCACCATCGTGGGAGCCGAGTGGCTTTTATCGGCACTCTTCAGGATGGAAGCCTTCTCCTTGATTCTCTCTGCCCGTTAGGTGGCTTTGGCAGGACTGTTGACTCTGGACGGTCACTGGCTGTGACTCCGTTCTCGGTAAAACCGTAGAGTTTCCTGGATTCATCTTCACAGTGAGGGCAGGACACTGCGAGATGCCCGAGTTGCGCATGGGTCCTCGTCAGACCTGGCTCATCGTTTGTCCATGGTTTTGCGTGGCTCTGTCTAAGTATTTCGAGATTGAGCCTCGTGTTCATCATGGTCGTGTCATTCTGGGTATCGGTTCGGCGGTTTCCCCCAGCATGGCGAGCTATGTCGTGACCAGATCCTCGGGCCCAGCTCTCGCACGAAATTTCGAATTGAATCGGTGCCAGGCACGGGCACTTCGTCTGGTTACACAGCCCAGGATGGGCCGATGTTCGGTCATGTCCATACGGATAGTAGCACGTCTGCCTTGCTTGTGGCTATCGCGCACCCTTTGAAACGTAAGGTCAGCCTCGAATGACACCAGAATACCAGTCAGACAGTGATTCTGCTCTACGAAGGGAGGGAAGGAATTCCCGTACTACTAGAAACCGGTTTCCCCCTCTGCATTAATCACGACCTACACTGCGGCAGGAACTACGATCACGGGGTCCTGATGTTCCGTGACGCGATGAGGGTGGTGGAATGGCCACATCACTCGGTCAACGTGATAGTACTAATCCAAGCATCTTGGTCGCATCGATGATGAGATGCAAGGCCTTGAATGTAAGAACTGCAAGGTCGAACACGAGACCGCGAGACGGAACGGGAAGAAGCCCGTGAAGGCAGACATAGATACTCGGCCTCATCGAATATAGCTATCCGCTTATCAGCACTCAAGCAGTCTGGGTGAGTGCTTGACACCAAGACAGGATGATGGACGTATACTCACTTGTCAGCTTGAATGAGATCGCTCTTTGTAATACCCCGGGGTTTTATTTTCGAGTAAGATGTCATCGCTGGGGGCTCTCCTCATCAAAAATAAGTAAGAAGCAACGTCCTTTTTTTATCACGGATTGAAATTGACTATAGATGAAGCTCAACGATTGCGTATAAGCCTTTCAGAATCATAGAGCACACAGGACCTGGATTCGAGTTTCATGACACTGGTCTGCCATTTGCGATGAGGCTTGTTCATCTGCTCAGGATTTTTCCATTGAAGGTAGACAAAAGTATAAGTATTACTGGTGATTTGCTTTGAATGAAGGTGATTAGGGAGAGCGCATATACAACCACCTGGTATACGCCGTTTCAATACCTGTATGTTGCAAAGCTCACATCTTGTGACCTCATTGAGATCTGCACGCATCAATGTGTGGCTTGGCCGCAACCGAGACATCTGATAATTGATGAAGAGGTTTCCCGTGTTGCTCAAGGGCCGTACTGGCGGGGTGTAATATGTATCTTAGTATAGGTAGAGACGTATCGTGTCTCCCAATTGAAAAAGTCGTCGTAATGATTGTCAGATGGGATGCTTCTTACAACATTCTTGAGGCATTGTCGATGGTCGCTACCTAATGGTCAATGGATCTCGAGAATGCTTTGAGCTAGGCGATGGAAACTGGTTTGCATAACGAGGTGCAAGGCCGAGGTGCTTCTGCCGTGCTACCTACGTGTGCAGTTTCGTCGTTACATGAAACTAAATCTTTCACGGTCAAGATAATCACGCTCCAGTATCTGCCATTGAGAGAGCTAGCCAATGATACGGTCGGCAATGTCATGATAGATCGATGGGCCATGGTAATTTTGATGTTCAAGAGGATGACAGACTGCGGTGCGATAAGGTCTGCGCATTGCCTGATCAACACCATAGGTTGGATAGTGTGTTGGATGCTTTCATTGGTTGCCTTTCTTGATGAGGCATTTAGATCGAGACTCACCAAGCTGTTCCCTACGATCTACATTTCTAGTCCGTCCAAGGTCAACAGAGCCACGCTTCCCGAGCAATCACAGCAGCTGTGAGGATTTTCGCGCACACCACCACGGACATCTGCACGGAGTCTCTCCTCCACCAGATCTCGCTGACAACTCACGAGCTAGAGGCAGTCGGACACGGCATATGGCAGTCGGAGTTCTTGGCACGGCCGTCGGGGTGGATGACGCACAGAAATGGCAGGCTGATCCTGGCTTAGTCTCTAGCCCCGGTTTCTGTATGCATAAGCCGACGTTTCCAATTTCGAGAACACGGCCTGATGTCTCGTGACCCCGAAACATACGAAATTTTTACGGGGGGCCCAGGTTACAACCGCTGGCCGGTGACTTGACTCGTGATGCATGGCACACATTGTGAAGCGCTTGCAGCAACCACAAGTAGGTAGATGAGTTTTGCAATCCCTCACGTACATGTCCTGGAAGGGGGAGAGAGGACGGTAGACATTGGCACATTTTTGGATGACGCCCAGACAACGCCTAACGAGACTCAATTTAGATAGATTGGAGATAGCACTATTGCTCTTGGTGCTTTTCGACGCTCAACGTGGGTTCTTTGACCGTGCAGACTAATAACTCTGGTCTGTGAGGTTGGGCCAGTAAGATGTCAGAGATTTATGACTATGAACTCCTTCCCTAGTTCCCTTGTTTGCAGAAATTGAGGGACTGAGGCGACTCCGATGTCGTTGACCAGGCTTGAGATGTAGCTACGCTATGACCACGCCCAGATTTCAAATGCGATGCCAAGGGCGGCTTACTGGAAAAGCATCGACCTTATTGAGACGGTTCACAGGATGATGAGCCATTGCAGGTCCCAATGGCATCATCGCATCCTTGAGAATAAGTCGCTGTGCGAGAGACCTGGCGGTGTAGGACAGAAGCCATGAGCCACGTAGCTGTGAAACTGTCTATACGCGATCCGCTGAGAACATTAGTACATACTGTTTGCCTGTGTTGTTCATTGAGTGACCGGGGCAAATCAGCATGTCAGTTGCGCCCAGACAAGGATTCCCCACATAAGAAAAAACAAGGGCAGTTCTAGCTCCGAGAATGGAAGTCACACTGGTTGAGATGTTGCCGATAGGTTGGACTTCCGAAGAAAAATCTGCTGCATACCTGGCTCGTGGCCGAGGAGGAGTGAGGTAGGGAGGGAGCCAGCCCGCTGGCGACCAATAGGCGTTTCGAAGGACGTGTCCAATGAGTGCCCAGGAACCACGGTTATAGTGCATGGTCGCACTGGATTGGTGAGGATTGTGACCTACCATACCTGCAAGGAATAGACAGCGGCGAATAGGTACATCAGTAGGTACAGTAGGCGTTGGGTGGTCCAGTTGGGGTCCATGGCTCCACGGCTTTGCGCTGGGCAGAGCGCTGGGGACCAGTTATGTATGTATGTATACCAATTTCAGTGGACTTTTCTCGGTTCGGCCGGTATGTGAGGGCTCTGTGAGGTCACTGACCAGACCTCCAGGCGGGCGCCACGCTTGCCTATCCAGGGCATGCTCAGGCATGCTCAGGCAGGCAGGGGCTAGTTTGCGGCAGCAGTAGCAGTGGTCCACCGCTGTTGCTGATCGCCCCGCCATTTGCGGTTTCCCTCCGATCAAATCGTCACCCTTCGCTTTTTTCCAACTTCATTTGAAAACGGCTCAAGTGACTTTTCATCGCCATACAATGCGCCCGTTGCTCCGCGACACAACGGCGCTATCATCTGCATTGGGTCCACTGTTGATACTGCCAGGTATCTCGCGTTTTCGCTGACATCACGTGGTGCCTGCGCACAACTCACCTCATGTTCGACCGCGCTCAGAGGCATGGATATGGAACACATGAGCGTTGAGGTGGCGGCAGCGGACACGGCAGCTGAGGTCGCGGCTGAAGCAGCTGCGGCTGATCCCTCCAACAGGGCTCCTAAGAAATCGACCCAGACCTGCTCAACATGTCGGTTGCGCAAGGTGCGCTGCGACGGGAGACGTGATATCTGTCAGAACTGCGAGCGTCTGGGCTTTACCTGCTCCTTTCAAGACACCGGCTCGCCAAATCCCGATGGCGATGCCATCACGTCTTACTCATTGCCGCGACGACGGGTCAGATTAGCATGCACCAACTGTCACTCGCGGAAGGCCAGATGCACTGGCGAGACCCCCAAATGTGCGAGATGCCAGTCTCAGGGCATAGAATGTGTCTATAAACCCACCAAACGATCTGGAGCTACCGCAGGCGCATCCCAGCATGCCCGTCATGGGACTACCGACTCCGATCATGAATCTGTGACATCTGAACCGCCAGAGAAGAGAGCAATGGTTCACAGGGACCACAACGGATCTCATCACGCACGTAGCAGCGTCGGAGGGCCAGATCATAGCCTTGACTTCTCCTTTATGAACGCGGCCGGTCCGAGAAGACTCGGCAATGAACCGTATGCATTTCCTCGCCGTTCTTTATCTTCCATACAACAGCTAATTTTTGAACATTTAGAATCGTCTTTCCGGACGAGAGTCTGATTCATCGCACGTTTAACAACTTCTTTCGCCATGTGCATCATGTCCCGAATTTCTCATTTCTCCATCGCGCATCCCTCATGCAGCGCTATCACGCAGGGATGATGGATAGACCTCTTTTGCTTGCCCTTGTTGGCGTGACTTCTTTGCTCACAGATCTAGGCCCCGGGATGCGAGAGTATGGAGCAAAGTGTATAGACGAATGCCAAAACATGGTTTTGCGAGACCTCGAAAACCCTTCTACTATCAAGATACAAGCACTTGTTCTCGTCATGAAGCATAGGATGCTTTCGCAAAGATTTACCAGCGCCTTCATGTTGGCCGCCACGGCCGCGCGTTTCGCATATGCATTGCGACTCAATTATGAAAATTCTAGCCTGTGTTTCCTGGCACGCGAATCTCGGCGGCGACTCATGTGGGCATTCCTTACCATCGACTCGGGGATCAATGGCGGATATCCCGACTTTACTTTGTTACCTTCCGAATCGATGCACATCCAGCTGCCCTGTAACGAGCGCAATTTCGAGTTCGACCTCCCGCAGGTCACTGAGCACCTGCGGCCGATCCCCACGAAGCCGTTCCCCGATGATGTGGGCTCATTAGCACTGCACGTGCGTCTATTGTGGATGAGGAGCCGAGTGCTGTATTCGACCAAAAATGTGCTCGCCATGCCGGAATCAGAGGTCGCGCAATTACCGGAGTTGATCAAGGTTCTCGCGCAGGAATTGAACGGTTTCAATGATCATCTACCTGCCTCTTTCAAATTCTCCGAAAGTAACCTGCAGCTACGCGCTTACTCCCCGCGTCTCTGCGTCTTCATCATGATCCATGTCTGGTGGAGACAGTGCCACTGCGACCTCTATCGAATTGTGCTCAGCGGGCTTAAGGAGTCCCTGCCACGGTCTAGTATCAATCGACTTGAGCCTCATTTCGTCTCATATTGCGCGCGCCAGTGTTTCGACCACGCGTTAGCCATGGCCGAAATCTTTCGGCTCGTTCTGTCACTCGACGGTGGTCTTCCAGTGACGGACCTCGACCTGCCCGTCTGTGCGTACCAATGTGCGCGCATGCTCTACTTTGCCTACCAGATGAATAATGGCGAGGTGCAACTTACTGCAGACCAGGTCCTCGAGCACGCCAATAGGTGTCTGCAGATTGCCAAGTCCATGAGTCATTTGCCAGCGGGTGCTGCAATTGTAAGGCATTCCCTTTGAGGCGGATGAGTCTGTATGCTGACATAGCACGTCATTACAGGTTGCTGACCTCGAGAAATTGATATGTCGCGGATTGTCGACGAGCACAAGCCCAAGCCGCCCAGCCAGTCCGGAACCTCATGCCGTCGTGTCACAGCAAGTTTTATCACGCCATAACGTGCAACAGATGCGTCTTATGGACGAATCCGATTTAGGTACAATGCAAACTCATTCACCATCGACCCATGTGCCTTCTCCTCAGGGCAACGGCTCTATACCTACGCCAATGTCGCATTCGACCCCTGGGCCTCCGCAAACGCGATCTCGCGAAGTGACCTATGGGGAAGTGCCCTTAAACGACCCAAATATGGCAAAACCAAATCTCCCGCCCGTCGTGCCCCCAGACGGCCTCGATAACAATAACGCATTTGAAGGAGCCATGGATGGTTTCGACTTCAATTTCGAGCTAGGGAATACGGGCCTGGAATCTGTATCATGGTTCTCCAATGAGTGGCTCAATAATGAGTTCCCACAGACAGCGGTATAGAGCATTGCTTTGTGCACAGGCGAATTTGTTGGAATGGAGCTGTTGTTGGGGTCCTCGTTGGTTCGATGCCCCAAGGACGCATACCGCTGAAGAGGGCACGCTACCCAAGATCAAAAGAGATCGCCACTTTAGCTCGCTTGGCTCCCTCTTGTGTCTTTCATTTCTAGGCATTTTGAGGTGAGACCGGAGAATCTCGGTCCAAATGTTAGGGTCATCGATTTACCCGGCGAAAAGACTGGATGGCTTGTTGGATGCACCTCCCTTGCCACGTCTAGCTGATTGGGGGAAAATATCAAGGACCACGAGAAGAGATTGATATGATCCATTATGCTGTCGTGCATGCAATGCAACTGCTGGCAGCTCAAGAGTCTATCAGCCATTCGTAGCGGTCTGGCATTTGCGCGGTGGCGCTTGTTGTCCGCTCTTGTGTCATCATCAGAGGTGAGCATCACCTCACCTGCAAACAAGACATCCGAGTGGCTCTGGTCGTGCGCCATGGCTGTCGACAGTCTCGGCTGAAGCAAACTACTTGGCCGTTGCGAATAAGGGCCTAGATACCAACAAGGGACAGAACAATGCATTGGTGGTTGCGCGGACAAGTCAATGCGACCTGCAGGTAAGCCGAGCACAAGTGACCTTGCGCATCGCATAGCCGCAGCTCACAGATGCTTCCATCCTTGGATAGGCTAACAGCCTGACTAGTATGCAGTCAGGTTAGGAAGTTCCAGTTGGTACTATAGTACGAGTCATGGAGGAATGGAACAAGTGGGACAGGATTAGGCAGGAAGGGATCAGGCAGGAAGGTGAGAGAGCCAGGGAAGCGCGGAGTCGGAGAGCGAGGTTCAATTGCGACAGAGCACGGAATCATCAGGTCCCAATCCAGCTGCAAACCGAGACGGCTCACCGCCGTTATGGGCTTGGGCCTGGAATAGTTGAGGAAACGAAATTATATAGAGTGGAATGTGGCACGCGGACATGGGCTCTGTCCAGTCTCACGGCGTCAGATAAGATGTCGTAAGTAGCTCGGCATATTGCGTGCTGTCGAATCAGAAACATTTGCAAAACCCCAGCCGTATTGTCAGTCTTGTCCTGTACGTTGGGGCCAGCAGCATCACTGTGACTCCACTTAGTAAGAGGACTGTTTCTGATCTATGTTACTTGCCCTTTTTAAAGCTCGAGTTTTCAAGACTATTTCCCCGTGCGGGGCGACTTTATTTGTACTTCATTGGGGAAAAAACAATCGTGTCAGGGCACTGAGACAGCTTAAGCCGGTGCTAAGAAAAAGGCATCATCGGACTACAGTCGCACGCGATTGCTTACCTCAGCGGCTCTACCCCTTCTTTGGGCGCTCTCGATCCTTTGACCACAGGCTAGCCTGGGATACCCTGTCCTGTGTGTTTTCTGTAGTTTGCGTAATGAGCCGGCAGTTTCGAGTACCGATTAGGTTGGTAGTTGGAGATGGACTGGTATGTGAACTGAGTGGTGAGTTGGCGTACTTTCTGGACTGCAGATGCGACTTAAGTATCCGGACATGCATTCTTTTCTTTCGCAACTGGACGGTCGCAATTGCAAATGTAGGTCATATGAGAATTGAAATGAAGTTAGCAGGCCCTTACTACGTGAATTTTGATGCTCAAACAAGCCCCCCCTTTGGAAGATGCTATCTATAATGGAGAGGCAAGATGAGAAGTGGTTTGCTACCACTAATGAACATACGCTTTCTGTGAGTACTTCAGATATAGTCAGTTATGTCATGCGATGCGAAAGTCTTTTTGCATTCATTCAATATTCGTAAGTGGAAGAAAGCTACCTAGAACATCATGAGATGAGAACAGAAATGAGAGTGAGGTCGTGGGTGGATGAGTAAGTCCACGCACGCGCCGGCCGCTGACCACCATAATTGTGCAATTTGAAGTAACATGTGAAGATTGAAATGCTAAGACCTACGACTGATTCTGCCCCTCCTCTCCGCCAAAACTTTTTCCCAATCAACCCCGCGAATCCGAAATTTCGGGCGTCAACCCCACCATCGCAATTCCATACGATCAATATTACCAACACAATCCAAAAATGGCGACAACAGAACCAGCGCCGGTCCTTGACACGGCGGAAAACAATGACGTCAACCTGGATACAAGCACTGCCGAGACGGCGCTGACACCAGCATCCGATCCTACGCCCTCGAAACCCATCCACAGCCTAGTCCTCGACACTGGTCCCCTCATCAAGAACGACCCTCCCGTATCGACGCTGCTGGCGCAAGCATACGAGCTGTATACCCTCCCCTCAGTCGTCAGCGAGATTCGCGATGCTGCCACAAGATCGCGCGTCGAGACGACGCTAGTCCCTTTCCTGAAATTGAGAAATCCGAAGCCCGCGAGCATCAAGTTCGTCTCCGACTTTGCGCGCAAGACGGGCGACCTCGAGGTGCTGAGTCGGCCAGATATACACCTCATTGCCTTGACGTACGAGCTGGAGTGTGAGAGGAATGGGGGAGATTGGAGGTTAAGGCGGACACCGGGGCAAAAGGGGTTGAACGGGAAGCCAACGCAAGAGCAAAAACCAGAGAATGTAGGGGAGGAAATGGAGAGCGTCGCCGCGGATGACAGTGTATCGCCAGTAAATAAGGAGGAAGAATCAACCGGAGAACCAAACATATCTACTGCTGAACAACAAGAGCCAGTTCCTGCTCCTACGGACGAGGTTCAAGACGCAACGGAAGATGCGGATGACGGTGACTGGGCAGAGGTACCTACGAAGAAGTCCAAGAAGAAACCGCCACCGACTATCGCGCAAGCACAAGTCACACAAGCAATGGACTCGATGAGCCTAGAGCCATCAGCGTTACCTACAGCCGATTTCACACCAGACAATGCCACTACGTCCGAGACAAAAGCACAAGAGGAGGAAGATGACGATGACGATGGCTGGATCACACCCTCGAACCTGAAGAAACACCAAGAAAAGGACCAGCTCTCAGCCCCCGAACAGCCCATCCAACGCTTCCTGCAGGTCGCGCTGCTCACCTCCGACTACGCGATGCAGAACGTCATGTTGCGCATGAACCTGAATCTAGTCTCGCCTAGTCTGGCGCGCATCACCCGCGTTAAGACGTGGGTGCTACGGTGCCACGGCTGCTTTCAGGTCACGCGCGAGATGGGCAAGCAGTTCTGCCCAAAGTGCGGACAGCCAACGCTGACGCGTGTCAGCTGCTCGACGGACCAGAGCGGTAACTTCACCCTGCATCTGAAGAGGAACTTTCAGTGGAACAACCGCGGCAACGTATACAGCGTGCCGAAGCCGACACACGGCACGCCGACGGGGAAGATGAGAGGTCCAGGAGGAGGGAAAGGAGGCTGGGGACGGGAGCTCATTCTGGCCGAGGACCAGAAGGAGTATGTGAAGAAGGCAGATGAGCAGAGGAAGGCCAGAACGAGGGATCTCATGGATGAGGATTACTTGCCGAGTATCCTGACAGGAAATAGGCAGTCGGGACCTGGACGGATAAAGGTCGGCGCTGGGCGAAACGTCAATTCGAAGAAGAGACATGGATAGATTTGCTTCACGATTGCATTATAGACTGATACCAAATCATTCGATCGTGGAACATTTTCTTGGTTTCCCATTCACAATGGTAGAAACATGGACAGGCCGATGAGGGCCCCTGCGCGTAGCTATCGCATGTATTGTGTGACTAGTTGCAGAACACAGTACAAGGCCTGACGTCTCATGCTTCTAGCTCTTCAACAAGAAGAACCAGAGATAATTCCATCGCACAATGCATGGCCTCCGTACCGTCGGATATCGTAAACCAATTCCAGACCCTATAATCCATTTGCACGCCTAAACGCCAGCCTCCTGAATCCGCGAATCGGGGCTATTATCCTCGAGATGTTTCGTCATGATTTCCCATCATTGGCGACTTGTCGATCATTGGTTCTCGGCGAGTTTGTTCTCTATTGTAGCACGCCTGAATCAGCGAATACTCTCCGTGTACGATGTAAAATAGGCTCCAGTCCAAGGCCAGATGAGAACACGTGCGTCAAGCTTCGGTCCGTGAAATATCAAGCAGAGACCCAGCATATCTAGAGTATAGCTTCTTGCTCGTATCCCCTCCTCTTCCACTTCCTTTTGCTTTGCCAGCTACTTTCCCTATCTTCGCTCCGTCCCTTCTTGCCTCTATCGGCTCCCTACCGCTCTTCGCTACTGCGCGGTATCCGCTCAAACAAGGAAAATAGCCTTTCACTCACTCTGCTGCGTCAAAAGAAGCCCGAAGCGCTTCTTGAGCGTGACGCGCTGGCGCGACCACTTGTCGTCGGGGGAGAAGCGCGCGGGGTGGGCCGACTTGGTGACCTCGCCGTGGAGGACCTTCTTGAGGGTGTAGACGCGCTTGCCGCTCTCGTCGACGGTGTGCATGAGATGCATGTTGGGCGGGTGATTGTGGGTGCGGAGGTGATGGGGAGTTCGGTGTAGGTCGGAGGGCTGCGTCGTCGTGATGGGTTTGGCTGGTGATGGTGGTGCGACAAGAGGCAGAAGCTTCAAAAATTATTTTTTTGGGGGGCTTGCGATTGAGGGGGTTTGATTGGTTGGAATGGGGTGTCGGTGGTGGGATGTGGGGTCGAGCTTCGGGGTGGTTGTTCCAGCTCCGTTCGGGGTACGGAGTTAGGTAACTACCTACTTATTAGTGACGGAACTTCAGATAACCTCGACGGGACCTCATCATTTGTGCCATCCCAGCCGGTGGCCTCAATTCCGATGATCGACCCGATCTTATCGAACACAGTATCAGAATGTAATACAGCATATATGCGAGGCTGCTTCGCCTTGCAAAAGCCTGATGAGTTTGCGTGGCAGAGACACAGCCTGCCAGTATGGGCCAATCTTATCTTCACCAAAACAGCATGCAAGTCACAGGTTAATGGTATGGATCCCAGCATTTTATAACGTTGGAAAAGCTGCCGTCCTTTCTACTCTCACCAGTAACATACAATGCGATTTTTTTTACCAGTATGATCTCATGACACACAGCTGCCGTTGGGATTGAGTCGCTTGACAGTCATATTGGGGACTCCATGTTAGATCCCACATATATGAGTCTCAACTTAAGAAAGCGTAACACAGTTCATCATCCGTGTCATCGACGCCAGCTCTTTGCGAGTTTCGCTTAGCACTCTAGGCTCCGACGCCTGCATGCACATTGTGCGCATCTTTCAGCTTGAGGCGCTCGTGCCAGGGGGTGCGGAACGCGGATTGTGAGCTTGTCACCGCCGAGCGTCAAGCCACGTCCGGCGGGGGCTGTTGGCGAGCCACGCCGCCATTCCTGACTCCGTTGTGACGCTATTCGACGCGGACCTGTTGGAAATGTACTCCAAGGCCAAGTAACGTACGGAACTGGCGCGCTTCGTCGCGGAGTGCTTCCGCTTTGACTCCCACTGGATGATCGGCGGGACGGGCTTCGTGTAGACGACGGACCGCAACGCGTACCGCATCGATCACGAGGCTATAGCGATGACTCGGTGCCATCTTGGTGTGGCTCATCTGCGTTCCGTGTACTGGGTCAGCGTACGAAGCATATGATCGACGGGAGCATGACGAGGCGGGAAAGCGTGGCAGAGGTTCTGGACTCATGTCCCAAGAAGCTCCCAATGATTCGGAAATCATTGCGTTGTGACTACCTAGTTGAGCTGCGCTGGGTGTTTGCCAAAATCCAACAACTCATGCCTCAGGTGGTCAATGAAAAATGGTCCTCATCCCGCCCAACAGCGTGGCCCGAACGCTAAAAGACTCAAATGGAATGAGCCCCTCTTGACCTACCAGGTGGCGGGATCCCATGTCAACGTGTGCACTTCTTCTCGCCAATGTCGAGACATGAGTGATCTAGGGCCATTGATCAAAGATTACGCAGGGCTCATGCTATAGTGACGACGTCAGCCCTTCGCGCAAAAGCGTGACCACCTGACGGGTACTTTCATAGAAATGCTAAACTTCGTGGCGAGATCTACACACGACCTGATTGCCAGATCCATAAGAGTAGCTCTCGTGCAATCGTTGAATCTTGCCACCAACGCTTCAAGTATTGGTGTGTTACATCCCATGCCGAGTAAGGGAGAACACGCGGGTGTACTTCATTCTTTGTTCCGAGCCAAATTACTATTTTTGGCAACACTGCAAACTTATGCGAAGGCGAATCTAGGGATACCCTTAGCTCACTGTGTTTTTGTATATCGCGTGAGCGAGTTCGCATGACGCATATAACACATACTGGTTGCCTGGTCTCCGATGTTGACTTGTTCATGCTCAATGCAAGTCTTCTACAAGACGCCTCCTCTAGCCTCTGTCTCTTTCCGACTTCCCCAGACTGGAACGAACCAGATTACGAACATCACGCACATACCCCCGAAAAGCCCGCGCAAAAGAAAAAAAACCCTTTCTACTGTGATCACGGCGGTGTTCTCGCAGACGATGCATGGTGCTATATGCTACGCTACAGCTCCACCCTAGCAGGCCCCACGATGTGCATCCAGCATTACAGTCAGAAATGATGCCATAGATGCCAGGCGTTCAGAGGAGAACGAGAGGTTGGTCGTCAAAGCTGTTGCGGCTATGTCATGGAGAAAGGCCTTGCACACGGAGGCTGCGGCCGCATTCAAGAGGGCAATACACAAAGGAAGCCTGTTGCCTCTGCCTGCACAGTTTGTCGGCCATAGGCCAGAGTCAGCAGCAATATCCCACCATGAATGATGATGAAGGGTTCAAGCTTACGAGGGGAGTGGAATCATAGGGAAGATGGGGAAATGATTGCCAGGAACGGATGAGAGATGGAGATGGTGGATCAAAGTCGTGTGTCATGTCATGGGGATTGGTCAAAATGTCCCAGCTGAGTTCTGTTTACAACGATGTTCAGCTTACAATCTACTGAGTTGTCTGACCTATATCGACTCTGCTGTGTATGTCGAGCACACGCTCCGATTGACCTGTAAGAAAATTATTTTCCTTCATACTACCTCGGTAACGAGTACATTTCTACAATTACGCATGAGCCCAATGAAGCTGAGCTGGAAGGGCGCCTAGTTTGCTGAAAGATCCGACGAAATTCTCCGCTCAACGGTACGCATTGGTACGCTGTCGCTACTAGATATACTACTTCACGACGTCTCATCGCCATAGATGGAGAAACACGCAGTCGTGTCGTCATCTTCGGCATGTAGTCGCTCACAATCAACGTCTGGTACAAGTTGATAGTTATACGTCGATAGACTCGAGCTCTTCGTGCTCTTCGACACAGGTACCTCTATGGGGGACCGCATTTGTGAGCGTGCGCCTACATAAGTCTTTGGTACAGGAGAAACACGAGCCTGTGTTACCCCCAAGAGGCACGACTCAGTGGAGTGATAGAGAATCACTATTGAGTATGTTGAATTGGCTTACCTGGACCTGGACATGGAACAAGGACACCAAAGCTCAGGGGCTACTTGAACTTGACAATAGGACCACATTCTGTTCCAACTACGAGCTGATCTGATGATTTTCATTGACAACTAGATATTACTGACTTCGAAAGCAACCGCATCCCTCATTCGTCCTGGCCGACTACTATATAGGGCTCCAAACTGCACTCACTCTCGCCTCTAGTACTCCGCGATACACCCGAAGCCTCCGAGCCGCTATTCTCCAATCGCGGCCTCCCGGTACCCATATCCCTCCCCCTTCTCCTCCGGACATACGGCCGCAAGATCGGCAGACACATCGACAACAAGCCCGCCACGATTTCCACCAGCACCCACGTATCAATTCAACGCGTAATCTCCGCCTTCGGCACGTCCTGCACGACGTCCAAAAAACACCCAGCGTGCCAGAGCCACTTAGATGCTCCGCCCTGCCATGCCTACCACGAACGCGAACGCCGCTCCCCTCCGCCTCGCTGCGTCCGAGGCCGGCTCCGGCTCTCTCTCTCCCTTTCGCCACCTCCATCCACATTCATCTACTCCATGACCTCGCACCCCTCCGCTGCTCCCGCGCCCCTGAAACGCTAGCCCAAAGAAGCACCGGGGTTCCATAACCACAGGGTCCGCCGCCATACTCGCCGCCGTCCCAAATCGTCACAGCCTTGATCTCCTGCACCGCAGCGCACAAACCGCCTTCGCCATCATAGCGCCAGCCCATGGGCACGCACCGCTGCGTCAGCAGCACCGCGTGCGACACAAACCACCATCCCGCAAACGCGCACGCGGACTCCCAACATCGCGCGCGGGGCAAGTGCCCGCGTCAGTACCACGAAGCCCGGAGAAGAAGGAGAGGAGGGCGAATTTCACGGCTTAGAACGAGACGTAGATGAAGAAGAGGAAGATCCAGGAGACGTAATGGAGTTGGACAACGCTGCTGCAGTCCGACTCCAGACAGCACAAACTTGAATATCTAGGCTCAATGTCCCAGCTGTCCGGGCGTTTCACCGGTCAACATGGTTTGGGTGACGCACGCAGTCATGCTTATTTTTTGGGTCGACACAACGAATCTATAAGTGTACACGTACGGTGGAGTCAGCTTTTCTAGTGTGCGATCATGTAAATTTTGCAGCCGCTCGCAAGTCCACGGAGCAGGTCTCAATATATACAGAGAAGTGTACCCGAAAAATCCCGCGCCGTGTCATTGCCTGTATATCAATGTGGCATTATTCCGATCCATTAACTTAGACCCCCAAATCATGAACGCCAGGGCAGGACACGTTTGCGGCTGCCCTTTATCTATGTATGGTAATCTATAAGCACCGAGTAAATTTCCCGAATAATTATGCCTTCCCGTGTCATCCGAATATTCGTAGCTCATACTCCGTGCTTCAACTCTGCCTCTGTGAGATCTCTCGAGACAGCATTAATGTCATCGATGGTCGAGTTGCGCTGAGCGGCGGTGCCGTAGTACTCTGCCGTCTTGAACGCACGGGTACCGGGCGCGCCGGCAATAACCTCTGTCTCCTCCCGATAGGCTTGACCCAGGCCACCGCCGTCGAGCGTCGACAGCTCGGGGAAGTATGGCATCTCGTTGGAGATCTTCTGAACCTGCAAGCAAGTATCGAAGCTGACCTTATCAAATAGCTGGAAGTAGCTATCGTAGTCTGTGTCCATGGCCTGCGTCAACGATTTCAGGGTAGCGTTATTGGGCCGGAGTAGCGACCACGGGTCTCGGCACGAGTTCTGCTCGCACGACTTGGTGACCATCAGCAGGGCGTTGAGTCGGTGGGTCATCTTTGTATGGGCCGAGGAATTGGTATATACTAGGTTAGTGAGCTCGTAGGGGTCGTTAACTGTGTCGTATAACTCGGTTTCACCGGAGCACCAGACGGTGTACACCCAACCCTGCTCTTCGCCGACGACGCGGATGGTCTTGTAGGTGGTGTTCAGGAAAGGCGAGCCGAGCTCTCCAGCGCTTGGCGCCTCAATGCCAGCACGGCCCCAGTACTCGATGCCGATGCTCTCCTTGGAATTGCCTTGGCCGGATGAGTCTCCTAGAATAGACGCATTGGCCGACTTTGGGCTCTGCCATTGATCGAGTAGACTGCGACCATCGAAGAACTCGGGCCACTTCGATTTGTCGAGGCCGGCTATTTCGAGGAAAGTCGGCGCCAAGTCTAGATGCAGACCGGGGATAGCGGAGGTGACATTTGCCGGAATTCCTGGACCCCGCACAAAGAAGGGGATATTAGTGTCCTCATTATAGAACAACGATTTTCCTGCGGGCATGCGGTGCTGTCCCAAGTGGTAGCCATTGTCGGATGTATAAATAACTAAGATCCCAGTCAGCCCTCCGGAGTCCAATATCGGGATTTGGACACGTGGCGGATACGTACTGTAAGTATTGTTGAGGATGCCCTTGGCGTCCAACTTGGCAACAACATCCTCAATAAGCTCGTCAACGCCTTTCAGGGCTTGAAGACGAGACCTATAGACGAAATCTGCCATATTAATGGCGGAGTCATTCATCTGGATCAGGTCCTTGACCCACCCACCAGCGTTTTGCTGGTACTCATCCGCTGGGTTAAAGTTAGGCGTCCGAGGTGCCTTGGCGTTGGGGAAATCGTTCAAGTGACGCTTCTGGGGGATAGGTCTATTGACTATTAGCAAGGTGGATGCAACTCAGGCTGGAGACTCGTACCTGTGTGAAGGATGATCCTGCTGAAATCCAACGTGTGGGGTGAAGGGACAGATGGTTAGGAAGAAAGGCGATGATTGCGCCGCGAGAGAATTCAGTCGGTCAAGTCTATATAAGAATATGAGAATAATGCGCAACAACATTGGACCAAATAAGCTCTTACGCCTTGATGCGGATCACATCGGTCTGATGGAATCCTTCGTAGTAGATGGGGGTCTTGCCTGTAACCAAAGTCAGCATCAAAAATCCAAGTCCATGGAAACTGCAAGGCAGTTGGAAGCTATCATGCAATAAGATGCGTACCATTCGGAGAGAACACAGGCAGATTGAAATCATCAATGTAAGGCTCGACCTATCACAGCTTGTTAGAAAATGCCAAGAGTCCCATGCAGGCCAAGCCTTATACGTACCAACAGATCGGAGTGATCCCATCCCTTGACTGTCACATTGTAGTTGGAGATACCATAGCCGTTCATAATCTTTCCAATATCTAAATGCAGGGCTGGTCAGCTTCGACGCCGATCAAGAAGCATTCCTGATATGGAACCCACACTCAGTCCGATACCCAGCTGTATTAAGCCAGTGGGGCAGATAGTTCTTGTCCTGTCCAGAGAGAACCCATTTGTTATATGAGCCGCCTGGCTGGACGACATTGGTGATATTGGTGTTATCTAATCAGATTATCAGTATGACTTATCTCTCTAGCTATGTGAGACACGAGGCTGAAGCAGAGGCAAGCGGGTGAAGTCAGACAGAGGAGCGACAGTTTTACGCACGTGTGACTTGGCCTCGCAGGAGACTTGACCGACTGGGACAGCACTAAAGTGGCTTGTCAGTATTTCTTGCTCATAGCAGATGCACCCCATGAGGCCGAAGGCTGACGCCATGACGCAGGGCTAAGGCAGAAGCACGCCATGTGCGGGATGGATGGACTGGGGTCACTTACCAAGGCCTGATTGGTGTAATGGTTCGTGAACTCTACACCTTTCGCGGCAATCTCCCTCTGCAGGATAGGCATGTAGTCGGTAGACCCAAGCCGCCTATCTTGGTCATCCGTCATGATGAAGACGATGTTGGGGCCGTCGGCGGCGGCATGTTTCCAGAGGCCGAGGGCGAAGAAGATGATGATGAATAACATGATGCCCGAGGAGATGGCGCCTATCGACCAAACAAAGACCTTGGTTTTCCAGAATGTCTTCCAAAGAGGGAGAGGAGCCTTTGTAGGCTCGGGAGAAGGTGCCATTTTGTAATATGTACACCGGCACTCTTCGAGTGCCGGGAAAAGTGATGGTATAATAGATTACCCCCGAGATTTCGTCCCAAGGTAGCGGTGCAAACACGGTCAATAGCAATCTATCACGTACTCCTGCAAATATATCACGAATTGCGGAGGTCAGATGCAGTACACCCCCACCACAAACGCGCTGCAATGCGATTTCATTCGAAGGTCACGATGGTGAGATCGCGCATGCCACGGCCAGGTGTGATTATGACACTATGACCTGCGTGAGGGCCGGACGCCTTGACTTCAACAAGCACTGTTTTCCGGGAAGGGCCGGCGTGAAGGTGCGGTGGTGATGTGCGAGAATGGGGCTCGCTGCGGTGTGTAATCGGTGTCGTGAAGCACGCCATCGCAGAGACAGTGGTGTTGGTGGTTGGGTAGCTGGGTGGAAAGGTAGTATGTATACGCAGTCAACACGCTCGAAGACAACACACACAGCTGCGAATTTCGCGGTGGCCTGAGCGGCGTGGAGGACCGTACGTAATTGGCCCGCTCTGACTCGACTGCCCCTGAGGCACTGCAATGGCGCTGTGCCGCGCTGTGCCTACTCTTAGCTGCCTCCTACTCTCCGCCTACTGCACCAGAGCTGTTCCTAGCTGCTCATGCCTAGGCGCATAACCAAGACGCCGTTCCCTGATCGGTCCGCTACTGCTACTGGGCAGGACTGGGCAGGCCCTGCTTTGGAGCCCTGCCACAGCCCTGCTGTGGGCTTTCACTGGTGGAGACGCGAGATACACAGCAGGCGGATCAGATAGAAAGGGGATAAGGGAAATAAGGGATGGAGATCAGTGGAACTCCATACCGATCGTGAAATCATGGCTCCAAGTCTTGGAATACATATCACCGTGTGCTGAAAAAGTTGCATTCTGCCCGACCTGGGCAGAATGTCGTGATCGATACCGCTATTGTGATCTTCCCCCTCATCTGCATGCATGCTCGTATCTGGCTCACTCCGAACAGCAGGCCTCACCTGCTACTATGGCTGTTCCCGGTGAATATCCGGTGAGTGAAATCGGCTGAGGTCATAATCGATGGGCCTATTGCCTACATAGTAGGCTCCTCAATTCCATATCCAGGTGTCAAGTATGTATGATGCCACTGTCTTATTAGATGAACTCGAAGTCTAGAACACCAAGTACCGTGTTGGGCCCTCACGATTGAGATTCAGTCCCCGCATCCCGAGATGCCATCCCATTCATTGCCTGCACTGCGCGCGCGCATCCAAGACACGCATCCCTGTCGCGCGCACAATGGCATGCACGCATCGAGTAATCCGCAGTGCAAAGGGGGAAGCTCTTTGGCTGGGTTGCGACTGAAAGCTGACTTGGCTGACCGCGAATTGCACATCACCCAATGATCAGGAGCAGCCACCATCTTCCTATACGCGTGGAGCTGGTTGTGGTCACATCTTCAATTGATATATGTACTGGCCGTTGTCTTCGATGGACTGGCCGTCTGAACATGACGTCGTCAGCCTGGCGTTTCTTGATCAAATCGATGGTACATACATACATAGCTCACAATGGGAACTAAAATAGGAAGCGGTACGTCGCACGTATCGCCAAGCGGTCGGCAGTTCGTGGCTTGGGCACTACCCTTGCAACCCGCTATTTCTAGATCTACCAAAACATAAATAAATCTCCTGAAGTTCTGCGTTTGACGTTAAACATTTCGTCCGATACCCTGGCTATATGAATTTGGCTAACAAATCCAAACCTTGCAGACTGTATGCGTGCGTCAACTCACATGGTGCTGCTCCCCGAAACCCACGAAACCACGACAACCCATACTCAAAGGTAGTTGGCGGTTTGCGGCATTTGGAGTACAGTCTTGTGAACAGCACGATTAAAACTATCATCTTCTGAATTACGTCGCGAGCGAGAGCGTCAGTCATGTAGCGGCGAACACAGATCATTGGCTCCGCCATTTGTGAGTTGTGTGGCGAAGCTGACTTGGTGCATGAGCTGAGGATCCCAGCAGAAGATGGTTTCAAAGCGCCCCCGAGAATCTTAGACCTGACTTCCTGATGAAAGCGTTCCCATACTATCACTCGTTGCATTTTGACTGCGTTCGCTGATGGACCCTGTGTCCATCATCGGTCTCATCGCTAATTGTGGGGAACTCGTGGCCACCATCGTCGGTGTTCATTCAACACTCATAAACCTGCATCAGAAGTTCAAACCTACACATACCATCGTCTTTTCATTGATTACCCAAGTTACAGCTCTAGAATCTTCAAACTCCAATTGCAGACCACGCTCAGCAACCGACGACCCGTGTCGGAAGGTGACAAACTTCTCAAGCCCTTGGAAACTCCCCTGGACGCCTGCGGAGATGTGATTAAGTGACTCTCGGAGCAGATCGCTGGGATGACAAGGGAAGTTGAGTCTGGGGCAAAGCTAGGTCGTTGAGCTAGGGCGAAACACGTCTTCGACGAATCGGGCTTGGTTCCATTGGGGGAGGCATTGAGAGGCCAGATTCAGGCGATTCAGCTGCTTCTTTGCGCGATGACACTGTGCGTGTAAAGCTCGTACATTTGCAAGTGTTGAAACGGACAGGCGCGAATTACGGAAGGAGTGACCAAGAGTCCGAGCGTGTTCTTGAGGGCAGCAAGAGCGCCATGCTACTCGACAAAGTTAAGGATGCCAGCTCCTTCTCACTGCTGCTACGGGACGCGGATTCCTTGACTTCGTTAAGTATTGAGTTTTCAGGCCGACTCGCTTTCAAGACTCGGCATCGCATTCGGGTTGAATGGAGCGGGAAGTCATGAGCTCGAAACCATATCGGACTGCTGTCATAAATGGCTGGAAGAAACCGCGTTTCTACAATTGTAGTGTTGGAATGAGCTCGCCCGTAATATCTGGGAAATCGTGCAGACCTCTGGCTCTAGAGAAGGCCAGCAGTAGCCGACCCTGTGTGGCATATGACAGAGAAATGGGCGAGTCGGACTTTATGACGGTGACGCTGATAATGCAGCATGGTTTCCGGGCTATGAGATTTGATCAGCTTGGCTGCAATGCTGGTGAGCTACTTATAGTCATTGACATTTACGATGTCAAAGAGGCTGCGGACGACTGGGTGATGGCCATGCTCTAGGAGAGAAAGCTCGTTGTACCCTTCAGACAACCCAGTCTCGTGGCGCAGGCTGCGGGAGCGCTCCAAACGGGACGGGAAACAGCGGAGTCGTATCCTGGGAGCTGTCAGCGACATCCGACAAGAACGCAAAGTATGTACTCCCGGTAATCACAAAAGGCGCCCATTCCGCTTTCCGGGACCTCATGGCATACTGCTTGTATCGCGTGGCAGTATTAATAATGCGTACAGCTCCATCCAACCTCGAAACCACTACGCCCACGCCCACGCCCTTCTACAGCCCCGAGACCAACACCGCGGGCAGGTGTGAGTACATCGAGAACAGCCTGTGCAGCAGGAAAGACGCTTGAATCCGCAAACGGCATTGGTCGAAAAGAAGAACATAAAAGCCAAATGGCCTGGGATCTGCAGCGGCAGGATACCGAAAGCTAAATCAACCGTTCAACGCAGTGCTAACTAAATCTTGATACGGGCCAGAGACTATGGCCATCTTTGCTTGAAGAAATCGTGACGCTGGCTGCTGTGTGACGACTGATTCCATCTTCGACTTGTCAGCAACAATTGCTCGATGACTGGAGGCAGCCCATGGTTATTGATGGGATTCATCTTCGATAACCCCAGTCCGTTCACCAGGAGTCCCCAGAGGCAATGTCAGGTCAATGCTAGTATCACTTGAGCGGCATCGTGCAAGCTATATTTGAGGAGTATAGCGCAAGTTGGCGAAACGCACCAAGCGCAAAATGAGGCAGATACTCGGACATCTATTTGGGTGTGATTATGCTCGTCTTCACTGTGAAGAAGGTACCTACATGTATGTCAGTTGGTCCACGGTTAGGATGTATCCAGGTATCTTAAGTATACAAGTATCTAATGACCGCCTTGAGCCAATCAGAATTGGCTGTTCAGCGCCTCCTTCGGCTACTACTGCAGGCCCCGTGAGACACTGCGCCAGGCAGCTCTAGACGCTGCAAGGTACCTGCGTACAGATACCTACTTTAGGTGGTAGTGACACATCGATGACGCGGGAAATCCTACCACCGCCACCTCTAGCTATACTGGTCCCTACGTGCAGCCGTTTGGCGATTATCAACTTCTCTCTAAAGCTATACTGAACCTCTTCCACCCAAATACCACGACTTAGAATCCATTACTGCCTTTGAATTTGTGATTCTCTTGAACCTCAAAAGTCGTCATCATGTACATCCCCACCGGACAAAGTGTGCTTACCGCAGGACTTGCCTTAACTGGCACTCTTACCAAGCGTAAGTACTCCATCTCTGTTGCCGCCAGCATATATTCTGCTCGTTTCATCTCCGCCTCTGCCGACGCCTCACAACCTTGCTAACATATATTTCTCAGCATCCACGGTAGCAGAGGGCAGTGTCATGGACTACGCAGTCGAGAAGTGTCTCGATGGCGATGGCAACACGCGTTGTTCCAAGCCCTTTCTCGTCACCAAGTCGGCTTGCTACAATGTCGAGTGGAGCACCGAGGGCACGCTGACGCATACTACGGCCGAGGTGCGAGATGCTGGCTCAAATGAGCTGGTCTACTACCGAGATACCAATGGCGAGTGGACCCCAGAGAAGGGTGAGCTGGTTTATCTTGACTTCAAACCCAAGGTACCGGCGACTGGCAACCAGACAGTGGAATATAAAGTCTCAACCTGTAAATAGCGGCGTAGCGGCGCAACTAGCCGTGATGGAGTCGATTCCGTTGAGGCATCACTTGGCACAAGAGGTGTAGGATAGTCGAGGCAATCCATCCTCCCATGGTCCGATGGACAAGTGAGTGCGTTCTGAAATGAGGCCGGCACAGATAGCGTTAACTTGATTTGGTGTACAAGCTTTACGCTGTGCGATGCTCATCGCGTGACCAGACACACGATCTGATAAGATTTCATGATCCAAGCCCTCACCGTCCCATTTAGGAAATAAAGAAAAGTTACTACAGCAAAGGAAAAAAAAAAAAAAAAGACGGTCCTGCAGGGTATCCTCATAGCCCCCTTACCGAGTAGATTCTGCGTGATTTTCGGCAACGGGATGCAATAGTTGATATCACAGTTGCCTAACAGGGTGAAGTCTTGTTCTACGGCGAGGAATGTTCTAAACCGAACAGTGATGAACGAATCAGTGGTGGAATAGTTTTCAAATTTGTAGCCTCTGGAACATGTGGCTTGGCTACTCTATATGGTGTACCTAACCACTCCAGATGTATCGAGTTCTGTTCAGTCAAAGACGATAGGGGGGCTTGGTGTAGGTGGTGAGAGAGTCCGCTCAGCACGGTGTACTGTATATTTGTTTACCTCCCCCCAGGTATAATTACTGGTGGTTTCTCGTACTCTGCGCCCCCGGCATTTCCCCCTTCCGCTCTTCGTCTGTTTTTTTCTGTGCACCTTCCCACATCTCCTCCAATTTGTCCTGGGCCTTTCTTAAATAGTTTCCAGAAACCCTCTCCAGATTTTCCACCTTCCTCCAAACAACTCTCCCGCTTCTTACCTGCTCTTACATTTCTCCTAAGCCTACCCTCTTCCTGAGCCCTACCCTCTTCCTAAGCCCCATATCTGGAATCTGCATTATCCCTCGACCATCTTTCCGTATGGTTTCTACTCATCCTCAAGGACCCCCAAGTGTAGCTCAAGAGAACCGCAATAAATCTTCACGAACCACCACAATGGAGTCCAAAGAGCAGCAGCAACTCTCAAAAAGCTCCAAAGAGCTGTTCGACTTCGTAGACCCCTGGCTAGACGTGCCTGAGATCCCTCAAGCGTCGCAGACTCAGACTGGTCTACTGTACCCGTCGTTGGAGAGTAACATGCAGGCGACGTATCTTGGGGCTCCTCGGGCTTCGTCCCTCGCTCAGCCGCCGCAACACTCCGACCCGAACCATCAAACCCCTGGGACCCATCAAGATCGTCGAGCCCATGAGCTACAAAGGAGGCGTGAGCGGCATCAAGCTCGTAAATCCCGTCAAGTTCAACAAGCTCAAAAAGCCCTTCAGTCCCATCAAAACACTCTCTCTCATCCACTCGATGTCCCACAACAGCCTCTTCATTCTCTCCAATATATTCAGCCCCTTCAACAGAATCAACCTCTCCAGCAATCTCCAGCACCACAACAGCTCCAATTACCGCAGCCTCAGCCACTAGAACAGCCTCAATCACCACAACAGCTCCAGCTCCCTCCTAATCCTCAGTATGACCATTGCCTCAGTGGAATTCCCGAAAGTATTCGTCATAAGATATACCATTTTGCTCTTAAGCATCAGGGGACGTATCGCCTGGGATACAATCGCATGTACGACATTGCCAACGATCGCTTGAGGCCGTGCACCCACCCCAGCCTCTTCCACGTCAACCGGGAAGCGCGTGAGCTTGTACACCGCCACCATGGCCACTATGAGGCGATCCAGGGAGGTCAATGGACTTTGTTTCGCGTGTGGGTACCGCATCAGGTGGATATGCTTTACCTCCCGTCTCTCGCTTGGGAGAACATCAACAGTTATATCTCCCCACTGAGGAATGTACGCACCCTCGCCGTTGATGCCGAGATTTGCAGAGACCGGGGCTTTGGCACGCTGGGTTTCAACCTGATGAAATTTCTCAAGCGAGAGAGTTCTTCATTCATCCAGGAGCTCCGCATCGTCCTGACGACCGTTGTGTGCCCCGAGCCCGCGTGGCTGTTCGATAGCGAAGGCAGCGATACTGTGGTCCTCTCCCTGAAGGACCATCGCCTCATTCCCACCTTGGACGCTGTCTACGCCGCCCACAGCCCATTCTATGGCGGGACACTTCTGCCAGAGAGCGGGCCAGCAAAGCTGCTGAGCGACTTGCGACTCGTCATCGCGTTAGACGCGCAGAGCTTGACTCTCGCTACCCAGGCAGGCGAGCAGATCCTAACCCCCGCGTCGGCGTGGAACGAGCTCGAGCGCGCATTCATGCTCGCGAACCGGCTGCCACACGGCTATGATGGCAGATCCAAAGCCGAAAAACTCGAAGTATTCGACAACGGGACGGTATCTTGGGATTGGGTCAACAAACCCACGCCCCACGATGACAAGATGCATTTCGCTGTCACCACGGACTACGCCATTGCCTTCTACAGGGGCGACATGCTGCCACAGAGACGCCGCGGACCTAGTCCGAACTATCCGTTTGATCATGGACGGATGAAGTACGTTTTCGAGGAGATCGGTCGCTGATTGGTTTCGCCCCTCCTTGTAGAAGGGGCCTCCCTGATGATACGCGAGCCCCAGTTCCTCATTATCATCGATCTCAGCGTTTGCATTGTCTTCTGCTGGTCCAGGTTGCTAGCTGGCCCTAATATTATTGGAGGCGTTCGAAGTTGATAGGTCCTGCGATAAAGCGACTTTTTCGCTTTGAGAAATTGGTCGAGCGGCCAAGCCAGCTTTTTGGCAAGCATGGCGTCGACGACGATGGTAACGTGCAGTACCGCACCGCGCTAAAGGAGCGCGTTTACCTCGCCGCGGCACAACACCGCTTCGTTTCGACAGGTGTTGGCGTATCTGTTTTTTTTTTTTTTTTTTTTTTTTTTTTTTTTTTTTTTTTTTAATTATTTTTTTAAAATGGAAAAAAAAAAATAAATGTGGGGGGGGAAACAACAGATAATACAAATAGGTTATGGATATAAAAAAAAAAAA